>JAJEJO010000139.1:603552-633345 GCA_020662805.1 Glaucomys volans
CAGGCACTGTACCAACTAAGGTATATCCCCAGCCCCCCTTTTCTTCTTATACCTTAGAGAGGACAATGATTTCATGCCCTCAGGTGCTCTCCTCTGGGCCCTGACTACTCCATCCTGGTCCTGACTGCAGGGACTTCTGAGCTGTACAAGGTTCTTGATAAATACGGGCCCACAATGATTCTCAAATCCTCACAGGCATCAGAATCACCCAAGGTGCCTGTCCAACTTGCAGATGCCCAGCACCTACCTCAAGACAGTATGATTCACAAATCGAAGATAATGTCTTTGCATATTTAACAAACATCTTGGGTGATTCTGACATAGCTACATGGTTCAACTCAAATGTGTATTTTGGGGTACTTTCAATGTAACAGGCACTGTGTTGGACACTGGAGATCAAAAATGTATAAGACATAGTTCCAAAACTAGAGGGTATGATGTATAATGGGAAACTATTTTGTGATCTATATGCCAGTGTGTTTAGCTATTAATAGGAAACAAGAAATTATATTCTTGCATTCTTGGGGGAGTTCAAATGACTCTGGGTCTTATAATTGCCACATTATGTAAGAGAAGATTTTTTAGAGCATTATAAAGTAGTTGGGTTCATTTCAACAAATTCATGCATTCATGGAATTCTATTTCAGTCCATGTCTCCCCTTCTCCTTTCCCCATTTTCCTACCTCACTCTACTGATCTTCCTTTCACTCATCTATGTGTTTTTTATTGGTTCTTTCTATTTAAACATAAAGGCGAAATTCCACTTTTATGCACACTTATATATGCACATAGCCTAATTTTTAAAAATTTGTTTTCCATTTCCCCCCTTTCTCATTCCTTCTCTCTTCCTCTTGATCTCCTTCTTCTACTCCACTGATCTTCCTTGTATCTTTATGACATCCTGTCCTCCCCTTCTTTCCTTTATTTTGCTCTAGCTTCCACATAAGAGAAAACATTTAACCCTTGATTTTCTGACTTATTTCACTTAACTTGATGTTTTCAGCTTACATCTGTTTACCAGCAAATGCTATAATTTCCATCTTCTTTATTACGTATATATGCCACAAGTTCTTAATCCATTCATCTATCAACCAGCATCTGCGTTGGTTCTATCGTTTGGCTATTGTGAATATGCTGCTGTAAACATTGAGGTGATTGTAACACTATAAAATGCTGATTTTAGTGTAAGAATAGTCTTAGGAAGAAATGAGCTTAATGGGAAAAAGCCAGGTGCTAAAAGTTCCACAAACCCATGTTAGAATACCATGGCCACCTGCTCTTACTAGTCATGCCACCAGCAGCCTGGACTGTATCTTTAAAGTAAGTCTAATAAAAATACCAATCCTGCCATATACTAACAGCAGGTAACATTCTTAAGTGCTGTGTCAGGCACTCTGCAAAGCACTTTTCATGCATTATCACATTTAATCCTCTCAGCTATCTAATATAAGTGCCAGTATTATTTGCATTTCCATACTGAGGAAACTAGCTGTTATGTGTACCCCCAAAAAATCATATTCTGAAGCCCTAACCCTCAGTGTGGCTATATTTGGAGGTAAGACCTCTAAAGAAATAATTAAGATTAAGGTCATAATGGTAGGACCCTGATCTAATAGGACTAGGGTCCTTATAAGAAAGGACACAGGTGGATGTGGCAGCACACACCGATAATCCCAGTGACTCAGGAGGCTGAGGCAGGAGGATTAAAAATTCAAGACCAGCCTGTCTCAAAATTTAAAAAAAAAAAAATCTTTAAAAAAGGCCTAGGGAGGTAAGTCAGTGGTAGAGTGTCCCTGTGCTTAGTCCCCAGTATAGCAACAAAGGAAAAAGAAAGACATCAGAGGACACCCGCCTCAGTGAACACCCCCATGAGAGAAAACAATGAAAAGGCAAACGTGATTTAAGGAGAAAGTCCTCATGAGAAACCAAGCCTGCTGGCAACTTGATCTTAGACTCCTAGTCTCCAGGATGATGAGAAAATAAATTTCTGTTGTTTGAGCCACATGGTTTTTGGTATCTTGTTATGGCAGCCTGAGATGACTCATACACTAGCTCATACCTTTGCTGTATGGTACAGCAAAGATTTGAACCTGGGACCAGCTGATGAATTAATGAGATAATGTAACTAAAATCCTGGCCCAGGGCCTGGCAAATAGTAAGCCCTCCATAAAGGGTTTCTCATATTCTTATTGCACTCCGTAAGTTGAGTCCACAAGATTACTGCTGTTGGGGTGAGTTATTCTCCAACATAGCAAGGAAGGCTGGGTTCCTGAGCCCAGGACACAAGTAAGAGTCAGGAAAGGAGCCCATTGGGCCACCAGTGCTGCACCTGCTTCTCTAAACTCAGGTGCCATCAGCCCTGGATCCCTTTCTTTAAAGAACCATAGCATGATGGGGTTATGAAGGCCTCCCCATCTGGTGTGCACATCCTCTACCACATTCCTGCCAAGTGTCTGTCTCTGAGTTAATCTCCTTCTCAACCTTACCCACTGCCTGCTCTGGCTCTTCACATTGCTCTTAGGCAGGGAGCATGGGGGATAGAAACTGAACCCAAAGGTTATCACTGCTCAATACTTTCAAGATCTAAAAGTCAACCCCATCTGTTCCATGCGGGGTCTGCCTGGAGTGGGGATCACTGCTACATAACTAAGGAGAGACTGTAGCTCCTCCCTGCTCTCTACAGAATGAGTCACTCCTCCCTACCCCATTTCCCTCCTTGTTCCTGAGGAAACAGTGAGGGGCAGGAAGGGGTCACACGTATGTGAATCCTAATTATCCTAGGTGCAAGCAAGACATACCCTAGGTCCAGGGGTATGGTGTTAAGAGAGGACAGCTGGCTCAGAAGGCTGAATGCACACAAACTTACACCAGCTCAATCCACAAGCCACACCTCCCAGCTAGCCTCTAAACCCTCGTTAAAGCTCCAGGCTCACTGGAGACTAATAGTCATCCACAAAGCTCTCCTCAACTTTCCATTCCCAACATGAATCCTGGGGAGGGAGGTGTCTGAATACAATTTACTGCAGCCTGAGCCTTCCTAGTTTAGCTTCAGCATGGGGGATCATCAGTGAGGAGCAAGTGGATAAAATCCCATTCCTGCTGTATTTGCACACTATTGATCTGTTTGTCTTCCCTTTTGTGACAGCACATGGCAGGCAAGGTCTAATCATCATTTGATGAGTACGGACAACTGTCTTCAAAGGGCCAGTGCCTCTGAATGGCACCATCCTTCAGATTTTCCATTCCTTACTCTTTCATGAAATTATATCAGGATCTTGATATTCTAAGCAGACAGGAGTCAGGAACATATATTGGGAACATATATTATCACTAGTAGCTTATATATATTACTAGATGCTTAATAAAAGCCAAATTGAATTGAGGGCTAGTATATAGCTCTGTGATTAGGGTGCTTGTCTAGCATGCACAGTTTTGGGTTCAATTCCCAGCACTGGGTGGGGGGGGGAGAGTGTGACCCTTGGAAGTAGTGCTCTGCCCCACTTCCACAAGGTCTCTTTCTGGGCCTCCAGCCTGTCCCCCCTACTGGGGTTCAACAGCTCCTGCAGATTGCAATTGTGAAAACTTCCCCCAGACCTCATCATCAGCTCTTCCTAACAGCTCTAAGACTTGTGCTTAGGCTATTTTTAACTTGTCCTTTCTTTTAAAAAATTACACCAGAGGAGCTTAATGAGCCCCATTTGGCTTTTTGTAGAAAAAGAAAATTTGCAGACATTAACCAATAACTGCTACAGAACGCCTTGGCTGGCTGGCACGCCTCTTTAAACCAGCCTTTTTTCCTCTTCAATACAATAGTTTATTTTTGGATGACAGCCCCCGCACATCACAAACATGCCACACTGCAATTGATTGTGAACTTAAAAGAAAAATGAAGGTGAGAAGGTTAGAAAAAGCACTCAGGGGTGCAGAAGGCAAGGTGAGGAAAGGGGAAGAGTACATATGTGCTGGGAAGTCCTGGATGCCTGAAACTGCTTCCAGAAGCTCACACCTGCATGCTTTTTTCTTTCTTTCTTTCTTTTTTTTTTTTTTTTTTTTTTTGTGGCACTAGGGATTGGACCAAGGGTCTCCCACATGCTAGGTTCTACGACTGAGCCACATCACCAGTCTTTTTATTTTATTTTGAGGGTCTTGCTAAGTTGCCCAGGCTGGCCTCCAACTTGCTATCCTCCCACCTCCCGAGTAGCTGGGATTACAAGTGTGTCCCACCATACCTAGCCATCTGCACATTGTTTAACTGTGCCTCTAATCAGCCAGCAATATAAATGATAGGAATTAAGTGGGAGAAAGAAAATGACATTTCAGAATTTTGTATATTATCATGTAAAACTAACACGCACAAACCACACCTCCACCAGCAATTTAAACAAGCAAAAAAGGAACTCAAGTGTTCTTGTAGAGGATAAGAAATGGTGGCAATAAACATCTTAGCTGTCCATCCACCAAAACTCAACCATCCACCCAGATCGATGGTGATTCCAGGAAAGGTTCCCAGATGTTACATGACACGAAGTCCAAGGCACAAATTGTAGTTCTGCCCCTGAGATCATAACAGCAGTTGGGCATGACTGCTGACTCTCTGGACCTCAGCTAAAGAATTGTGAAAGCCTTTCTATATTTTGGCTCACACCAGCCCTGCCATTGTTGCAAAATCTGCCGATGACGGATTAGAGTCTCTGTCACAAAATTCCCACTCTTAGCAGGAACTCAGGCAGACCTTTATCGAATGGAGTCTAAACAAATGCTGTTTTGAAGTCTCTGGCTGCAGTTTGAGGCATGCATAGTTTTTGCTCATGGTGTATCTAAGGTCTGGGGGAAAGAGAAGGAGGTATTTAAATTTCGTCAGAGGGAAAGCTTCCTCCTTGAATAAACAGCTCATTCTCTCTGAACTGTTAGGATTATAATGCACCATTCTGTAGAATTTTTGTTTAGAATCCATGTTATTTCAAACATCCTATGAAAATTTAGAGTGTAAAAGTGTTTTCTCAGAACAGGATAAAGGACTTTCTGGACATCTTGGTTAAAAGAAAAGAATTTTTAGGATGATTCCTTAGCACTACTGTAAGATTATTTGTGAAGAAAAGGAGCATGAAGTATACAACTTTGATTAATTAATCAAGAGGAGACAGGATAAGAAGAGTAATTCTTTTGAGTTACTACTCAAGTGTAGTGCTCATAATGAGAAAGGCAAAGAGTCTCGTATGTAGATTAAAAAGTCAACAAACTCCCATCAAAAAAAAAAAAAAAAAAGCAATTTTCTAAGGTCTTTACTTCCATGTTTGCTAGTGAGGCTAAAGAACAAAGCCAAGGCTTTTGCTTTCTGTACTGTACAAACAGAAACTGTGTAATCCTTACTTAAGGACTCATTAAATTTAGGTTGAAAGGGAACTATCCCTGGTTACATGATAGAATGAAGGTGAAGACAGACTCTGTGCCTATACTTGTGCGGTTCCCTCTGCAGATAGGATCTTTCCTGCCTTATCTACTAGGTGAACTCCTACTCATTCTTTGAGACCCAACACAAATACGTCCTCTCTGAAGGCCCCCTTGATACAGAATAAAATCTTTCCATTTGCATTTTTCCTTCTTCACTGGACTATGAGTTCTCAAAGAATCAGTAAGTACTCAATAAATGTTATTATTATTTATAAAATATGTAAATAAATACTTGTTGAACGTGTGTATATGGCAGTGGCAAGGAAAATGAATAAAACATGTTTGAGGGTGGGCATTAGTTCATAAGCTTAATGATCATTGTCCCATCACTGTGTAAGCAGTGGGAGAGACTGAAGAAACAGAAAAAGAGTCTAGTCCTAGTTGGAAGAGTCAAAAGAAACATGAACTAGCAGGAGACAGACAATACAACACCCAATGCATCTTGCAGTCAGTGGTTCCAGGTAGTGAGGTAGGTGTTGGAGTTGGCTCTTTCAGTTCTACCCCTCTCCAAGAGGATCACTCAATTTCATTTCCAGTTGTTTCTGACCCTACCTTGCTCTTTGTTCTGTTTGTTAAAAGACGCTGGAAATCTGGATGTTTGTATAAAATTTTCTGATTATTAAACACTGGCGACTCCTTTTTAAAAGTTTAGAATACTGCATTAAATCATACCTGTAGGCTGAACCTGGTGGTGTGCCCTTTGCAATCTCATCTGGTCTGGAGGCTGAGGCAGGAGGGTCTCAAGTTCAAGGCTAGTCTGGGCAATTTAGTGAGACCCTGCTTCAAAATAGAAAATAAAAAGGGCTGGGGACATAACTCAATGGTAAAGTACCCCGGGGTTCAATCCCCAGTACTGAAAAACCAAAAACCAAACCAACAACAAAAACACCACCTGCAGGCTTTGGGGCTACAGTTTGTCACCTAGGTGTCACACATGAAGAGAAGGGAGACTAATACAATTAACTCACAAAACTCTTACTCCATTAGAAGGAGATAAAAGAGAACAAATTTTAGGAGGTGGGCAAATATTGGTGATGAAATTGTCAAGAGGAACTGTCTACAGTGTGCTGAAAATAAACTTCTGGGGTCTTACGATGTAGAGGAAAAAAACAAACTCCAGCTTCTCCCATACCGTCACTCAACGACAATCAATCAGAAGATTTTTATGATCTCAAAAAGTGTGGGCACCTCTCCCAACCAACCAGCAAGAATTTGGTTCTGTAGAGGACACTGGCTGGATTTTTTTTTTCTTTTTTTTTTTTAGGTAATGGCGATAGAACTCAGAGCTTCATACATACTGAGCAAGTATTCTTCTACTGAGCTTTATCCCCAGTGCTTTCATTAGTATTCTTTTATTTTGAGACTGGGTATTGGTAAATTGCTCAGACTGTCCTCAAACTTCCTGTTTTAGCCTCCTGAATTGCTGGGATTGTAAGTATGTGACAATAAGTGTCCAAGTCATTGCCTAATTCACTTCAGTTCTGAACTATCTACCTGGAGATGGCATAAGATCCCACAAATTGAGGGCTCAATCTCCAGGACTGCCCCTCCCCAATTTTAACGCCAATTGCAAGCTCCAGGTTGTGTCCTGGGCTTCTACCTAGGCAGTTATAAATTGGGGTTCCCATAACTTCCTCTTCAGGTTTAATTAATCTACTAGAGCAGCTCACAAAACTCAGGGGAACATGTTTGCTGGTTTATTATTAAAGCTCCTTATCACAAAGGACATAGCTGAAAAGATACATAGGGCCAGATATAGGGGAAGGAGCATGAAGCTTCCATACCCTTTCCAAGGATACCACCCTCCAGAAACTGCCACAAGCTCAGCTCTCTAGAAGTTGCCCACACCCTGTCCTTTTGAGTGTTTAATGAAGGCTTCATCACATAGGCATTAAATTATTGAACATTGGTAATTGACTTCACCTTCAGCCCCACTCCTTTTCCTAGAAGTTGGGACTGAAAAACCCTCTGATCCTGCACTGGCCTTTCAGGATTACCCCCATCCTGGAGCTACTAGGAGCTAACAGCCATCGGTCAATACATTAGCATATAAAGGATAGTTATTACTTAGAACAGTCCGAGGATTTTAGGAGTTGTATGATAAAAAATGGTATCAAAGACCAAATATGTATTTCACAATATCACACAGGGGATATCATGGAATCTCAGGAATGGAAAGTAGTTGTTGCCTGGTCTCATGTACGAATTGTTTAGACTCATGACCTTAGCTTCCCTATATCAGTCAGGGATCCTCAGAGAATCAGACCCAAGAGGATACATATGGGAAAGAGAGAGAAAGAAAGGAAGAGGGAAAGATGGATGAGAGAGAATTTATTATGGGAATTGTCTCCTGTGATTATGGAGGCTGAAAAGTTCCATGGTATTCCTTCTGAAAGCTAGACAACCAAAGAAATCAGTGGCGTGATTCAGTCTGACTCCAAAGATCTGAGAACCACGCAAGCCTATGGTGTGACTCTTAGGTTGAGGCCGAAGGCCTGAGATCCTGGTGTTGGGGGTGGGGGTGCTGGTTTATGTTCTGGTATCTGAAGGCCTGACTATCTGAAGGTCTGACATCACAGGGCTGGAGAAGATGGGCAACTCCTTTTCAAAAGGGAAAGCAAGTTTGTCTTTCCCCTGCCTTTTTTGATTTATCAGGGTCCCCAACTACACCAATGGTGCCCGCCCACATTGGGTGAGGGCAGATTTTTCTCACTCAGACCACTGACTCAAATGCCACTTTCTTCCAGAGACATACCCAGAAATAATGTTTTACCAGATATCTCGGTATCCCCTAATCCAGTCAATACTTGCCTTTGGCTTAGGCTTCCTGCCCGAGCTGTGCAAGGGCAACAACTTCAAGAATGATCAGAAATTGAAATGGGAACCCTCCTGTGCTAGAGATCTGCATTGCCCACAGAGTAGCTCATATTAGGAAAATGCTGACTTTAACTTTCATGGCTACAACCACTCCATCTAAAGTTTATTTTCAAACCATTGCCAAATCACACTGCTGTGAGGTGCTATCAGATGAAGTTTCAAACAATGCTCAGACACAACAATCCTTTCCACACTGGAATTTCACCCATGAGGAAGAAACCCCCACAGGCGGGCTTCTCTCTTCCTGTTGTCTGCATTCCTCTAACTCCAGCACTGCTCAGCCTCTTTTTGACATTTCAGGTTTCTGGCTGCCCTCATCTTCTCTTCCTGCAGTCAAGATCTGTGAGGAGCCACTCCAGCCCATGAGTTCCATGTGGATTTTAAAACATTCAACTCACCATTTGAAAACAGCAATTACTCTTCCTCTTTCCAAATGACCATACAAATCAGCTTGCTCTGGTGCCTTTTTAAGAATTTCCCAATTCCTTTTTATGGTTATTTTTCTGAGAATTTTTGTGCCATTTCAACGTTCAATTGGCAAAACTATAATTAAGACTACCACTTGCTATTTTATGTCACATCTGTGTTCTTTCATTCTCACTGAAACCTTTATTTAGCTAGATTAGAATACATAGCAACCTCACTGCACAACATGACAGTTTCAAAGTAAATAATGTTAGGGGGAAATGAATGTTTAATCTGCTCTAACTTATTCTTTTCACTCTTGTGTTACTTTGCTTAAATATTTTCCTTAATAAGAATATAATTTAGGACTTTGGAATTACTGCTTTGTAATTTTGTCTGTTTGTTAATTCAGATAGATTACTTCTGTTATAGGAGAGTAAGAAAATAGTAATGTTTGCCACTAGGTTTCTTCTCTTGCCATGTAAAATACTAGGTGCTATTTTAGTAACAGCTATGATTTAAAAACTGAATATGAATGCATTTTCTCAATTAAAAATACTCAGGGAAGAGTATGACATGGAAAAATCTCTTCCTGAGAAACTTTTTTCCTATGTTTGCTATTGATTAGAAATCTGAAATAAGTTTATTAATTCCTTAATAATTACTGACTTTTCCCTATATGCCAAACATTGTTCAAAATGCATGGGGCACATAAGTGAGCAAAACAGAAAATTTCCTGTCAACAAATGGCTTATATTCTAGCAGGGAGAGATAAGAAATAAAGAAACAAAAAGACATAGCAAGTGCAGGGCCCAGATGTGCATGTCTGTAATTCCAGAAGCTCTGGAGGCTGAGGCAGGAGGATCACAAGTTCAAAGTCAGCCTCAGCAACTTAGCAAGGTTCTAAGCAACTTAGTGATATCCTATCTTAAAAAAAAAAAAAAAAAGGACTGAGGATGTGGCTCAGTGGTTAAATGCCCATGGGTTCAATTCCTAGTACAAAAAAAAAATAAAAATAAAAAAAAATAATCCCAGAGTATGCTTACACAAACTAAAATGCTATGTCATTAGTAGTTGATATAATCTATGGGACCACTGTCTGTGGTCTTTGTTGCCCGTTGTTGCTCAAAACGTTGTTATAGTCTTATATCAAGAATATTAAAATGTAGAGCCCACTGGATTTCATCACTATTTAGATGTGGATTACAAGAGAAAGAGTAAAGGATAACTCTAGATCTTTTAGCCCAAGCAAGCACAAGAACAGAATTGCCATTTAGAGAGAAAGGAAAACTGTGTGGGATGCACAGGCTTTGGACAGAAATACAAGTTCAGCTTAATTATTTTAAGTTTAAGATATCTGTAAAATGTCTAAGCGGAATAAACCAATTAGCCAACTGGAAGCATAAATTGGAGCTCAGGAGAGAGGACTGAGAACTAGAGATGGAATTGTGGAGTTTGCCTAAAGAGGAAATTCGAAGCCACATAACTAACTGGACAAGCTTGTTGAGGGAGTAAGTTCGGTGTCATGGAAGGCTGGAGAAGGCAGTCCACTAACAAGGTAGGAGTGCTCAGTGGTGTGAGATGCTGCTGAGAGGTCAATTAAGGACCAAGATTTGTTCACTGTATTTAGCAAAGTGGAAGTTCTCAGTTACCTTGGCAAGAGCAGTTTCAGTGATACTTTTAGAGTAAAAACCCTGGTTTAATTAAGTTTAAGAGGAAAGGGGAAGAGTGGAATTGGAGACAATGAGTACAGACAACTTTTTGACATGCTCAAGTGCAAAAGAAAGAAGAGAAATGGGGTGGAGAAGACAAGGTCAAAAGAAATTTTATTCCTTAAAATCAGAGACAATGGGCTGGGGATATAGCTTAGTGGTAGAACACTTGCCTTGCACATGCGAGGCCCTGAATTGAATCTCCAGAACTTCAGAAACAAATAAACAAAATGAGAGACAGTGACTTACAAGGCTGAGACAAGAAGATCTCAAGTCCAAGGCCAGCCTCAGCAACTTAGAGAGACGCTGTTACAAAATAAGAAAACATAAACGGCTGGGGATGTAGGTCAATGGTTAAATGCTCCTGGGTTCTACCCCCCGTACCTCCCCAGAGAGAGAGAGAGAGAGAGGGAGAGAAATAACATCATTTTTTTTTAAAGAGATGGTAATAACCCGTTAGAGAGAGGAAATTCATGATATAGGAGAGAGGGGACAATTGCTGTAGTTATTCACTGAGATTGGATGAGTTCTAGTCCAAGTGCAGTAAAAGCCTTTCGATAAGCACATGGACAGTTCATTCACAGTAGGAGTCAGAAAAGCAGAGTATCTGGGTACATATTTGCAGACAGTTGAATCTAGTGTCTCTGTACTGTTTCTTTTTTTTTTTTTTTAAATTTAGTGTGAAGGGCATGTTTATTTCTACCAATGAAGAAGCACCTAGATAGGCAATCTAAATTTGACCACTCTATGAGCCTATTTGAGAAAGTATGGATCCACTCCTTTCTTCTCATTCTGGTTAAGAAAGTACCCTTAGCTTTTCTAGCTTAGATTATACCATCTTATTTCTAACTAGAGCAGTCTGGCAATTTCCCTTCCTCTTTGAACTTTATGTTATGTCATGTTCTCATGGGAAGTTACCCCACACACTCTACTCAGTTCTATTTTCTCCACACTGTTTCTTCTTCCTCCTCCTGATCTTCTCTACTCTGCTCTCCATCAGTTTGCTTTCTTCATCTGTGAGAGAGGGAGACAATTTGCTTCCTACCTCCAAGGCTAAGAATTTATATAAATCTAAGAAGTGAGATGGTTTTAAATCCTTCTAAAGAGAGACTAGGAAGGAGAAGTGAAAAGTTGCACAAGGGAGGACAGAAGATGAGAAGGATCTGCTTTACTATTTGCTTAGTTGAGCTCCTGCTAATAATTCGAAGCATTCTTTGAATTGAATTCTTTGGATGAGATCTTGCCCTTTTAAAATATGAAGGTGCTCTAGATATTGCATTGTTATGTTAGCTATGGTATTAGTAGAGCTACAATAGATTCATTCTGGAACACTTATCATATGTGGACATAATTATAATAGGTCGTGATTAATGAGTTGTACCTATGTTTCAAAGCACTAGCTAAGTCCTTTCCATATATTATTTCATTTAACCATTGTATTCATAGTAACCCCATTTATCCCCAGTTATCCCCATTCAGAGATGAAGAAATGAAGAGGAATGAGAACAAGAGAGAGAACAATTTTAAATCCTTCAGCATTACTATCACTTTTTAAACAAATACATTCTAAATTTATTTGTGTAAGGTTAGCTAGTTGGTGTATTTAGCTTTAGCCTCTTCCCCCACCCCCAAGGCTATTTCTCACTTTATGAAAAAGTCATTGTGATATTATTCATAAACTACCCCAGTGTACTTGGGACCAATTTTTAAGTTTGATTTCTGCACAATTTATAAAATGTTTATGGATTATTAGAATTTATATTGCTTATCATGTTAGTCGCTCTACTAATAATGGGAAAAGGAAGAATGCAAAATTACCCCTTCAAGGAGTTCTGATTTCTTCTCTCTAGAAAAGTCAATTATTCATTAATTCATTCAATAAGTATTACTGAGAGTCTTCAAGCATGCTAAGTGCTACAAAGAGTTCAGATAAGAACAAATCAACTTAGAAAAGAAGATGTGTAAATAATGGTCTTTATAACACATGGTTCTTTTAAATAATTCTATGATTGAGTGCTTGGACTTTGGGAGCAAGGCTGATAGATGTAAAAATCTAGCTCTGTCACCTAAAGGCTGTGTGATCTTGAGCTATTGCCATAACCTCTCTAAGCCTTGGTTTGCCATCTATAGACCGAAGATACTTAACATCTATCTCACATGGTTGTTGCGAAGGCTGAAAATGACACAGGTATTTAGAACAGTGCTGTATACTATAAGTTGTGTAACCACTGTGCATTAGCTATTGTTATTATTCTGATACAGATTTACCATGTGCAGGAACAATCACTAATTCCTGACTATAACAACTCAGCAGAGGACAGGAATGCTCTATAAATTTTTGTAAATTAGATCTTCCTTGAACTTATTTCCTACACCCCCAACCCTATAAAAATGTTTACAGTAATCTCAGATCCTTTTTCTACCACAGTTTTTAATTTTGAACCCAATGTCTGACCAATTATTTTCCTTTGTTGCCCATTTCCTGATAGTTTTCCTTGGGGAAAAGGGAAAGGTGACAGGTTTTCTTATATTTCTTTTTGTTTTGTTTTTACATCTGAAACTATTAGAGGTATTTTTCATTATTTGCTATGGCAGGGTGCCCCCCAACCCCATTCCACTGGTGATCCAACTCTGTACTCACATATACTACACACCCCTAGCCCCAGTAGTACGAGTTCATAATTTTATATCTGCTTTAGTCAGAATCCTTGTGTTCCCCCAAAATGTATATGTTAAAATCCTAACCCCAAAAGTGATAGCATTAGGAGAACCTTGGGAGATCATGAAGACAGATCCCTCAGGAATGGGATTAGTGCCCTTTTTTGTAAGGGCTAAGAAAGAGCCCTGCACACCTTCTTCCAGGTGAGGACAGAAGTGAAAAGGCACCCTCTGTGAACCAGAGTCTGCCGGTGCCTTGATCTTGGGCTTTCCAGCCTCCAGAACTGTGAGAAATAAATTTCTGTTGTTTCTTAGTCAACCAGTTTACAGTATTTGTTATAGCACATCGAAGGTATGAAGCTAATGTTCTATGTGACTTTTATTATTTTTCAGATTATTAAAATAATATGTGCTCGATAGAAAAACAATTAGAATATACAGAACTTGGTAACAGAAAGTGAAAGGCCCTAGTAATTCAACATCCTGAGATAATCATTATTAATAGCTTGTCATATAAGCTTCCAGATTTCTTTAGGCTACATGTAACTATATATTTTAATGCAAAACCAATGAGATTATACTCCTTAAATGGTTCTATAGCTTCCTTTTTTCATCTAGAGATTTTGGACATCTTTTCATGCACATCGAAGTAAATCTATCTTATTTTTGTTAATGGTCATTGAAGGCATCCTCCAGATCTTGTATAATTTACTTAAACAGTTCTCTATTGGGATTTGCTAAGATTTTTACACCATTACATGTTTCAACTATTATGAACAAGTCTGCAGTAAATACACTTGAACATTTTTGTACACACATATTTTTACATGCATGCATAATTTTTGCACAAATATGCTCAAAATATAAATTCCTAAGTGTGAAATTGCTTGTTCCAAAAAAATACACATACTTTATTTTTATTATCATCATCATCATTATTCGTACTGGGGATTGAACCCAGGGACACTTTACCCCTGAACTGCATCACCAGTCCTTTAATTTTTTTATTTTGAGACAGGATCTTGCTAAGTTGCTGAGGCTGGCCTTGAACTTATGATCCTCCTGCCTCAGTCTCCCAAGTCACTGCGATTAAAGGCACGTATCACCACATCTAGCTAGAACACACATACTTTATCAACAATTTCCACATTGTCTTCTAAAAGGATTTATCCAATTTACCCTCACATTTACAATGTGTGAGAATGCCTGTTTTTGTCTGCTTTTTTTTCTTTCTCCTTCCTTCGTCTTCCTCACTCCCTCCTTCTCCCCCTCACCCTCTCTCTTTTGTTGGAGATGGGGTCTCACTATGTTGTCCAGGATGGCCTCCAACTTCTGGGTCTCAAGTGATTCTTCTGCCTCAGCCTCTCAAGAAGCTGGGACTACAGATGTATGCCACCTTGCCTAGATACACTTGACTGTTTCCTGAATATAATTTTTTTCTTTTCTCAATTTATACCAATTTTGAAATCCCTTCCCCCCTTTTTTTCCAAGACTGGAGTCACAATTTAAAACCCAGGGAAGATAGAAAAGTGGAGCAAAATACAGGAGAGCATTTTTGCAAACAGCAAAATATTCTAAATTAACTATAACAGTGAGGTATTTTCAACCAAAACATCACATCACTAGTTAACAGTTTTAAAACTGCTCTAACAGTCCAGATCAGTAAGCCTGAGACTGTAATTAGATCACCTGCCATACACCCACTGTCCACGACCTTCCTCCTTGGCAGGCTGCATGGAATAGAAGAGGCTGTTAGTATGAAGATCAAGGAAGGAAAGGGAGAAAGCAAGAGGAGGGCAGGGAGCTCCGAATCTAGTGTCATCTTGTAACTGGCCAGGGGCAGGCCCTTGTGTATTCTGGACCTCTGCTTCATGCTCCTTCCTGTCTAGGCCTTTGCTCTTTATTTCCTGTGTCTGATGCCCAGGTGCTCAACATCCAAGGGCCAGTTCTGTCGCCTCCACTCTTAAGCCTTTCCTGACACCCTAGAAAAACCATTCTCCTCCATGCCTATTTCTGACCCATACCTTCCTGAACACTGTAACATTTTGTTTAGCTTGTTTATTAAGGACATTTAGAGCTGAGTAAGGACATTTAGAGCTGAGTAAATGTTGATTGAACGTTTGCTGTTATGGAGAAGTCTTAGTAGAGGGATGAAACTTCCCACTGTTCCCAGAAACACATGGATTCTGATAAGAGATATTTAAGTATTGGGCCAAATCATTTGTTTCATTTGAACCACAAACTTCCAAACGTCTTTCTCCATCCAGGAAAGACTGCAAAGGAACTTCGACCTTAGGACAAAAATAAAAGTGAACACTATCACGTTGGAAAACGTATGGACAACTTTTTCACTGCCTCCTTCATATATAAGACAATTTTCTGGTGAAAGGGGCCTGGGGGAAAGGGTCAGACTGAGCTGAAATAAAAATCTGTCTCTCCAACATAGCTTTAATAGCAGAGGCAGATAGAACGAAGTTGAGAAACTATCTATGCAGAGATTCAGTTGCATGTGTCCCAAATCCCAGGTAAGGACTTTCTACTTAGAGTTGGAAAGCACTTAAATGACTTTTAATGTAATCTCTCGCTCCCCAAATCTTAATATGGGGTCTAGTCTACAGAATATGCTCCTTTGCAGAGGACGTGAAGCTTCCAGACCAAGCCTCGCTCCTGACAGGCAACAGACTGCCTGGCACGGAGCCCAGCCCAGGGGTGCATTTGATAGATTAGTATAACGCCGACAGCGATATTCGACTGCCATTCTTCTCCGCCCCTTGCACCTGCTTGGTGTCTCGAAGTCTCCCGCCGACACCTCCGAACCCGGACCACCTCCCTGGCTCCCTGGGGTCAGCCCGCAGGACCCCCCTTCGGAAGCGCCGGGACCCCCGGCGGGCGCGGCAGTGCAAGCGGGGAAAGCGCTCGCAATCACATGGAGGCCCGGGCCCGCCCCATTGGCTGTGGCCGGGCCAGTCGCGGCGCTCGCTGGCTGCGGTTGGTCCCAGAGCTGCAGCGCCTGCACCGGCCCGGAGTCCATGTTACGCTTTGTCTAATTCCCCTCGTTACAGAGTCATGTGCTGCTGCTCTCGTCGCCGCCGCTGCCGCCGCCCGTGGTGCCCCGGCTCCTTCGCCGCGCTTCGAGGTGGCAGCCGCGGGAGGGGCCGCGGGAGCAGGGTCCTGGGCGCCGCGCGCCTTCGCCGCCCCGGCGCGTCCCGGTGCAGCCGCCGCCCGCCGCAGGTGATGCCGCCACCTCCCGCCTCAGCATAAGCCGTGGCTCGGCGGCCGAGCTGCCTGGGCTGCCCCTCAAGGTTTGTACGCTACTCTTCGGGCCCCGGGGCTGCGAGGGAGGCGAAAGCGCAGGTGGAGCCGCGGGATCCGGAGCGCGCCATCCCGGCGCAGGCGTCCTGCCTCCCTGTGCGCGGCCCCGCAGCCGGAGCGGAGGCTGCGGCCGGGAACTCCTTCGGGGACTGGCGAGGGGTGTCGGGGGTAGAGGGCAGCAAGCCGGGCCATGCTCCCGCCCCTGACCGCCCGGGCCCGGGAGATTGTTCCGCTTTCGGCAATCTGAGTGGCGGGCGCCTCGGCCGCCGGCTGTGGGCCCTGAGAGAGGCGAGTGCCGACCGCTTGCTTTCTGCTTCCCGGCGCGCGCGCTCCTTTTTCTGCCTCCTTCCGCCCAATCGGAGGAGCCGGAGAGCAGGTTACGGCTCCACAGATTCATCCCGGAGGTGGGTGTGCAGTGTCTGGCCTTGTTGGCCCGGTGCCCAGAGGTGAGCCCTTTAACTTCTCCAGAAACGCCTCCTCTCCGCCTCCGTCCCGCGCCGGGTGGGCCGCGCTGGGAGCCCCGCTGGCTGGGGTGGGGAGGTGAGGGCTCGGGCCCCGCCCCCCCGCGTCTGGGGGAGGGAGCTGGGGCCGCAGGTGCACCCAACCCGCCGCGGGCCGTCTCTGGGTTGAGTACCGGTATAATCCGCTTCTAGCTTGTTTGGAAGCGTGGGCTCTTGGGAGCGGGACTTGTGCTTGAATCTTATGCAGGGGCTTGGAAAGCAGGGAAATTGGGGTGCTTGCTCAAGGACCATCGCCTCCGGTTAGTGGAGAGTTGATGGAGCCACCCTTTTTCTGTCCTCTTTTATTTGGGGTATGCCGGGCAGATAAATGAGATTTTTTTTAATTAAAAAAAAAAAAGCCATCTGCAGTGAAGAAGAACTGCTACAGGTCAAGGGGAGGCGAGGTAGGTCCGCTGGAGAGGGAGAGGTGGGGTGTGATGTCCCACCGGTTCTCACACAGTTGGGGTGTGCGGGGCCAAAAGTGGAGAGGTAGGGTTGGGGGAAAGAAAAAGCAGGCACGGAGAAGAGGGGAGAAGGAGTGTGCAGGAGGTAGGCAGAGCAATGGGGAATAAATATTGGGGAGTACTAGCCAAGTGACCCAAGAGCCACTTGGGTTCTTACTTGGCTCCTCTTGCTTCGCAGATTTCCTCCTCCTTGACTTGAAAAATATTTGTCATTGGGCAAGAAAGCTGTGAGGACATACTTTGGAAGAAATGTAGAAGTAAAGAGCTTACTTTTGGAAACTTTCCTTGGCAGCTTTAATAATAAAATTCCGTCCAGGCAGCATTTATTGAGCACCTATTATATGTTTTGTGCTGGACGTTGGAAGAGTCTGGACAGAAAGGGAATTCCCATTCACAGGAATGGTGAGGGCTGTTCACTTCACAAACAAACAAGGGCACAATCCAAGTTCCAAGAAAGACAGTGATTCAGAACTTTCCAAAGATTATGGTGTCACTGCATCCTACAGACCTTTGGGAAGTATCCTGAGTTGCAACCAGTAAATGGGTTTTCAGACAGCATTTATTTTTACAGTCCATAAATACTGACTAAACACCTCCTCTTAGCTAGGTCCGGTTAGAGTTCTTGCTCTTCTGTCTTGACACCTACTGACTACCCTGTTAAAGTTCAAGTGCGAACTGGGCATGGCGGCACATGCCTGTAATCCCACAGACTGGGAAGGCTGAGGTAGGAAAATTGCAAGTTTGAGGCTAGGCTAGTGTCAGCAATTTAGCTAGACCCTATCTTGAAATATAAAATAAAAAGGGCTGGTTATGTTGCTCAGTGGTAGAGTGCCCCTGGGTTCAGTCTCCAATACACACACACACACAACAAAATACAAGTGAGAGACAGGAAAGAACATCATTAGATTAAAATTAGGTAGGTTAAACTAAGGATCTGGCAAAGTTGATTTGGAGTGTTTGACTTATGCATGCTATTTAGGGAACTCTATAAAATAGATCATAGAGCTGAACAAAAAAATTTCAAAATCTTGAATTGTCATGGTTTAATTATATACTTGAACATTTTATCTTAGATTTGTCTAGTTTTTATTGAGGGGGTGTGTGTGTATACTTTGTTGACTAAAACTTAACAGACTAGAAGTTCTGAGAGGAAACTGTCCTCAAATGACCTGGTCCCCCTCCCCCGGCCTCTTCCATTGCCATGTGGAGTATTGTGTGATGCAACAAAGTATTGAGCCATAGTCATATCTTTTTTCTTCCTAATATTTTCTCTAGCATTTAAAAAACTTGATCAAAATTTGACCTTAAAAAAAAAAGTCCTTTTTTCCCCTTAGTTTTGACATTGTACAGAACTTTATTGGAACCCTTTTAGAAAATTCTAGTGTTTGTCATGTCCAAATAATTAAATTGTTTTGTTAATCCTACTTTGGAAGTTAGACTTGATTCCATTCTCAGAACTATAGATAAATTGGCACATAAAAGGGCTGAAATATTGTAAAAAACTGTATTTGTGATCACATATGTTCTTGAGATCATAGTTGCAAGGGATTTCAACTTCTTTATATCTGGACCTGGTGTCTGACATTCTAAGAAAGACCAGTTAATATTTATTATTAGCAATAAGCAGGAAACTAGAGTGGGTGCTCTGGGAGCTTAAGAAAGGAGAAGATTCTTGTCACAGAGAACAGATAAGACAGGTACACATATGGATGCCAACTCAAGTAAACAATTACAGTTGTTCCACAGTTCAGGGTAGTTTGGAGCCAGGTGAAAATGGGAGTAGGACATAAATCGGGATTTACTTTGACAGTCCTTAGGGATGCAGTTGCCTCAAAGGAAGGGTGAAGGAGCACATGTTAGGAGACGCTTTGAGGTATGTCATAGATAAAAGCAATAAAGTATCTGGGCCTAGTGGTACATACCCGTAATCCTAGTGACTCAGGAGGCTGAGGCAGGAGGATCTTGAGTTCAAAGCTAGCCTCAGCAATTCGGCAAGGTCCTAAGCAACTCAGGGAGATCCTGTCTCTAAATAAAATACAAAAAAGGGGCTGGGAATGTGGCTCAGTGGTTAAGGACCCCTGGTTCAATACCTGGTACCCCCCCCCCCCCAAAAAAAAGAAAAAAGCACCAATAAAGTAGTTGTACCTGGCTGGAAAACTTAACTACAAGTCAGTGATGTTAATTGTTTGCCTGAAGACCAGTGGTTCTCTACAGCTCTAGTGGGTTATTTTGCTTCCAGTAGACATTTGGCAATATCTGGAGGATTTTTGGTTAGAGCTAGGGGGCTTGTTCTATGGGATTCTAGTGAGTAGAGGCCAGTGATACTATTTAAACATTCCTTTTAAACATCCCCACCCACCCCAGTGATCTTGTCCAAAATGTTGATACTGCAGAGGTTGAGAAACTACCATAGACGAAATGAATGGAATGAATGCTGCTGTGGCATTCTGGGAAGTGAAGTTACATTGAAGAACAGATGTTGAGGGAGGTGGTTCTTGACTTGTGAGGAAGGATTACCATTGAGGTTAGGAAACCAATCTAGGGGACTTCTGCTGTGTAAATCCTAGTTGGAAGAAAGGGGCACTTTTGAGACAGATTGCTGCTGATAAACTGGCAGGGCGGCATAACTGGGATAAGTGCAGATTCATAGAATCAGAATTGGCATTTTAGAAGCCTAATCTAACTTCTTTAGCACATTCTTATACTTGCTAGGTAGCCTCTGTTTAAATGCCCCCAGGAACAACGAATTCTCCTTACTGAAGGCATGTCATTACATCTTTGGACACATGTCATTACATCTTTGGACTCTTTGTGCTATTGTTATTATTTGAGCTGAAGACTTCCTTCTTGCAACTTTGTTCCATTGATTCTATTCCCGAGGAGCTGCCCACTTCCACAAGACAGCCCTTTGAATGCACAAAGACAGTATCAAGTCCTTTTCCCCTTAATTAACTTTTCTTATGTAAAATGGTCCCAATTCTTGTCACATCCTTTGTAGGACATGGTTTCTATATGTCTACTGAGTTTGTCAGCATCTCTCATGGAGAGTCTGGAATTGAATAAAGTAATTGAGACGTGACTGGCCAACAATGAGCATAGTAGATTAACTGTTCCTGGAAACCTAGGCATAAATGCCTGCTTACTATGGTTTAAGTTTACAACTGCCTCCCCACACCCCCTACCTCCCCGGCCAAGTTGTGCCTAGTATAAATGCAGGTATAGGTTATTGATAGTCAAAATACCCAGATATTTGCTGTATGAGCTATTCCATCCTTCATTCATTGGGCAACAAATTTTTGAGAAATTGAGTGTGTGTTGTTGTTCCTTTTCAGTGTTATCCAATTTATTTCAGTCCAGTCTTTGAGATTCTTGAATTTTGGTTCTGCTTTCTAATTCTTTCAGAAAGAAGTAGAGGCTGGGTGTGGTGGTTCACGCCTGTTAGCCAGCTGAGACAGGAAGATCACAAGTTCAAAGCCAGTCTCAGCAACTTAGTGAGGCTATAAGTAACCTGGTGAGACCTTGTTTCAAATAAAAAAAAAAAAATTATAAAAGGGCTGGGAATGTGGCTTAGTGGCTGAGCACACCTGGGTTTAATCCCTGGTAACCACCCCCCAGAAAAAAAAGAAAAAGAAAAAAAAAAGTGGAAAATACCTTTACTGAAAACTTTGCAGTCAGTTAGTAGTATGTGAAACCTGGTAAGTTGGGGCACTGCTAGTCCTGTTTGAGATTTGGGAGTGCTGAGTGATGGAGTGAGTTCCAAAAGTCCTTAGTTTGAGGGCTTCTGAGGAATCTGTGTGTGTGGCGGAGCTACATTGCATTGTTGCATTTAGCTCTCGTGATGTTTGCACCGAGGTGCCATTTTGAAATTGTTTGAGTCATTTGCAAGTATCTGATATCTGAACCTCCTCCCCCAGGGTCTTTCTAATTCTGTTTAGACATCTGGACAAGAGATTTTATGTTTTATGCAAATCTGAAAAAATTTACCAAAACAGACTTGCTTTCGAAATTTGTGAGATGGTAGAGAGTATAACTGGCAAAACCAGGTATGCACTTGGATCCTACTTAGGCTGAGCTTTGTTTTCTTTTTGTTGATATGCCCAGAATTCTTAGTGACAGCTTTACATTTAGGGCAGGGAGAGGATCAAAGATTAGAAACAAACCTTTTTCCAGAGCTGAACTTTAACTCATCATTGGTTTTACTCATCTTCACTGAAGAGACATTAGCAATTACCATTCCCAGAAGTCCTTTGAGTCAGACAGGTCAGAAATCCCATGTAATTTAGTGCCAGGTTCTCCAGATGCTCTAGATCTATCCAACAAACAACATTTAAATGAATTCCTTGTGGCCATCCCACAGTGCTGAAAGAGTGCTAACGTAAAATTCTAAATCTTAGAGCCAACACGTAACAGCCCCTTTGTTAGAAATGTACATTGTTGGGGGCTGGGATTGTAGCTCAGTAATAGAGCACTTGCTTAGCCTATGTGAGGCACTGGGTTCCATCCTCAGCACCACATAAAAATAAAGAAAGGTATTGTGTCCATCTACAACTAAAATAAAATAAATAAATAAATTAAAGAGAGAAATGTCTATTGTACTTGATTCATTGCTGGTGGTCAAATCTGTCCTGATTGTTCATTCTGCTGGGTTTCACATCTGTGCTAGGTCACGTGAGAACCCTGTTTATAGTCTCTGGAAATGAAGGATATTCCTCTGAGAAGAAGGAATGTTTTATGAATATATGAGTATGGGGAGGTTTTTTTCCAGGAGGAAAACAGCCAAAACCCCTTAGATTATCCTATAGTTTCAAATACTGTCAAAATTGAAGTTACCTTGGAGCTAAGGATATATACCATTGTATCATTTTTAATAGAAAGGTAGAATATTATAGCTGCAAGGGATCAACCTTTGAATTTTATAAATGAAAATATCCAGGCACAAGCAGGTGATATGATTAAGTTATAGATATAGTTACAGAGTGGGCATTAGAATCTATCTGCCTTAAAAATTTTTTTTTTTTAAAAAAAGAATTCTCTACTTGAGGTGTGTAAACAATGAGGTCCCTCAGGTCTTATTTACATAATTGAACCAAAAGAAGGAGCACACAGTGGAATTTCTACTTTTACAGATGACAATAAGCTTTTCTGGATTATGAAACATCTAACCAATAGGGATTTGCTCCAGGGAAACCACACTAGGATGCATTAGTCATCAGAAGATTTGTAGGTATGTTTCTTTGTGGGCAAATACAAGGTTGAGTATTAAGGGGTTATTAGGAAATTCTGTAGGATGGTGTTTTGTTAGGAAAACCCAGGGAAGGGCTCTGTAAATACTTGTTGAGGATAAAAAGGACAGGAAATGCTAATCTTCACCAAAAAGATTTGGAAAAAACAGAAAGCATAGTCTTAATTCAGTTTCCATTGTACTGTGTTCAAAGTCATGGGTACTTCAGCTTAGGAAAGACTGATGTAATACCTTGAAGGTTTGGATGTTTCCTGCTGGAATCTAAGCCTCACTGGACAAGGTCCATGCCCGTGTATTTCTATGATAGAAACATTAGCCTTTCCAGTATCAGGGAAGAGTCAGCTGAGAGGTGATGTTATTGAAACCCCCCGAAATTACCAGGTTAGGGACACAGGAAGCCTTGAGTGTTCACTGAATTCCAGTAAACCTGAATTATGGCATTTTAATTGCCTGCCTCCTTGTCTCCATGCTCTTAATACTCTGACAGTGTGGCGAAGGTAGGGACCTGTCTCTTTTTCCTCTGGTTTTCTAATGTTACACATGGTAGGCTCTCCCTCAGTATTTGTTGCCTAAAGAAATTAAAGGGTTTATCTTAAAGCATTGTAAGACATGAATTCAGGATAAATGTAAAGAAATATGGTACCAATTTTTGTTAATATTGGATGGTGTCAAAGTCAGTCTGGGAATTATTTTAAAAATACATGTGTCCAGACCCTTCCTCATACCTGGAGATTCTGAAATTCTGGAGGCAGTTTAGTTTTGAAAAAAGTCCTTTCTCTCCCTCAAATGATTCTGATAGCTATCTGAAGCTGAAAACCACCATCTTTATGTTGTTGTGCCAAAAGGCTACATATAGTTACTAAAAACACCTTTAAAACGATGTTGAAACACTTGTGGCTGACAGTCCCATGAGGGTTAAGACAAAGAAGTTTGAAGGAGGCATCAGATTCCTTAGAGATGATGAGAATGACAGCAGGTGGTCCACAGTGTGGCCTTTGGTGCCTCCATGAGATAGTGCACCCTGGACAGGACAGCAACTCTCAGTCCTTTCTTGAGCAGTTGTGCCCATAGTGGGCCCCTGCGGAAAGTTAAATAAACCTGTGGAATAATGAGAATGAGTATGATGCAGCAAGCTTTTCAGTTTCGATTTCAGTGCTGTTTATTCAATTTAAAGGGTCTCTTTTTTCCTATTATTGGGTGGTCCTTCCTACTTTTTGTTTTTTTAATTTTGTGAAACGATGGTGATTTTTTGGTTTTGGTGTTAATTCTTGGTCAAGTTTTAACATGGCAATTTTATGGCAGTTTCTTGTCTGAAATCTTACTGAAATCTCAAAAAAATTTGAGAATTGCCACTCCTCTGAGGATTTCCAGATGTTTATTGCTTCCCCTGACACTTGCTATTGGAGATGGCTCACAGATATGGTGCTGGATTCCATTAAAAGCATTTATTTTCATAAAGAGTTTTTTTTTTTGTTTTGTTTTGTTTTTTCCCTTCCCCTCCTCTCTTTGCTGGCAATAGTTAGGAACAGTGCCAGAGAAGGCTTCATTCTCCCAGCAGCACATAAATCCCATTGTTGAATGTTAGCATCAACAGACACTAGAGAACTGCAGTGAGTTCTCCAGAGCAGAGAGGAGGATGTGCAAGACACCCTTCTCTCTGCTGGTGGCCAGAAAGCCACCTCTGTAGATCTCACCCTGGAGACAGAACAGAAAGCCATCAGATGGGGTGTGAACTGCCATCAGTCAAAATTATTTTCACTGATTGTTCCCAGTCTAATTCTAAGAAATGTTAGAAAATTGATTGATGGGAAAATGTCCCTCATGATGCCTGGAATAGCATCCTGCTGAATGAGCTTTTAAAATTAGTTTCTCAGCTATAACTTTAACAAACAAACAAAAAACAACTTACATGGTCAACAGGTAGTTAGACAATTTATAGGATACCCAAAGTTCTCAGTAATAACAAATAATTCATTTATTGATTGTCCAAACCTGTGCCCTGGAATGTACATTCATTCTCATTTAATCCTTAAAACAATCCTAAGTGAAAGGAGGACTTATTCTTACTGTACAGATGTGATAATGAGGCTGGGGAGGTTATGTAATTTGCAAAAATATCACATACACATGGTGGAGGTAGAAGATGAAACCAGGCTTGTTTTATTTCAAAGCCTGTCTCAGATACACTGTACTTTGCTTTCTCATTTCTTCATTATGTCTCTGTTTATTTTACAAAACCATTACTATTTCTGCTAAATAAAAAAGTGATCAGATTTTGAGGTGGAAAGGGACTACAAGGCTCATCTAGTTCCTGCTTCTCATTTGAAGAGTATGGCTGTAGTGGCGCCCAGATGCTCAGGTCTCCAGGCCACTGTTCTTTTCATCCCACAGTGGCTTTAGAAAATGCTAACCTGTAACAACACTTGGGTGAACATTTATCCTAGACTTGAGAGTGTAGTTCTAAATCACTTAATTGTTTTGATGTTTTCTTAATTCTCTTCTCTTTTATCACCAACACTGATGATAGAAATGCCACAACAGTACACATTAAGCACTCTCCTCCTAGTTAGATTGACCCTACAGTAACTCTTATACATAAGTATATGAAGACACAGCTGTTTTCTAAGGTGTCTACGCTAAATACATGCTGTAATAAATATACGTAATGAAACATAATCATTTCCTACATGCTCAAAGTAAAAAAATGAATGAATAAGTATCTATACCATATTCAGAGTCTGTTTCATTTATGCATTTGTTATATTCAAATATAATCATTTCAGTGTTGTAAATTCATTTGGTTGAATTTTCTATTTTAAGAGTTCTGTTTTTCATTTTAACATTAAACTGAGAATTGAGCCGTGGGTTTACATCTTTGCATACATGTACCCCGCTTTCTACACACACACACACACACACACTCACACACTCACACACTCACACACTGTGCGCACTTGCACGCGTCTGTGTGTGTGTTTAGAGAGAGAGAAAGAGTTTCTCTTAACTTTTTTTCCCTTGGTAATGGGGATTGAGCCCAGGGGCACTATACTTCTGCAGTAAAGCTCCATCCCTTTTTTTTTTTTTTTTCTGTGACAGGATCTCTCTAAGTTGTTCAATGTGGCCTTAAACTTGGCTGTACTCTTGCCTTAGCCTTCTGAATATCTGGGATTACTGGTGTGTATCATTGTACCTGGCCCTTTAACTTAATTCTTTTAAAATAATTTTCTGTTATAAAAAAGTTTCTTTTTTTTGCTTAGTTCTAAATTATTTTCCTTAAAATTGTTTGTACCTGGAAAATTCTATACTAAAAAGAAACTTTTTATTGTATCTGTAATTTTTACTCTAACTAGAGAGAGAAATGGATATTAGCTATAGCCTTGAGGTTCTGGGCAAATACCAAACCTTGCCTGAAGTGGGCTTCACATAAGATTATTTATGGCAGCTAGTACTCAACCTCAGGGCAGGGTAATTAGGAGAGAGTTGAAGTGGGGGGCTGGGCTGAACTAGAGGATGGAAGTCTTGTCTATAGAAGGTCTATTGAGCGGCTGATTGTTGCCCCGGGGGGATATGGGCCAGATATTCTGATTTTTCAGGCAGGAGTCTAGATTATTATGTAAAATCTGATTTTAAAAGGTTGACTAATTCAACATTTTAAATATGAATTTTCTGTAGACTAAATAAAATAGCTTTGTGGGCTGGATACAACCTGTGAGCTTACGTTCTTAAAGATAGATAGTCCTTAAGTGGCCAGATAAATGGAAGTATAGGATTTGAATAAAAGCATAATACACTTTAAAAAGTCAGTTTAGGCTGGACATGGTGACACATACCTATAATCCAAGTGACTTGGGAGACTGAGGCAGGAGAATCACAAGTTTGAGGTCAGCATTGGCAATTTAGCTAGACCCTGTCTCAGAATAAAAAAGGGCTGGGCTGGAGGTGTAGCTCAGTGGTAAAGTGCCCTTGGGTTCAATCCCAATACTGGAGGCGGAAAAAAAGTCAATTTAAATAGAATCAAATCAAAACTTGATTTGAGGGCTGAGGATGTAGCTCAGCATTTGCCTAGAACAAGTGTGTAAGGCCTTGGGTTCAATCCTCAGTACTGCAGAAACGAAGCAGATCTTGATTCTTTTGTGCCTCCCTCCCATAGACACAAAAGCAGAACAAAACCCCGTACTTGCAAATGTGACAATTTCTGACCTTTCAAGTTTGAGATGTTACATCTGGAGTGGATGCATTTGAAGCATCTGTCCTGTCTGAGGAGTAATAGGTTCAGGTAGAAATAGGTAGGGAATAAGTATGAGGGTACGAGACAGATGGACCCAATATTACAGAGTGAGAGGTAAGAGCCATTTGGAATTGAGTGGAAATCACCTACTCAGGAGGTGATGGAAGAAGATTTACTCCTACCTTGAAATTGATTTAGGGGTAAATGGAGGAGGAAGAGAAGAATAAGGAATCCTTACAGGGGAACAGGAAAATTGTGACTCTGGAATTTAGAATCTGTGTGGGAAGGGCAAAGAGTACTATTCTTTTCCCATTTATCGTATATTTGTGTCGGTTCATGTGGCTTCTGCAGAGGGGCACTGCAATGAAATGGAAGGGGTAGGATTTGGGGCAGAAAGGAGAATGTGGAATGAGGAAAAGATGGTCCACAGAGCAGCCAATGCCAAAGAGTAAACCAACAAAACCGGGAAAGGTTTGCATTGTGGAGAGTTCATTATGTTAGAACACAAACCAACCTCCACCCTAACAAAACAAAATGACAATATTGGTTGAGAGTGTATGCCCAGCAGTCCCCAAGGAAATGATAATTTAGGGCACCATTTTGTTCTGCTTGGAGGGCTGTGTGCTCAGCACTATGAACCAGCCCCCATATTATGTCTTGTGTGACATAATGGCAGCCAGATTGCATCTGTGTTGTTGGGTACACTGCTGGGAGAGCAATGTCCCATGAGTTTTAACCCCTTGCACCCCTGGCTGACCCTGCACAGGATACAGCCTTACCATAGTCTTTAGTTTTATCTGCCCTGGGGAAATCTTAAATGTGGTTGAAGTGTGATTTGTTAGAACCATGCCCTCTCTAAAAGAGAGCATAGTGGTAGTATTTTAACAGACTAATGTATAGCTAAGTCTAGAATCCTAGTACAAAAGGAGCTTTGAAAATAAATACACACACACACATATATATTTTTCTCAACCACTGCAAGTACATAGTGCATTGTTTTGGGAATTTCAGCATTGTCTGGAAAAATACCTTTTGGTTCATCAGCAAGTTTTATCCCAGTCTATAGGACTGTCTGTAAGACTGACATCATGCTGTGAGCTGTGCTGTGTTTTTCCCAATAGGTCTAACTAAATTTCTAACACTTGGGTTGCTTTTTGAAGAACTACATTTAAAAATATGCTACTACATTAGTTTAGTGCAGTAAGGATCTTTGTTTTTTTTCTCATTATGGGGACCCACTTGTGGTATTGGGAAAATGGTACAGGTTTCCTTGCGCTGTTGAGAAGGAAAATTCTTCAAATTCTACTTGGCCTTCCAGGGATTGTGGTCCAGGGATGGAAATCCTGGAAGATTCTATCAGGAAGTGAAACTTAAAAATAATCTTTGGATTGGTTTTAGGCAGTATGGATTAACAAGTTATATAAGAAATGTTCTTTAACCTTCTTCTGAAGTAGACTTAAAAAAGAACTCAATTCTAGTGACTGATCTGGAAGTAATAACAGAAAATGCTTATGGAGTGCTTCCTGTGTGCCAGGCATGACTTGGACCCTTTACATATGCATTAGCTCATTTACTCCTCGCAACCGACCGGTTCTGTAGAAGAGGAAACCAAGGCTGGCTGTCCAGTCTGGGTGCTCCTCTCAAGCACAGTGAATAACCAAGTAATTCAAGGTTACATAGCTTGAAGTACAGTTAAGTGGCAGAGCTGCAATTGGAACCCAAGCAGTCCTGACTTCTGGATCTCTGCATTACTAGTCCTTGAACCCTCAGAACAGCAGTCACAGATTTGCTTTAGAAATTTCTTTTGCTTTCCACATCAGTTCAGTCTTAAAGTCAGTATCAAAGTTTGATTGACAAAAGAAAATTGTACTCCCTCCCTAATACCTTCTCCCAAAACCAATGAGCAAATAAAATAGAATCGTGGCAACAGTGTGCATCCTGGAACAGAGGACTGATGTAGGGACCTTCCTGGAACACTGCCTAAGATACTGGACTGATGCTTATGAAAGCTGTTGTTGGAGCCTGTGACAACCTTCATCCTTGGCACCAGGATTATTTTCAAGAGCACAAAACCTGCCTTGTTTTACCTTTACCTTTACGAGTAGTGCATTTGTTGAGCTGCTAAGAGCGTTCTTTAAATTGCCATTTACAATTGATACAGTGCTGTGGGAGAGACCTGGGATTTGGAGTTAG
This sequence comes from Glaucomys volans, assembly GCA_020662805.1. Classification (NCBI taxonomy): domain Eukaryota; kingdom Metazoa; phylum Chordata; class Mammalia; order Rodentia; family Sciuridae; genus Glaucomys; species Glaucomys volans. The sequence goes on from JAJEJO010000139.1 coordinate 632,595, forward strand.
AGAACTTGAGTTCTGGTCCTGGCTTCTCTTCTAGTCGTGTTTACATTTCTCAAGACTTGGGTTTCATCTCCAGCAAATGGGGGAGGGGATAGTAACTGCATTGTAATTGGTTTGGTGAATATAAGGAGCTATTCTATTTGATAATATATTACTTTTTTATTAACAACTAAAGCCACATGCATTAGGCACCCAACTGACCAGCTTGTCCTTTGTGTGCCTTGGAATGCATTTCCCATGGATGAGGAAGGGTGGTGCTGGTTTGAACTCTTTCTTTCTCGAGCTTTTCTTACCTGTTATAGTGTGGGTGTCAATTCAATTTCTGGCTGAAACTTCTTTTCCTTGTTTTTCCCCTCCTACTTTGGGCTTGTCTCCAATCTCCTGACAAAGTGCTGTTTGTTGTAAGGGAGAAGCAGGCGATTCTCTGGGCAGCAACACTGGCTGCAGGGAGTTACTGTAGTTCAAAGCAGAAAGCCAGGCTGGAGGAGGAGGGACACTGACAGGGCTTGTTCCTTAGAATTTTGTACATTGATTTTTGAGGGAAAGAAAGGAAAGTAAGAGATCGCTTTTCAATAGAAATACTACAAAATGTCCTTCATAACAGAACAAAATTGAGTAAGGATAAAGGGCTTTAAGAAGTCACTGTTCATTACATTGAAAGCAAATGCTTGCTTTTATTTTTCTGTTTTTTTGTTTTTTTGAAAAAGCAAATATTTCTTGAGCATTCTTTTTTTTTTTTTTTTTTTTTTTTTTT
>JAJEJO010000139.1:633445-742422 GCA_020662805.1 Glaucomys volans
TTTTTTTTTTTTTTTTTTTTTTTTTTGTGGTGCTGGGGATTGAACCATCAGCCTTGTGGCAAGCACTCTACTAACTGAGCTATATCCCCAGCCCTTCTTGAGCATTCTCTATGTTTTTGGTGCACACCAGTAGGATGGGAAGCAAAAGTTAATAATAAATAATAGCAACATTTTAGCCACAGTGGGCTACTTCTTATGTTTTGTTTTCATCTTAGTCTTGAGGATTGGTGTCATTAGTGCCCTGTTTCAAGGATTACAAATGGAGGCTCTGTGTAGAGCTAATAAGTAACTGGAAGAACTAAGCTTTGAGCCTGAGTCTGTCTCGACCACAGTACGACACACGAGTCCAATATGCCCCTTCTCTGAAGGCGTGGCCAGCACATAAAGCAGTGTGGAGCGATTCAGCACACTGCGGTATGTGCTACATTCTCATGTGAACTAAATTGTTTGGACATTTTCTCAGGGGAAGGAAAGAGAGATTTTGACAGAAAATGCCAGAGATAACTTGATCAGGGCCTTGAAGGATGAGAAAGATGATGGCAGAGAACTGTGGGGACATTGGAGGGGGATGTTGGAGCAGCAAAGTGTGCAGACCTAGAAATAGGAAATGTGTTTGGGGAATGATGCTGTGACAGACTGAGGGCAGTAGGAGGAGGGGAGGCTGAGGAGCAGTTTGGAACAGAGTATAGAGGACCTAGAGTCCTGCTGAGGAGTTTGGACTTCATTCTGTTGCCTTTGAACAAACGTTATTCCATTGGAAGTTCTTGAGAAAGAAAATAATTTGCTCTGATCTGTGACTTCAGGGATTCTAGTGGGAGGGTAGAGAATGGAGAACATCTGCAACAGGGGTTCCCTCACCTAAGGGTTTCTTGAATGTGCAGATTCCAGGGCCATACCCCATGTCACTATAATATTGCAGTTCTAGGATGGGGCCCAGGAAAGTGTACTTAAAAGCCGGCGGGTGCTTTTCTCTGAAGCTTGGGGAGGAAGGGTTCCTGAGGGCATTAGGACATGGGGAGAAGAGTCTGGATTGAATCTGATTTGGGGTTTGTCACTGTATGGATGCTTTTAGACTATGAGGGGAAACCTTGGTGAAATATCTATTTAGGTTTTATGGTTTGCTTTTTATTCCCTGTGAATAAATAACAATCTCAAAGCATTGTCATTTGACTGAAGTTTTTTACCCCCATTTTCCCCTTCCTATTTAGAATGTAGTGTGGCTGATCCTTATGCCTCTGTGCCTATTTATGCCTCTTTTTTGTTTGTTAGAAGGAAATGGATGTATAGGATTTCATTTTTGGCTGTCTTCCTTGAACAGTCTTTCATAAAGCATGAACTCTGGAGTCTGCTGCCTGGATTTTAATCCAGCTCTGCCACTTGCTCGCCATGGTACCATGGGAAAGTTACTTCATTTTCTACAAAATGAAGAAACAATAGTATTTACCCACTAGAGTTAGTTGTGAGGATGATTTATATAAAATGCATAGAACAGTTTCTAGCACACAGTTGACACTCAGATGTTAGTTGCTGCTCTGGTTATGGTCAGTAATTCTGCAGATGCCCAGGGGTCTTCCTTGCCTATATTTCTCACATATAGAGAGCTTCATTTTAAAAAGTAAGCATTCAGATGACTGTGGAGAGTAATAAGGATGACACATTAGGAAGTTTTGATTATGCAGTGTTCCCTCTTTCCTTTGAGGGCTTTTTGTTTTCTAGAAATGTGCTTTTCCTCTCATAAATAAGTCTGGTAGGATGTAGTCAGAGCCCATCTCTGGGAAATAACCTTTCCTTACGTGTTGGCCACAGAGGTATTAGTCCCCCTTTTTAGTCTCTTATGAGTTGCTTGGTGCTCTCTTGCACACTTTCTGGGACCCAGCCTGAACATAGATCACTTTTGTCAAATGTTTCAGTCCTGTCTTAACTCCCATTTCTTGAGTTCTACTACTAACTTTTAAAGTATAATTTTTTTGCTGGAAAGATAAATACTTCTATCAAGGGAGCGGCTATTTCTCAACATTAAAGAAATTAGAAATTATAATTTATGCTTAGAAAAATAATGCTGGTCCAAGTTTGAGCTCCCTAATCTCCCCCTTCCCTGCCGTTCTTTATCCTGCCATGAGCTTGCAAAGCATTCTCATGACCTTCTGCCTGTGCGGCATATTTGTAGTGGGGCCAGATTATACATACGCCACTGACTTGTTCAACTGACTTGTTCATCAACCTTTTAGTCTCTTCTTTGGGTTTTGCTAACCAAGTCCTTTTCTTAAAAGGAATATTATTTCCCATGGAACTTTACTGGTGACGTTTGGAATAATAGGCTCACACTTTGTGAAGTTCAGACCTTAGGTCCTGAAATTTTAAACATATCCGATTTACTTTTGCTTAGTTCAGTCTTGGCATTTTGGGCCTAGAAGTGGTTACCACCTCAGCCCTTCCCTGCAAATTAAAGGGAACACAGCAATGCAACTGAACTTCTTGTTTTTCTTTACCTCTCTGTTAATAACTAAGTCCATTGACTTGTCCTCATTTGCCCTTTTCACACCTCACAAATTTATGTGCAGATTTGATTATAACAGTGTGAATAATTTGTAAGTTACTTTTGAATGCAGATTGAATACTATTCCTTGTGGCTTTTTCTTCATCACACTAATAAATGTATCCAGTGTTTTTCTTTCTAGTCCGTTTAACCGCTGTATGATTCTTGTAGCCACATAAGTTTCGGTTGATTTAGTGATCCTGACTCCACAGGGCACCATATCAACTGTTTCACCAAGATCAAAGTACATGGGGTTCACTGCACTCCCTCCCATTGCTAATTCAGTTGTGCGGTAGCCAGGCAATCCTGGAGCCTTGAAATCTAGAATTCTGGTCAAGGTGAGGAAGCAGCTCATCTTCCTGCTTTTCCATTCTGCAGATATCCTTTCTTTATTCTCAATATTTATTTATTCAGCAGCATGTACCAGGCTCTGTATCCCTGGCCTCCAGAAGCTTTCTATCTAGTACCCCTGTGACTAGTGGTTATGTTCTTGCTATAAAAAGGAAAATCTTAGAGTCTTTCACTCAACTCTTTCTTTTTGGCTGTATTCATGGCACTGTACCATGGTCACTTCTACACTAGATAAAGCAAACCCCATTCAGGTGTCCTATTGGCAAAAAAATGTATTAGTTAAAAAGGACTCTGGCCAGCCAGGCCACCTGAGTTCTGTGATTTACTAGCAGTGTAACTTTGGGCAAATCACTTAACATCTTTGTTTCCTGAGCTCTACTTTCAAGATAACCTCATAGGGTTGTTGTCATCACTGAGTGAATTAATACCTGTAATTCACCATATAATCATATGTTTATGAGAATTCCATGTATCCTAATCTTGTACCGAAGACAGTTTAGTAATAAATTATTGTTAAGTAAGAGGCAATTTAAAAACAAAAGCTTCATGTAATGGTTGTATTCCACTTTTTTTGCAGAAAACATTTGGTGTAAAATCTGTGATGATTGTGGAGTGAAATATGGTACATGTGAAGTGATTAGCATTTCTGAACTAGGGTTAGTTAAAAAAATGATGAATAAGCTTTCAAAAGTTCATAACAAAATTTCTGGATTTTCCAGGCACTTTATTTTCCTTTCATGCTATCTGCCATGGCCATTTCACTGCAGGGCAAAAGAAAGGGGGTTAAAAAAAAAAAAAAAATCAAACTATCCAGTTTTGCAACCTTAAATTATTCATGAATTGTTTTTCTTCTTTTTGACTGTGTTATATGGATAATAGAGAATTGATGTACTCGAGATGGTGAGATGTGTGACTTATTCCCTATCTGTTCTTGTATTTTACAACTTTCAGATGTATGTCTTGTGTGTGTGTGTGTGTGTGTATTATTTTCTGGGATTAGGGATTGAACCCAGAGTCTCATACTGAACACATGTTCTACCACTGACACCCCCAGACATAAAGTAATTTTAAGAGCATTTTTTTTCTTGGTAATGAACATTATATTTATTAAATTTGTTAGGACCAATTCTTTGAACTTGCTACACTTTTAAATGTATTATTTTTAAAATAAAAATGACCAATAGGATTAAAACAATTCTTTAAAGAAGAAAGCAGAGTTAGGCACCACAGAAGATGAACAGTCAAAAAACATGCCTTTTAAAGAAAAAGGTCCTATAGGGCACTGTTCAGTCTACATAGTACACATGATCAGTAATGCAGGCCTGTCCATCGCTGACATTCTGTGCCAGGAACATTTTGGCCACTCTTCACCTGTATACTGGTACTGGTACTTGTGCATAGCCAAACTTTTGCTGTATCCTACCCTTCTTTCATGTTGTACTGACAGAATCACACAGGTCATCAGCCAGCATGGTCCACTTTCCATTCGTCATTGCATATTAGCTGAAAAATGAGAAGGGAAACTTAAAAGACGTGTAGTGCTGAATAATAAATCCTCTGCCAAAATGCACCCACTCATTCTTCTCCAATTAAAAGGAGGAAGAACAGACCAGGGTGAGTTTTAACTCTGTTACCCACTGCTTTGAGAAAATCTCTTCACACCTGTGCTGTGACATGGTGCTAATGCTCCTCCCTGTGAAGGGAGGACTCACTGAGGCTGGGTGGGTGCAAGGCAGCATGTTCCCGATGTGTGTGTTTGGAAGCTGAGGACACTGAGGCACTGAGCTTGGAAGGATGCCCTCTCGGCCCTCAGTCATCCAGTCACTATGCTTCTGCTGGTGGCTGCCTCTTGCAGGTTGTGCTGGGGTGCTCTGAGTAGTGCTGTCCCTCTCAACTTGCTCAAAACCAGGAAAGTGCCCAAGAGGGAGCCCACGCCATCACATTGAGGGCAGATGTTTTAAAAAGGTGATTTGCAGGCCTTTTCTCCATGGGCAAAGGCACTTGCTCTGGCTCCTTGAAGATGGCTAATGACCCTGTTTGGGAAATGCCAGTCAAGCCAGCCAGTTGGCTCTGAGAAAAGCTTCCTTGAAAGCCATGGCCCAGGTTTTGCAGAGACCAGGAGGTGAGCTTGAGTGCCAGAGACCTCCTTTCCAAACAGTCCTGTTGTGTGTGGGGCAATAGGTGAAGGCTGAGACATGAACATTATGCTGTGAAGCCTGCTAGTGCAGAGAGGCCATCTCTTAGGTAATCAGATTGTCATTTTTCATTTTCTTGTTTGTAAAAATCTATAATAACCAAGAATACATCTGATATTCACACAGAAATTTTGTGACAAACATTTTTAACTTTCAAAGTAAGATCTTTCTCTTTTAAGATGAGGAAAGAGGGGCTGGGGATATAGCTTAGTTTGTAGAGTGCTTGCTTTGCAAGCGCAAGACCCTGGGTTCAATCCCCAGCACCGCCAAAAAAAAAAAAAAAAAAAGATGAGCAACATTGCTTTTGGAGATGAGTTTATCATCTCATAACTTAATTTGGAGCCTCTGTAATGGCTTTCACAATGTTGCTATCTAAGTGGACCATGGACTGTGATACTTAGGGAGTGAAGACTTTCAAAGAAATCTCCCAAACTCTTCCAAAATGAGTTTTATTGTTCGTGGTATTATTTGTGTCTCCATAGGAGCATATTCCTTTCTCTCCGGATGAGATCGTGATTTTAATTTTTTTCCTGCTTTGCAGCAGTAAGGAAGAAACACTGCTCAATGAAACTAAGAAGCAGGAGATTTTGCCAGACCATGGGGATGGATGATGTGGTGCTCAGGCCTTGTGGTGGTTGTAATGAGGAAACATGTCATGCACTATGTTGAATTCTCCAAACTACAAACTTTGGGATCTGTATACAGAATGACTGCCAATAAATATTTTTGATGAGGAAGATGGTTTTAGATATGGAAAACCTAAGAAGGAAATGGGGTTGTACTTACTCATGGCTGGCCACAGGTCTGAAAGAGTATATTGAGCCCGGTGTGGGGTATTAGGTGAATGTGGTTCCTCATTCTGTGTGTATTTTATTATCTATTAAATCGTATAAACTTTATTTCAGAAAATGATCACTCAGCACAGTACTAGGACAAAGTAGGAATGGCTTAGTATTGACTGTTTTTACATAATGACTGAATTTTTCAGAACTAAGGGAGATTTTTATTTATTTTTTTAATTTATTTATTTTTTGGTACTGGGGATTGAACCCAGGGGCACTTGGCCACTGAGCCACATCCCCAGCCCTATTTTGTATTTTATTTAGAGACAGGGTCTCACTGAGTTGCTTAGGGCCTCACTAAGTTGCTGAGGCTGGCTTTGAACTGGAGATCCTCCTGCCTCAGCCTCCCAAGTGCTGGGATTACAGGCGTGCGCCACTGCGCCCGGCTGGAGATTTTTAAATTAGTCTAATCCTAGGAGTTTTCAAAGACAGAAACTCAGGATCTGCAGGTTAATTTAAACACATTATCTTTACCTTTTCTTAAGAGTCTTATTTTTCTCTTCTTTTTTAAAAATATATTTTTAGATGTTGATAGACCTTTATTTTTATTCATTTATTTGTATGTGGTGCTAAGAATCAAACCCAGTGACTCAGACATACTTTGCAAGCACTTTATCACTGAGCCACAACCCCAGCCCCAGAATTTTATTTTTCTTCAGAAGTTTTCTTCCTGGACTCAGAATTATAATGAATAGCAGAAATGAAGGCAGGGATACCAAAAGATACTTTAAAATAGAATTAAGTCTTTTACAGTATGATGATTATTGGCAGGGCTTTTAAAATGAGCCAAAGTTTTGAGGTCCCCCTCCTACTGGGTACTTTGTGGGACAGGAATGGTAGTTCTTTGGGAATAGGCATTGTTTGTGAAAAGACAAGAAGAACTGACAGGGCTAGAGTAAGCCAGGGACTGAGAGAAGGAAATGGGTGGCAGAGCAGGACCTTAAAGATGTTAAGGCCCCCCTTGAAGTTTTGAGTAACTAGGCCTTCTTAGTTAGTGAGTACTTGCAGGATAAGAATGCAGAATGCAAGTCACTTCTGGCCCCTCTGCTCGGCCTATGCTGAACTTGAAGGTCCTTGCCCTTGAAGTTCAACTGTGCTCCACAACTGGAGTCTGCTGCTTTAGTTGGGTGATGGGGAAGGACAGGTGAGATGCAGTTTATCTCTGCTTACTCTGAGCCAGTGTCTAGAGGTTATCACCATTGTCAAGACTTCTAACCACCTTTTCATGCAAGCTATTTCTTGGCCTGCTCCAGGAGGTCACTATAGCAGCATGCTACTCACAAGTGAGTGTAAACCAGGTCCTATGGCAAAAGCAAATGGAAAATGAGAAATTGCCAATAGTTCTACTAGAAGTTGAGGCCATGTGTTTGTTTTTGTAAATAGCATTTACCTTCTTAAAACAGCCTGTTAGGGAAAAAAATAATTTAGGGAGCAAATATTAGTCAGCTGATTCAGTCCTGAACTGGATAGACTTTGTACCTTGGCATGTGTGTGCCTATCCCAGCACCTTTTGAACTTTTGCCACCAAGTAATTCTGAAAAGGCTGACAGCCAGTAAAGGATAACCAAAAGAGCACAGTGTCCTCTGTCTGATTCAGTCACCACAGTATCAGTGGTAAAGAGCCCAGCTACCTCAACTGTGGTAGCTTTTAAATTGCAGGCTCATTCTGAGATGGAGTGGATCTCAGATAGTCTCTGGGTTTGACTTTTCCCTTAGAATTCACTATTGTTTTAGGAATTTTGAGTGTAGAAGAAGTAGTCCAGATATTATCCTTCACAAAGACCTGTACTCAATTCTTGATTTGATCACTTACCAACTGAGACATTGGGATAGTTACTTGACTTTTGTGATCTTATTTCCTTGTTTGGGAATATGGGAATAGGATGTCTGTGGATCTCCTGAGAAATGCTCCTAAGCAAGAGGAGATTAAAATGAAATGTTGTGTAACACTCAAGTAGGAGCTTAATATGCATCAATTTCTGTTTCAAAGTTCAGCTTTTTATGTAGAATAATCATTCTTTATATTCTGTTCTCCATTTTGAGTTTAGAAACAAGGATGACTTTTCTTTAAGCCAACAACTTGATGATAAAAGGAGTTGTTTGTCAGACAGTCCTGTAAGTGCCTGTAACCTGATAGATTCTGGGTGCAAAGGCAGGCAGGTTACAAATTCCAACTCCTGGGGCAGGCCCCCTCTCTCTACACACAGCAGATTCTAAACTGACTGTTTACCTTTGTTTCATTTTGCAATGCTGGGCATTTACTATTTTTTAACACTACTCTGAAAATTCACAAAGAGTTCAGCAAAATAAAGGTAATCCTAGAAATTTAGAATCGTTTTTTTGGAAGAATGCACTCAGATTGTGTTCCATGAGGACTTGGTATATGTAAATGTTGGTGGATTGAGGATGATGAGGCTGGTCTGAGTAGAGACCCTTGGAAGAAACCAGAATACTGTGTAATTGGTGGCCCGTGCCCCCACTCCCTGCACGCTCCCCCAGTTCGTGACAACTCAGTTTGTGGTAGCGTGCACGCTTTCTCTTTTGAGTCAGCAGAGCACAAGACAAGTAATTTCCCATCCTGAAGTTTTCTCCTGCTTAGCTGTAGATGTAGCTTAGATGTACTGGGATGTGGCTATTAACTTTTAAAATTTGCATAAATCCAGCCTCCCCTCGGCTGGAAAGGCTGAGTCTTGTCTTTACACCTTCCCGGAGGTGATTCTTTTCAGCGGGCGGGGGCGGGGGGTGGAGAGATGAGAAAAGGAGGAAAACGAAGGCCGACTACTGGGGTGCTTACAGGGGTGCCCACTGGGAGGAAGCACAGAGTCCATTGATGTAGGTACAAGTGGGGAGCTGAGAAGCCAGATGGACTGGGAACGGAAGGGCTTTGTGCCAGGGAGTGGGCGCTAGGCTGCCGGCAGGGGGAGGCCCCGCCGCGGTGGTGCTGGAGCCAGAACCGGTGTGGCCGGGTTGGGGGCCCGCCGGGAGAGTGCCAACCATGGCGAGGCGAGCAGCGGTTGTACAAGCTGCGGCCCCTTGTTTTCCCTCCCCACTACCCTGCGTCCTTCTCTTCGTGCTGCCAACACTCGGATCTCTCGCTCTTTCTCTCCCCTGTGTTTTCGAACAGGAAGTGCACGGCTGTCTGTAACGTGCTGCCCGGTCCCAGGATGGAGGAGTGAAGTCTTGTCTCGCTGCGGTTCCAGCCTCCGGAGCCCGCCGAAACCTGAATCCCTGGAGAGTGCCCTGAGGGAGCAGGGTGACCGCCTGGTCCAGGTGCGTGGGCCGGGTCAGGGTGGGGAACCTTGGGGAAGCGTTGGGCTGGCCCTGCAGTCCCTGCAGCCCGGGAGAGTCTTTGAGCTGGATCTCCAGCTTGGCGCTGCAGCTGCACTTGAGTGGATTTTCTTGATCGTCTGCCCCTACTACTACTTTCTCGACCAAGGGTTTCTGTTAAACTCTGTTGCTTTCACCGCCCAGGTGTGTCACACAGACTGGACGGCTTTGTGCATCTCAGAGCCAAGACCTGCGGGACAGGCGCTTTCCACGCTGGGTTGCCCCAGGGCAGAGCTGCTCTGGTACTGCCTGTGGCCCCTTCTTGGTCTTCAGCAGCCCTGGCCACACTCTCCTCCTTTGGTTACTGCCTGGAGCAGCTGCCCTTTGTTCCTCACTGCTAGCTTGGGGTTGGCTACATAAATGTTCTGGGAGGCTTGAGCCAGTTGGGGTGTTATTGAGGTTGGTGTGAGGGCAAGTGTAGGAACATGGGGAGAAAGAAGTGGGTGAGTTGTGGGTAAAGAGTAGTTGGAAAGAAGAGTCTTTATGTCCAGGCCCTGAAACTGAGGGTCCTGGTTCCTTGCTTTTTATTTTGAAAGAGCCATGCCATCACCGGCTGAGAGAATTGGTGATGCAGACACACACTGGAAAGGTAGAGACCAGAAGTGAGGGAGAGCAGGGAGTTCTGAAGTGTTTAGTCTGGTGTCTGGCTTGTTAACTCCACTGTGGTTTCCACTGTGCTGAGACAGAGGGTGCTTTAGAAGTATTAACCAGGCGTCTTTATTTTTTAAATTCTATTTGTCACCAAAGTAAAATTGAGAATGATTTTTTTTTTCCTCAAATTTGCTGGGTAGATTATAATCTTATCCATATCTTGTTCCACCTCAGATGTTCATAGGGGAAAGGTTGGTTTTATGCTGCAGACTTTTTGCTTTTTCATTTCCCTGGCTGCTCTTCAGTCTGCAGACTAAGTCAGATTGACTTCTCCTCCAGTGAAGGCCTGGCCTTATTATAATGCCTATATTTATCCACCTGGTGAAATGCCAGTCCTGGGGAGGGACACTAAGGGAAGTGGGATGGTAGAGAAGACTAGTTTGATGGGATGATTATATGAGGACAAATTAAATGTTTGAACAATATGAAAGTCAATAGCATCTTCTTAGGCTTTTTATTTTGGAGGAAGTGATGAAAACAAGTGACTAGAGGGGAGGAAAGTGAGACTGTGCAAAAGAGGATCTTTTTCTATACACTGGGAGAGTGCATGATCACAGCAATACACATACGCTACTCATTCTCCTCATTGAGTGGCTAAGCTTTCTCAAGAGGCAGGCTGAGTTGTAGAATTCATGATATGTAAGGCTTAACCATTCTGATACTGAAAGATTTATAATAAAATATATTTGCTATGTAATTAACTTTCTTTGAAATTAATTTTATCTTATGTACTCAGGTAGACTGATATATTTATATCATCCCCTTCCTTTCCACATATGGAGTATAGAGGTAATTTGAATTATAAGATATCATTGTACCAATAGTCCCTCAGAACTTTAATCTCTTTTAAGATGTAGTTGCTTTGAACATTGTAATATGAGTAATTGGCATAATCGTATTAGCAATTAATAGCCAAGATATAGTATAAAAACTGAAGCAGTTAATTTCATCCTTACTGAATAGGTAAGCATGGCATTAAGATGATTTAAATTCTGAGATGTCTGTATATATACCTCTTGCCAAATACATCAAGATGACAAGTGAAAACAAGTCATCAAAAGAGTGTTTTGTTTTGTTTTGTTTTGCAGTGCTAGGGGTTGAACCAGGGCCTTGCATATGCCAGGGAAACTCTCTACCACTGAGCTGAATTCCCATCTAGCCCCGAGAGAATTCTTGAAAGACCTGTACAGCCTTGTTGTCTTGCCTCTGCTTTTATACCCAAGTATATTCCTTGTCCTCTGGTTTATTAATTTACCTAGGAACTTTCTTCAGCATCTGTCACTCTGCTCTGACATACAGTAGAATGGTTTCTATGACCCTCCAAACCTATTCCCTCTTTAGGAACAGGATCTACTCCCACCTTAGTAGGATTTAAATTCAGAAATAGTAATACTGGCCTTTAAATTGTCATATTCTATTTGCAGAGTATATTTTATGTCTCTTGTTTGTAGTTGGTAAGACCATGATGAAATAGGATTCATTTACTTTTACTCTAGTTTATGGAGAGATTCCCCTACGTCCAGGTTTTTTCCCATTCCTCTCTCCTTGGCTTTGGCCCAGAACTTTTTTGACTTGCATGCTTGACATTTACAACTCCTCTGTGTCTGTGACTAGATTCAACTGTGTTTGTATCAATGTGATTTGTATTCTGTTGCCAAAATTCTAATGGTATATTTTCATTTACAGATAGCTTTTGTGGGGTCTTAGAGAGCAAGTATCTTTTTTGTGGATGCTTTAATATTTTTAGAATAACAAAAACATCACTGATTTATCCCTTTTATAATAGGTAATGTGTATAGCTCTTCCCATACCCCACCACCATGGCTAGCATGTCCACTACTTTCTTGCCCCAGTTCAGGATACCCAACTGAGAAGTTTACATTAGTGAGAACTGTGGGAAAACCTATATGACTTTAGGTTATGTAGTAAATATTTTTGTAATATTCCCTCTACAGAAATAGATTTATTTTCTTATATTCACAGTACTTAAAGTTGAGACTCTCTTTAGTTATAATTTTAATTTTGCATCTTAAAAAATATAAATTAAAATTTGGGTTGTATTTTCACTGGAAAATGCTGAATAAGTTATTTATTTTCTCTTAAATAATAGGAGTATCTTTAGTGGTACATAATTTCTCCTCTGTAATATTGTGTCAAAATGTCAAGAGTAGAAGATAGGAAAGGGAGGTAAAATGAGGCCTTGTTCTTTTATAAGGTAGGAGTGAAATGATTGATGTATATTTCCTTAATACGCAACACACTGGCCATTTCTGTCTGTACTGGTGAGTTCCAATGGCTTATGAAGTAGCTGTGTCTTTTCCAACAGAGAGGCTAAGAATTAAAGGGTAACTAGCTTTGATGTTAAATGCCAAGGAAAAGTTAATGGTCAAGAGAGAAATAGGAGTGGAAATAAAATCAAGTTAAGCTTTTCCTTTTTTCCAAAACCCTCTTTTTTTCTTCATGTGAATTATAAAAATTATCATCTCAGTCAGAAATTGTAAGCAATTTGTAAACTGTAAAGCAGTGTTTCTCAGCTCTTAAAAAAATCAGAAAATATTTAATACTAAAAGATTTTAAAGCTCTTGACTTTAAGGTTTTATTTTTTATCTCTGACTGCAAATATTTTGTAGAAAAGCTACTTAATACCTCTCTACTGGCTATATATTAGTGACCGTAGCATCTTGTAAGTCGTAGCACATATCCACATGAGACGGGTTCTGTCTCCACACCCCACCCAGTACCTCAAGTCCACAGGTTGCAAATCAGGGCCAAAATAAAACAACTGCTCCAGACCAGAAATGTTGAAATGGTGATTAACATATATAGTATGTTACCCATCAGGCTATAAAAACTCCCAGGTGGAATTTTTCCTCTTTTTTGTACATTAAATTGGTAATATGTGGAGTTCTGATTTTGGATCTAATCTTGTTTCTGGGTTAGCTGTTTTTCATGATCAACTTTGAAATCTTTTCAGTTAGTCATGAATAATGGGATTTCTTCTAAGAACATTTCCCTTATAGTACTTCTGTGAATATTTCTTCCTTGTGTTTACCAGGACTCCGACACCAGTCACAGAATCACCAGTGTCAAAGCAGTCACCACAGCCTTGTATTCGTTTCTCAGAAGCTCAGAGAAGCTTCCCACCCTTAACCTTGATAGTTTGATAGTTTGCGGTAAACGTATGGAAGGGGAGATATATTATTTGTCCCTATGCTGCAGTGGGAAGAACTGACATAGTTCATGTTGAGCCAGTCTCTGGTTTTTGCACTTGTTGTTAAAACTATTCAGTCTGTATTCTGCTTAAGATGGGTGAAGCAGAGCAATGGAATAGTTCTTTTATCTGGTTAAAAAAAAAAAAAAAAAAGCTTTCTATTTTTCATATTTGTCAGACATTTTACGTGCATTGTGCCTAATTTTCTTGGTATTGTGCAGGGTTGGTCATAACCCTGTTTTATGTGAATACACAGAGGCAAGCAGAGAGTATAACTTATTCAAGTCTCAGGGACAAGGCCTTGATTCATGCCCAGATGGCACACGCCATCTCCAATCCTAAAACATTTTCTTGGCTGTATTTTCTGCTTTCTATATCCTTAGCCTGATGTATGAAAAGATGTGATCTTGGTTTACCATCTACCATTTCAGCAAAGGTTAACTTAATCCCATAGAGAAAATGCAGATATTAGGAACATTAAAGACTCAGCATTTTTTATTTGTTCTATTTAGATATGCATGACAGTAGAGTGTATTTTGACATATTATACATACATGGAGTATAACTTCCCATTCCTGTGGTTGTATATGATGTGGAGTTACACTGGTTGTGTATTTGTATATGAACAGGGGAAAGAGTCAACATTTTAATAAATATTTTTGACTTCCTTGTGGTATATATTCATTTTTTTTCCTAAAGCAACCTGGGTGTATAGAATTTATTGGCCCTCTTGAAAGCATCTTGAGATGGCTAACTATATGCATAATTAATTGCTGGATTACAACATATATGCGTACTACTTTCACTAGAAACTGCATAGGTTGTTGTCAAGTTTATAATTCCACCAATATTGCACAATGATATCTTTTTTTATTCACAAATTTCCTAGTTATTGCTAACTGGATAGATGTTAATTGTACCTCACAGTTTAATTTTCCTTTCTTCAGTTACTGGTGGGGTTGAGATCGTTTCATTTATTTAATTTTCCTTTTCTGTGGATTGTCTCTTAATATCTTTAGCCCCCTTTTTTTCTTTTGGAGCTCTGGCCCTTATTGAAGGAAGTTCCTTGAGAGTTTTTGTGGAGTTCCTTTCTAATCTAGAAATTAATCCTTTGTTGCCTTTTTTTTTTTTTGGTACTGGGGATTGAACCCAGGGGCACTCCACCCCTGAGCCACATCCCCAGTCCTATTTTGTATTTTCTTTAGAGACAGGGTCTCACTGAGTTGCTTAGGGCCTCGCTAAGTTGCTGAGGCTGCCTTTGAACTCTCGATCCTCCTGCCTCAGCCTCCCAAGTGCTGGGATTACAGGCATGTGCCACCACGTCTGGCCTTTGTTGTCTTTAGATACTATGAATAGTTCCTTCTGGTATATCACTTCTTTGATAACTTTGAGGTGCCTTTCAGTAACAGCAAAAATCTTTAGCTTTAATGTAGTTGATTTCATCAAAAAAAAATTTTTTTTTTTCTTTTGCAGTGCTAGGATGGAACCTAGGGTTTCACACATGCTAGGCAAGCATTCTACCACTGAGCTACATCCCCAACCCTGAACTCATCAATTTTTAATATTATTGTGATCTGTGCATTTTGAGTCATTTAGGAAATCCTTCCCTATAACTGGTTTCATTTTCTTTCATTAACTTTATAGGTTTAATCTTATCCTTTGTGATTTAAAACTATTTGGAATTTGAATATCTCAGATTTCAAATAGCTAAATAGTAGTACTATTCCAATTTTTATTTTTAAGAAACTGATCATGTTTTGAGTCATTTTCCCACCATTGTTAAATAATCCATTCTTTCTCCACAGATTTTTGGTGCTATTGTTAGCATGTAAATGCATATTTTGTTCAGTTGACTTGTGTGCTCCTGGGCCTTTGATACACTGCTTTAATAAATATTATAAATAATAGTGTATTAATTTTATAAATTTACAGGTGTTTATTTAACTTATTAGCATGATTTCATATTACATGTACCATTTATATAGCAATCATTAACATTGACATACTAATCTATATTAAAAAGTTCAAAAATGTTTAAGTTGTTTTTGTTTTGTTTTGTTTGTGATGCTGGGAATAGGACCCTCTTGCATGTTTGGTAAGTGCTATACCACTGAACTACACCCCAGCTCCAAGATTATTTGGGGGCAGATTTCTTGCCCTTATTTGTGTGTGGTAACTGTTACACCTGCAGATATATTTTTTAGAAATGTGTCTACATAATGGGGCACATTCTGAAATTATTTGGTAACAATTTACTTTTAGTGTTCCTAACATTTTTTTTTTCCTTTTTCTGTTTGTTTTGTTTTCTAGTGGTTATGGCTCCTCTTCACACATAGTTCTTTATGTAGGGCAGTGTTGTCTCACTTCAAAGATTTCACTTTCTTTTTTCAGTGCTCCATATGTGCTTATATAGCTATGATGTGCATTCTGGGTATGGCTTTGAATGAATGTTTTATGAGGTGTGGTGCTCTAAAACATGGGTGCATACTCTTGAAAGCCTGTTAATTATAGATGTGTTTTTATTATTGGGAGAGCTTCATCAGTTTCAGCCTAGTTTTGTCCAAGTGTACTTTGCTCCAATCTATTCTCAGTTCACTGGGTCTCATTCCTCCTTCTGTCTCCATTTTATGTCACACTGAATGCTATGTTACTTAATTTGATAAGTAGGTATTTGCATGCTTGTGTAAAGTACAAGCATATAGCATGACTTTTTATTATAAATAAATCGGAGATCACTATGAGAAACAAATTATGGTCTCAAAATAAAGGGCAGATGAAGATTAGTGTAGGACAAAAATGTTACCCTTAGCTGTCAGTTCTGGGGTTATGTGCTGATAGGCTGTATTTTTTTCTTTCATCTTCATTTCTTAAGGTGCTTTATAGATAAAGGAGAGAGTTGCAGTGTTTTTAATTAACTGCTGAGATTTACTTGCATTAAGTCTGATAAAATTATAACATAGAGTATTATGGAGTCCAAAACCTGCTTAAGTAGATGAGATAGATATCTCTGGGCTCTAGGAATTGTTCTGTTGTGCTTTAAACAGAGTTTATTAGGTATCCACCTGAGTTTGATTATAAGAGCCTTAGCTAGTGACTTAATTGAACTTAAATACTTACTAGAGGACCTACCTTATCAGTGTGGATGTTTCTCAGTTCTCATCCAGATTTACCCTAACTAGCTGTCAGATCCACTTGTCCAACCAACTTCTCTTATTCATTTATTCTACTATAATTGACAGCCAAGCTACTTATCCATTCAAAAGATATTTGCTGAGCTCCAAAATATTAAATCTTACTTTCCTATCTTCTGACCTCCTTGTCCCAGCCATTGCATTAAGTTCAGAGGATACAATGTGAATATCATAAGGTGCCTGACCTCGGAAGATACAGACATAAACCATTAACTGGAACGTGGAATATAAGACATTTTACAGAATATATTTTGATAAATAGTAAAGAGTGGGACACAAAGGAGAGAATTGTTTGTTCTTATTCGTGAGGAAAGAGTTCCTAAAGGAGGTGATTTTGGTGCCATTGAAGGGATAAGATTATTTACCAGACTAAGCAGAAGAAAAGTAGTCTAGATAGAAGAAACAGCTCAGATTCAAAGCTCCAAGGAGCTGAGTATGTGAGGAACATGGAGCAGGAGTGATTGGAGCAGAGAGATTGTGATGCAAAGTGAAGAAGAGGTTGGATGTGCCTCTGAGTTTGAGTTCTTGGTCCAGCCTATGACTGGGACCATGCATGCCACTTCTGGCAAGGGGAACTTCATCCTTACAGCATTGTGGCTTCATCAGAGGTAAAATAAATGCTCAAATCACTATCTTACGACATGTGGAAAGGAAGCAGGTAGAAGTTCAGGGGCAACTACGATAATCTAGGCAGAGTTAATGAGGACCCGAACTCAATTGTGAGAAGGAAAAGGAGAGAATGGACTGAAAAGATGTTTAGGAGAAAGAATTGGCTCCTAATTAGGTAGAAAGAAGAGTAAGAGGGAAAGAAGTAGTAGGATGAATGTTGGGTTTTCTGTTTGGAAGATTAACCTCAGATCTGAGGAACAAGATTAGAGAGAATAGTGGGTCCAACTCGAGGTGAAGTTGGGGGGTCTGTGGGGTATTCTTTTGACTTTCAGAAGGCTAGGTCTCAGGAGAGAAAGTCAGGCTTAGATATGTTTTGGAAATGACTGAAAGCCTTGAATGTGGTTGAGATCCTGTTGGGATAGATAGCTAAGGGATCAAAGACTGAGCAGACAAATGAAGAGGAGTTAGCAAGAATCAAGAAAATCTAGAAATAAAAATGTAATATTCAGCACCGTATTTAAAACATTTCATTTCCATATTTTATGTCGTTAATCCCCCCTGAAGTAATCATTGCTACTATCCTTTTACAGACAAGGTATCTAAAACTCAGGTAAGCAACTTACCAGGTCACCCAGGTAGTAAATAGGGAACAACTGTCACATCTGTCAGAGGACTCAGGAAGGTCAGTTAGAGCGAAGAGAATAAAGGACATTGGATTTGGCAGTCAGGTATTCAGTTGGTAGTTAGGTGAGTTCTGAAGTCTAAAGCTGGATTGCCAGGTGATGAAAGTAGGAAATGGGGGGTAGGGGCAGAGAGTTTGAACATGTGTGCATGTTTGTGAAGAGAGATTTATGCATTGTGTGAGATGGTGACTGGAGTACACTTTGAGTGAAGAGGAAGTGACCAAAGGTTGAAGAGGGAATAACTAATAGAGGAAGGTTTCAAAAAGATAAGGGGGGCCAGGTTCAGGAGCATAGGAATGCTCAAAAGGGGTCGTCTTGGTAATTGGGACATTCGTTCCTTTGTGTGACTGTAGATGAGGGTAGAGGTTGTGGGAAGGAAGTTGAGAGAGTTCATTCCTGATGGCTGAGATGTTCTTGGTAAAGGTGGAGATGAAATCATCTGAGAATGAGGAGCCTACAAATTGAGGGTGAGAGTTTTGCATAGCTGAGGGCCCCCTTGGACCTCTGTCAGTGGGGAGAGATGTCAGTGGTGGATTTTTTTTTCCTGCTTGATCGAGTAATAATGATTAATGTGAATGAACTTTTGAAATAGAACACACAGGCCTTGCCTGAACATTAAGTTTAGTCTGCAACATGAAGTTTAGTCAGTGATTCAAGGAAGCTTAAGGATCTGGGGGAAGGGAGGAAAAAGGAAAACAGAAGGAGCAGAAGGTTGAACATTAGAGAGCTTGAGTTCAAGTCTTAGGGAGGTCAGCTGATCTCTTGTGCCTTAGTTTCCCTATGTTTCAATGGAGAAAATTACACTCTATGTCAAGTCTTATATAGCTCTCAGATCTTCTATGAGATGTGAACACCATTAGACAAAAATGCATGAGAAAGACGAGCTAGATTGCTGTCATTTATTTCCCAGGGGTTCTTTTGATAGCAGCTCTTGGGTCAGTAACAGCTGTGAGATAATTGTGCCGTGGCCGTGCGTGGCAGTCAGAGAGAGGTCACAAGTCAGAAAAGGGGACAGATAGGCGTGGGAAGCTGCATGTGAGGTAGACCAGTAGATCTGCCCTGGGCCCCACCTGCTGTGTCATGTGGTTCCCTGATAAATAACTGGTCACAGACGATATTTCATAAGGAAGGGGATCATTTTGCTTTCATCTTGGTGGTGTTTCTCTTCTGTATTTCCTCTCACTGGGCTTCTTTTCCCCTCTCCATTAAAAGTGTGCTGTTGAGGAAGAGAATTGAACTGTTGGAGAAGCCTAAATAGGCTTACTTAAGAGTCCTTTCTTCTCCCTCCATCACACACTTAGAGTTTCTTTGCCCACAGAGAAGTCAGAAAAGTTGTTGGGACTTCTTTTCCCTGCTGTGTTGGGTCTGCTCTGCCCCTTTAGAGGGTGTACTCTTCAGTCTGTTTAACCGATTACTCCTCCTCAAAGAACTGGAATAACACTTTAAAGCCCCAGAGGTGTGGCTGGCGTTAAAAGGTGAATCCAGGTCAGGTAAGTGGCTCCAGAGATCATGGTAATCATTTAACAAGCCTAGGCAGGTGAAAGGACGCTCTCTGTAAGAGTTAGCTTCTAATCTTCCTCTATGCTCTTACAGATTCTGGAGAAGCCTCGGCATTTCCTTTTCTCCTCATTCTGCTATTATACAACTTAATGCTTGGAAAAATTTTCACCGGAAGAAACAGGGTGTAATAATTTTTGTGAGACATTTTTCCAAAAATCACCCTTTTAGCTTAAGTCTGAGGATACTATTCTTTCTTCACCCCAACTGCTCTATTTTCTTTCTCAAAGTCTTAATTTCTCCCCATAATTAAATATTCTTCAAAGTGAAACATAGTTTAAAAATTAAAACCCTTTAAACTTGAAGTAAAAACATAGTCTATAAATGTGTTCCTCCATTTCCTGAGAAACAACAGGAAGGATTTGCTTTCTCAAAATAAACGAAGTAGCCTGACTATGAACTCAGAGCAGTAGAGATCAAAGATTCCAGCATGATCACATAATGGGAAATTTTCAGTCATTTTTCTAACCCAGTAAACCAAGTCTAATGTAGTTTTGTTGTTGTTGCTGTTGTTGTTTTGGGAACAAGGCATCAGAAAGTGTATGTACAACTCAGAAATGCACCGTGAGCATATTTGAAATAGCCTTAGCAAAAATGTTGGCTATCTAAGATGTCTAAGAGTTTGTTGCCAAGATGTGTTTGATTTGTATGGACATACAGCAATGGAAAATATCCTTCTTGGGTATTAAATTTAAGAAGAATAGAGGAAAGCCAGCTTATTTCCTGCATCCATCCATCATCTAAACTTTAATTTAAATTCACTAGTTCAGTAAATTATTCCATAACTGTGCTAGTAGAAGTTTAGCAGCTCAGACACTGAACTGCATTGAAAATACAATCTACTGCAGGAATTTTATCTGTGTGTGTGTGCGCGCGCGTGTAGGAATATCAGCATTTATTAATACTCATCTATTTCCAGAAACATGATAGGAGCGTCTGTTTTAAAGAAAGGAAGTCAATTCTGTTATAGTTGGCAGATTCATGTTTGTGGGGAGCAGGCGAGATGAGGGAGAAATATATGCATTCATTTTTTTCATCTGTCATTAATTGTGCCAAATAATATGTTATTCTTTGTTTCCCAGATGGTGTGAAATAGGTCAACATTTTGAATATTGGACAGTGTTTGTGTTGGAAAAATTCTGTATACATTGAAAGCTTTTAGAATTTCTTGTTAGAATAAATTTTTTTTTCCTGTATTAGTCTTTCAAAAAAGGTAGGGAACTGGGGTTATAGCTCAGTGGTAGAGAGTATGCTTAGCATACATGAAGCCCTGTGTTCAGTCCCCAGTAGAAAGAAAGGTAGAAAAATAAAGAAAGAGAAAGAAAAAGAGGTTAAAGCAAAAGAACAAATCTCAATGTATTATAAAGCTTAGGATCCGTTTCTTTCTCAGTCCCTTTATTTTAAACTGTCTTTATTTTCAAAGTGGGTCTCTCATACATATCACATATTTGGGTCTTTTTATCCTGTCCAACAGTCTGTGCTTTTAGTTGATGTATTTAAATCATTTATATTTGAAGTGACTTGATAGAATTGAATTAACATCAATTAATGTGTTTGCAGTTGTTTTCTGTTTATTGAATTTGCTGTTTCCATTCCCACACCACCATCTTCTTGCCTTCTGTGATTTTAAGTGAATAGCTTATACAATTCCATTTTATCTCTCTTTCTTTTTTCTTTCTTTCTTTTTTTTTTTTTTGTGCTGGGAATTGAACCCAGGGCCTTGTGCTTGTGAGGCAAGCACTCTACCAACTGAGCTATATCACCAGCCCCCCATTTTACCCCTTAGCATACCAATTATATTTACTTTTTAAAAGTTTCACTTGGGGATGTAGCTAGTGGTAGAGCACCTGTCTTGCATGTGTAAAACCCTGGGTTCAATCCCCAGGACCAAAAGCAAAAAAACCCAAAAAAACTTTTAATAATTGCTTCAGAGTTTTCAACTGATTTCAGTCTTTTGAAAGGAAAAAAAAATAGTAATGTTTATGTATATATGCATAGAAAAAATTTGGAAGTATGTACACCAAGACATTAAGGTGTAGCTATCTCTGAGTGGTAGAATAATAGCTGAGTTTTTGCTCTATTTTTTATACTTTTCTGTATTATCTGATTTTAAAAATATAAGCAAGTCTTTTATAATAAGAAACAACAAAGATCTTTTCATTTTGAAGAAGAACCAAGAGGTAGAATATAGCAAAACAAACTGAAATGTCCTCTGAATCTGAAATTTGTACCTTGACTCTTTCTGACTTGGGGTAAAAGCACATAGTCTCTCAACAGCCGGCAATCCAACATAGGGAAGAGAGGTTTGGCTGCTTTGCAGCAAACCTGAGAAAACTGTCAACCCTGTCCTGTTCTTCTGAGCCCACAGAGTGATGAATCCTGACAATGACCTAGGAAACAGTCCACCCTGGGTTTGGCATAAAACTTCTAAATACAGACTTTTTCAGAACCCCTCTGTCTTCATAACTAAAGTTTTTTTCCAGGTTTTCCCTCACATGGGAACTTCTTTATACTTCTTCCCCTTCTTTCAAAAAATAGTGAATAGAAGAACACTTAAAAACTAGTTTAAAGTAAAGCTTTTTAAACAAAACTTGTGATAGTTTTTGATTTGCTGATATGAAGCCTGCTGTCCTTCGGGGCAGGAGGTGGAGAAGAGATGCTGGGGTAGGAGAGAATACTTGGTGACGAGATGGTGCCTCATGTGAAGCTGTTGGTCCACCTCAGTATCAGTGAACTTGGATCTTTTTTAGGCTACAAGAGAAAATTACCATTGCCGTTCTTGCCATATAACTTATCTTTTGAATTTATTTGGGTTTACAGTGTGTTTTAATTAGGTTTTGCATCACTGTGAGCAGAATACCCAACAAGAGCAACTAAGAGGAGAAAAAGTTTATTTGGGTCTCACAGTTTCAGAGGTCGTAGTCCATAGATGGCTGACTCCATTGCTCTGGACCCAAGGTGAGACAGCATATCATGGCGGAAGGATGTGGCAGAGGAAAGCTGCTCAGCTCATAGAGGAATCAGGAGAGGGTGGGGACAGGGGGAAGATGAATCCTTCTAGGGCATGCCCCAGGTGACCCACTCCTCCAAGCACACCCCACCTGTCTACTGTTACCACCCAGTTGGTCCATTCAAACTAGGATGAATCGATTAGAATGTAGCTGTCACTAGCTAGATAATTATTTTACCTTTGAATATTCCTGTTAACATAGGAGCTTTTGGGGGCTGCCGCATATCCAAACCATAACAGGGTGTAAAACAAACCCAAACTAAGGTTTAAGAAAGTAGCATGATGGTGCAAACCAGTGAAATAGTGTTTTGATTTTTTTTTTAATGGTTTTTACTACTAAGTAACTTCTCAGGTATTGTCAAGAGAGTTATAAATTTTATAAATACTAGTTTGTTAGCCTGTAAAATAAGGACTGTTATGTTTTGCTGCTTGCTTGTGGCATTGAAATAAACAAATGACAAGTGACTGAGTCTTCTGAAAGAAAGGAGTCTATAAAAGAAAATGCTTTTTTTTCCTACATTTCTGGATGGAAAGTTATAGGTCTCCATTTTCATGTATTTTAATATTGGAGCAAGGGTGTTTCACTGATGGTAAGAGATGAAGTAGTCATTCTTTTTAAAATTATGTAAGTAAGCATTTTGATATAAATAAAAACATAGAAAATGTATGAAATAAATGTAAAAAGAATTTATTCACAGTACACTGATTATTGCAACTATGTTAAAGTTCATACAAATTTTGGGGGGAACACAAAAATATAAACAATTGTTACTTAAGGGATATGAGCAGAATTTGTTTCTTCACAATATTTTGATGTTAGTTATTTTACACGCAGTACAGCAGCCAGAAGGCAAGTTTCTAAGATGCTTATGAAGATAATCCTGAGATGTTACTGAGTTTTTATTATTTGTAGTAATTTGTAGTTTGTATTATTTGTAGTAATCCTATTTGTAATATTCAGTACACTATTCAGTAGGTGTAGCAAGTAAGGATAAGTGATTTGACTTCTTTTTCTTATTTCCAAATGAGAGACTTGACCTGGAGGGTGGTATCAGTGAAAGAACCATGACAGTCGAGGGACTGCTTCTGTCTTAGTTCCTGTCTCCAAGCATTTACCTGTGACAGCTTTGGGGCCTTCTGTGTCTTCCTCTGTTTTTAACTTACTGAAATTCACAGCATAGAATTCTGTCTACCTCTTGCTCCTTGGGTGCAGCTGTGAAAATTACTTGAATGATAATGGTTTGGGGCTAAGGACTGTGAATGAAGGAAGGAAATAATCCTCTCATTATTTTAAATATGGGAAAACAGGATTATGTACAACTCTATGCTTTCACAGGTAGCATAATAGGTTATCTTTGCTTTTATAAATGTAAACCATAATGCTTTAATAGCTACTCTTAGGAAAAGATTGGCAGGCACTAATTTCTACTTGCCTTTTCATCCATTTATTTCATGATGCTTCCTCTGGGTGTTCAATCATTTGCTCATTGAAAAAAGTGAGAACTTGTGGTTAGCTTTGCCACAGATGCCCAGTGTGAGATGTAGATATTACAGCAGTGCATTATAAACAGTGAAATGAACATTTTTAAATGACAAAAATTACTTTGGCAGTGCCCTGTAAAAATACTGAGCACCAATATAATATTTGTAGGATTGTTAAATTAATGTACATTTTATAGTTACATATAATGTATAAAATACATAAGATTTTTTGTTTATTTGCATAAGTGAATTTCCCTTTTTTGGTGTTTGATTCGTATGAACAGTGTGTGTGTTTGGGGGTACAGTAATAATAAAGCCAAAAAAACCATTTTACAGTAAGTTCAAAATATTCTTGGCCAATATTATTCCCAATGTCTAGAGCCTAAAAGCCACATAGTTAGTTTTGAGTTGAAGGTCATTCAGGTCACTTGGTAGGTGAAGGATCTCCTACTTACCTCAGGCTTATATCTTGAATATAAAGAAAATAGCCATTTAAGCTCTTCTGGAAGACAGAGAAACCTCTGCACTCTCTGATCTGTCTCAAATCAATAACTTTTATATCAATGCTTTTATGATAAAACCTAATTAAGGAAACTGACTCCTTTTTAACAAATGTATATCATCCTCCATGAAATAACTAATTGAAGACAGGCCCACCTTCATCTTTCTCCTTAGTAAGTTTACCAGTCCCAGAACTCTTTACTTTATGCCATAAGTTCATTTTTTGAAATAAGAATTACTTTTGAGATTTGCCTTAATTCTTTTAACAATCTTCTCCATTTTATATATATATATATTATTTTATATATATATAAAATATATATATATTCTCCATTTTATATATATATAAATAAACATATATATATATATGTTTATTTATTTATTTTTTGGTACTGGGGATTGAACCCAGGGGCACTCCACCACTGAGCAACATCCCCAGCCCTATTTTGTATTTTATTTAGAGACAGGGTCTCACTGAATTGCTTAGGGCCTCTCTAAGTTGCTGAGGCTGGCTTTGAACTCTGGATCCTCCTGCCTCAGCCTCCCAAGTGCTGCGATTACAGGCATGTGCCACAGGGCCCAGCTTCCATTTTATCTTTTGAAGTTATTGATTAGGACTTTGACAAGAAACCTTGTTTGCTACCATGTGATGATCTTCTGGGGTGCAGTCGGGGACATTGTAGAAAGACGAATATTTTCTTTATCTGAGGAAAAAACATCCTTCAAAAGGAAATGCAAGGCTGCCAGGGCCCCCAGGTGCTTTGGAAGATTTGTCCGTCTTTGGCCCAGGGAGTGGAGAAATTCAAAACCTCCATGGACGGTTGGGCCAGAGGCACCTTCTGAGGTCACAGAGAGAATATATGCCATTCAGTGGCAAGCAGTGTGCTAGAAGAGCCCATGCGAAGGGCTGTCTCTTCCCTGTTCTAGCTCTGTGACTCTTGGAGAATAAACTGAATTCTCTCTCAGTTCCCTCCTCTTTAAAAGAAGGACAAATGATGTGAGGACCCGTGTGACTTTCACACATGTAAAGAAAGCGCTGTATAGTTACCCTTCCAGGTGACAGTGATTCTGTGTTTTTTCATTCTGTGCCCCTTTTCCTTTCCCTCTGTTCTCCTTTTTTCTGTCTTCTCATTCTTTTAGTACTTCTGATTTTTCACCTTTTGTTGTCCTCTTCTACTATGCCTTAGGTCTGTCTGCAGTGCCCAGGGGTGCCCTTTGTTCCTTTGGCAGCATCACCTGAGCAGGTCAGTGGTCAGGGATTGATCCTCCATGACCCTATGATGACTCTGAAGGCATGGTGCATTGCCGTGTTAGCTTCCTGTGGGCTTCTGCTGTGCCACTTTCTGCCCCATAGATGAGGGGTCATGAAAGTATCAGATAGGAGTTGGGTATGTTTAGAGAAAAGTCTTTTTATACAAGGACTTATGGAATAGAAATCTATGTTGGTAATACTTTATTTTTTTCTTTTTTAAAAAAAAGTTTCTGTTTTGAAACCAGGATTGTAATTGTCAACATTGTATTTGAGAAAGAAGACTATCAAGTCCAGGAGGGCCAGAGGCATTCATTTTCTTTAAGAGGAATATTTAACATAACTTTGTGTAGTAGGTAAAAGTACTACAGAAGCAACATAGAATTTTAGTCATTAAAACTCTTTGAAGGGCTGGGCATATAGCTCAGTTGGTAGAGTGCCTGCCTCAGAAGCACAAGGCCCTGGGTTCAATCCCCAGCACTGCAAAACAAAACAAAACAAACAAACAAACAAAATCTTTGAAGATCCTCTTGATTGGCAGAGTGATCTGTTTTGAAGTATGATAGAAACTCATTAGTACATACTTTACGACTGAAAGTGAGCTGGTTATATCATTAGAGAAATACAGATTATTAGAGCTAGAAGGAGTATTTGGTGTCACTCACTGCAGTGATTTCCATAATGAAACGGAGAATCAGAGCAGTGAAGAGACTTGTTCCTTAAAACATAACTCTTGATATTAGAAAGGGCAAGTCAGGGCTGTAGCCCTAATACTAGTTATTTTCTTACATCCCTGGGCAGCACTGACCCTCCATCCTCTGAACCTGTCATTTCTCCATGGCTCAAAAATGGTCTCTATCCTGTTAGGACTTACTGCTTTACTAAGGCATTAATGGAAAACTTTCCTTATTCTTACATTCTTCCTTTGTCCATATTTGATGACTTCATGAAAAGTTTGGTTTCTTTGGTTCCGGAAGCCCAGGAATATCTAAAAAGCCAAGTATTTGGACAGTTTCTTTCTCTAGTGAGCATCACTTTTTGACTTCCTACTCCATGCTGGATACTACTGTTCTGTTCTTTTTTTTTTTTTTTTTCTTTTTTTTTTGGGAGGGGATACTGGGGATTGAACCCAAGAGCACTCCACCACTGAGCCACATCCCCAGCCCTATATTGTATTTTTATCTAGAGACAGGGTCTCACTGAGTTGCTTAGGGCCTCGCTGAGTTGCCGAGGCTGGCTTTGAACTCGTGATCCTCCTGCCTCAGCCTCCCAAGTGCTGGGATTACAGGCGTGTGCCACTGTACCTGGCTCTGTTCTGTTCTTAAGGCTTCATGTGTCACCTCTAGCATACAGGTCTAACTGTACCCATTTGTCAGGGGAGAAAACAGGCTTGCAAAACTAAAGCAACTAAAACTTATAAAGGGAAGCTAGATCCATTCCCCTTACTGTCCATGTGCTGGGAGAGCAGGGCTTGGAATTGAAGATCCTATTGTGACAATAGAGCCAATGGTCATCTGGTCTAGACTTTTAGTTTTTAGTAGATCAGATGTATTTTCCCTGTGATTTCATAAATGAAATATTTAAGGCTTTTGTTTCTATTTATTTTTTGTTTCGCTCTTTGAAAATAAAAATAATCTTTTAATTCTGTTATTAGAAAAGTAATAAATCCTCATTTGAAGAAAATATGAGAATATAGGAGATCAAAAAATAATTACAATAATTTTAGTAACTCCATATTCTGATGATGTAGTGGGTTCAGATCTCAGCTGTGTCACTCACCAGCTGCTTGACTCTGGGCAAATTGTGCAGCCTTTTCCATGCTTCAGTTCCCTGTATGTAAAAGAAGAGTAATAATAGTGCCCGCCTCATAGAGTTGTTAGGAGGATCCATGGTCTTTATTTGTGAAGCTTTAGAACTTTGCATAGTAACTGCAACACAAGTGTGGAATAAATGAAATAAGTCATCACTCATGTAAGTAGTCTTCCTGTCTGTGGCCCCTGAAGGAAGAGGCAGGAGCAGAACCAGAATGGAGATCATAGAAATAGGGAATATTAATAAAGTTCTCCTGTCTCATTTTTCTCATGCCAAAAATGATTGTGCTTCTCCTTTTTCTACTTCTTGCTTTTAGGAAGCTCATGTAAATGAAGCCTGTTTTTTTGAGATCTTACAGTTGCAGACTAGGCCAGACATGAATTTCCTTTCATGTGATATTTTCTGTGGTCTGTGTTAGTTTAGTTCTTCCTTTGTTTTCTTGTGCTTTGGTGTGAAGAAGATGCCCTATTTATAAAGAAAGACTTGGTGTCTTTCATGTGTAATGCATTCTTAAACTAATTCCAGTTGCTCTGACCCTTTGAGATTTTAAAATTGCTTTGTTCCGGTTTTTTAAGCATTTTTGAAATATTAAAAATGTTCATGAGGGGGAGGGTCATGGGAAAATTTTCCCAGAGTTGTTTGTTTTTAGGAAATTATGAATTTGAGTGGAGAGGTTTTATGCTGGGTTAAATTTCGCCAGGTGCACTGGTCACTTGAACTTGAGTTCGGTTCTTTTGATATTTAAATCCCTGTTCCTATGGTATGAAGTGCAGAGGCTGAACCTCTTAAATTTAAATGCCCATTAGCCTTGAGCTCTTGCCATTGTCCCATCAAAGAAAGGTCTGAAGTAGTGCTTGGGGTTTGCAACGAAGCACCATGTCAGTAGTGAGGATCAAAAGATTTGTCTGTTCTCTGTTTTTTGTCTTTGAACCAAGACTTTCCAGAGAGAACACAGACTTGTTTTGAATATTGCCGCCTCTGGGTGTGAGTGATTATGCAAGTCAGTAGTGTTTTTGTTTTTTTAAAAAAACTTAATAATGGATGTGGAGATATGAACTCACAAGGAAAATAAAAATATTTTTTTCAAATAACTTGTACAAAGCCGTCTTTGAATGTAGGTGGTCCTCAGTATCCAAGAATTTGTAATTCTTCATCTTGTGAAAAACACCACTGTCCGCAAGTTAAACCACTAGGGCATTTTCCATAACTCCCACCTGCGCCGCATTGCCAAGTCTTCTATATTTTGTCTTAAACTTAAATTCTTCATATTATCTGATAATTCCTTGAATTTCCCTAATATGCTTCCTAATATGACCCTGGAATCTGGCCTGGACTGCTGCAGCTGTCTGCACTGTCTTCCCTGCCTCTGACCTCTGGTGCCCTCTATACATTGAAGCCTCAGGTTGGTATGGAACAAAAATGCAATGTGTCATGACCTGTGTAAAGCCCTTAGTGACTCCTTATCCTCAAGATTCCTTCATAAGGCGTTAAAAACCATTCTCCTTAAGAAAACCTCAGGACCCTACAGGAGGAAGTCCCTGCCTCCATCTCCAGGCTAGAGCTGTTGCCTTACCCCACCATGCAGTCCTCCACACACCACATTTACAGCCAAACAGAACCTCTTTCTGTGCCTTAGATCTGCTGCGCTTCGTGACCACAAGCCTTGACACAGGGCATGTCTCATGCTTAGCGCTCCCTCTCCCCCTCTGCCACTTTACTTTGTCTGACAAACTCCTTTTCTTTTGTCTTAATTTAAATGTCACATCCTTCAAATTTTCTTTGACCCCTAAGCCAGATCAGGTCCCTCTGTTGTTCTCATGGTACCTTGAAATCTCCCACCTAGCATGTTATATTTATTTGTCTTTTCTAATAGATTTAGGCCCCACGAGACCTTAAACATGTCTGTCTTGTTCCCCACTTAACCCTGGCACACAGTAGGATCTCAAATATTTTTTGAATGAATGAACATGATCCAGATCACTTCCATATTATTGCTTGTAGTAGTACTTATCAAACAGCTTGTGAATGATTTTCTTACCATTTAAAAGTTCACAGCAGGGCCGGGTGTGGTGGCGCACGCCTGTAATCCAAGTGACTCGGGAGGCTGAGGCAGGAGGATCGCGGGTTCAAAGCCAGCCTCAGCAACTTAGCGAGGCCCTAAGCAACTCAGTGAGACCCTGCCTCTAAATAAAATACAAAATAGGGCTGGGGATGTGGCTCAGTGGCCGAGTGTCCCTGGTTCAAAAAAAAAAAAAAAAAAAAGTTCACAGCAAACCCCTTTTGTTGACTTAAATTAGCTTTGCTTAGTTGTATCAAATATGTTGAGACATGAAATAGATATAACACACATACTTATAGATCTTATGCAATTATTAAACCATTTGAAACATCACAAGTGCAAATAATACTTTAAAATTTAAATGAATATTTATATGATGAGCACTGTTTTGCCAAAGCCAAATCACCTATGGTAATTTAAAAAAAAAAAAGTAAAGTTGTTGCCTTGCCTGCATACAGCCATAGGTTCAATCCCCAGCACATCAAAATTTTTAAAAAATATTAAAGTTGTTAATTGGGGTCCAAATACCTAGAGTTTATGATAATTAATGGTACATGAAGTGGTTAAAAATATATATAAAAAAAGTGGGGCTTGGATTGTGGCTCAGTGGTGGAGCACTTGCCTAGCACACGTGAGGCACTGGGTTCGATCCTCAGCACCACATATAAAACTAAATAAAATAGTTATTATTTTTAAAAAAGTATTTTGCTGGGTCCTTAGGCTAAAGCCCCAAAGTTAAGTTTGACTTTGATGATAATAATGCAGAGAATATATGTTTGCATAAATATGTTATTTAGAAGCACATTATGGAGTGGAAAGCCCTGCATTCTAACTCAGGACTCTCAGACCCCATCAGACCATAGCTCCACCAATGAGCAGTCCTTGCGTTACATATTTTAATGATTTTAATGACTGATAATTTTTTTTCTTGCTAGAGATTTAACAGTCTTATTCATTCAAAGGTTAACATTTCAGTGTTACTAAAATCAATAAAACATCTAATTCAGCTGTCACTAGAATCAGGAACAAATATAATGTTTGTTAATTTTAGTTCAGTCTGCAGTTAAGTGTCAGACTGTTGAAAGAAGTCAATAGATAATAG
Source organism: Glaucomys volans (assembly GCA_020662805.1). Taxonomy (NCBI): domain Eukaryota; kingdom Metazoa; phylum Chordata; class Mammalia; order Rodentia; family Sciuridae; genus Glaucomys; species Glaucomys volans. Next base: position 663,814 of record JAJEJO010000139.1, read on the forward strand.
AAATGATTCATTCATACTGCTTTGAAAATAACTTGAACACACTTTCTTATCATTGCCCCTCTTTGTAATTTTTGAAGTGCTAACATAAAGCCTTTATTCTGTAGTATCTTCATGCATAGAACATGCCTTCATGTCATTTGACCTTTACTTAGTATGACTGTGTGGACTGAGTGTCCCATTGGCCTCTGTCCTTTCCCCATTAGTCTGTAGCAGTTAGTGTAGTATGTTGCTCTACCCCCTGTCATTATATGCCAGCATTAAATAAAAGTCTTGCTTGATGAAAGTGTCTTAAATTGCACTTTATTGTGCAGTTGCACTTTATTGTTGCCACATGTGCTTACCAGTGTGCCATGAGAAGTGTTGCAGGTGAGGGACACTGGTGCCACAGCAATCATATACCCAGCCTGGGCACCACAGTGATAACATCAGGTTATTTACATGCTCCAGTTTGTATTTACATCAGTTTCTTTTTGATTTACATTGAAATAAAAACACAAATGAAAAGATTACTCTGAAGAAGTCATAAGCTCTTGAATGTGTCTATGTCCTCTTCTTGAGAGATCCTTGTCCCCCTGTTTGGGAATACTTGCATCTAGTGCTCATAGCAAAAAGTGTACACCCATACAACCAGAGCATTGTGTTTCTGGAAGTGTTCTAATTACTGGTTCATTCCTTTCTCTACTCTTTAGCCTCATATTATCCTTGTGTCTTACAAAACCTGAAGGGGATGGCTAACTGTTTTATGGTCTTACCTAAGGCCAAACAGACTCTCTAGTGGAGTCTCTGTGGCCATTTCTGTTTACCTTGGTCACTCTGCTCTGGTCCCCAGGAGCATGGAGCACCTGTTTGAAGAAGAGGTGTAATCTGGGCCTGCAGAGCAGCCAGGGGAGTTAAGGGAGGCAGTGAGGATTTCAAGTGTATCAGATTCTTAGACTTCACATTAAAAGGAGACATTGGTGCTAATGTAGACCCAAAATTCGAAGGCATTTTGTTAAGCCAAACTTAACTTTGAAATTTTTTAGCCTAAGACCCAGCAAGGCACTTATATTTTAAATCACTTTATTGATATTAATGTTCCATACAATTGGCCCATTTAAAGTGTACAATTCATTGATATTTAGTACATTCACAGAGTTGTGCAACCATCACCACAGTCAATTTTATCACTCAAAAAGAAACTTTATACCCATTGGAAATCATTCCCTATTCTTAATCCCACTAGTCCCTGGCAACCACTAATGTTTATAGATTTGCCTATTCTGTATTTTTAGCATAAATGGAATCATACAATTTATGATTCTTTGTGCCTGGCTTCTTTCACTGCGCATAATGTTTTTAAGGTTCGGTCATGTTGTGGCATGTGCCAGTATTTTATTTCTTTTTGTTGCCAATTAATATTCCATTGTATAAATGTGCCATACTTTTTTTTTTCCTTCTTCTCTTTTTTGTGGGGGGAGGTATCAGAGATTGAACTCAGGGGCCCTGGACCACCGAGCCACATCCCCAGCCCTATTTTGTATTTTATTTAGAGACAGGGTCTCACTGAGTTGCTCCGCACCTCACTTTTGCTCAAGCTGGCTTTGAACTCTCTATCTTCCTGCCTCAGCCTCCTGAGCCACTGGGATTACAGGCATGCACCAGCACACCCGGCTGTGCCATGCTTTTTTTTAAGTGTACCGTTCAGTATTGTTACTTGTATTCAAATTGGTGTGAAACAGATCTTCAGAACTTTTTCATCTTATAAAACTAGAACAAAGTGGGCCTTGTTTTATGTACCTGTTTTCATTGGTTAATGGACATCTGTGTGATTTTCCACATTTCGCCATTGTGTATAATGCTGCTAAGGAATATTTGCATACAAGGTTTTGGGTGGAGAGATGTTTTCATTTTTCTCGGGTGTATGCTTAGTGGAATTGATAGATCACATGGTAATTCTTTTATTTAACATTTTGAGGAACTGCCAACTATTTTTCAAGGGTTATGCCATTTTACATTCCCACTAGCAATGTATGAAGGTTTCAGTTGCATCACATCTGGCTAACACTTGTTATTATCTTTTTGATTGTGGCCATTTTAGTGACTGTGAAGTGGTATTTTGTTGTAATTTTCAATTTGCATTTCTCCAGTGACTAAGGATACAGAGCATCTTTTCATACGAAGACTAAAAATTTAACTAGGATTTACTTTCTTTTCTTAAAACTTCCTATTTTCTCAGGGTTATAACTTAAGAAAATATATCCTTTGGGAAAATTTTTTTTTCATGTACTAGGTGTTGAACAAAAGATCTCATGAATGCTAGGAAAACTGTCGACCAGTGAACTATATCCCTATCCCCCTTTTTAAAATTTTTATTTTGAGACAAGGTCTTGCTAAGTTGCCCAGGCTGGGCTGGAACTTGCGATCTTCCTGCCTCAGCTCTTGCCACTCTGGTAGCTACCATACAGGTGTGCATCACTGTGCTTGACTTCCTTGGGAATTCTTGAAGGATGTAAGTTTTGACACAGATTACAAGGAATGGAAGAGGGAAGGACTGAGCATTGGCAGATCAGGATTTAAGTAGAAGCAGTTTAATAATCTCTCAATTTCAGGAAACTACTCAGGGCCTTGTTTATGATAAGGAAAGAAAGGCAGAGAGGGTGGATGATGGGCCGGAATGTAAGAGGTTCCCTTTCAAGGTGCTAAATTACCAGCATAGCCAAGCCAAAGAGTGACCTTTAAATGGTGGAAAAATAGAAGCCAGGCATCCCAGCGTACATCTGTAATCCCAGCGACTCGTGAGGCTGAGTCAGGAAGATTCCAAGTTCAAGACCAACCTCAGCAACTTAGTGAGACTCTGTCTCAAAATAAAAGGGTTATGAATGTGGCTTAACTGACTGTTCAAGGCCCTGGTTTCAATCTCTGCTACTATCAGGGAGCAAAAAAAAAAAAAAAAAAAAAAAAAGCCATCTTAATAGTCCTAGTACCTCATTTGGTGTTTCTGGCAAAAAATATTTATTCTTGATTATAAAAAATATAACTGAATACAGCCAGCATACTAAGAGTTTAGAATTGTGAAATGTAAGATTGAAGCTAATGATACCAGCACGGAACTTTATGTTGAGATTGAGTAAAAAGGAATTGCCAAGTAAAGTGTCCCTACATCAAGTTTTTAAAAATTGCTGGAGGCCTCCTCAGATGATTCAGGTTTTCAAAACTATCTACCTATTCTCGTCTCTCCTGTGACTACCACACCACACATGCATGAAAGGCATTTGTGAATTCAGTGATACCAAGGAGGTTGATTTATGTAAATATATCTCACCTTATTCCCCGTTATAAAGGCACATCAGTTCTTATCGTAACAAAGAGCTAATTATTGAATTCAGTTATATAATAGGTATTTTTATAAACAGTGTATTGGGGGGGATCAAATCTAGGAGTGCTTTACCACTCAGCTACATCCCCAATCCTGTTTACTTTTTATTTTGAGACAAAATCTTACTAAGTTGCCCAGGTTAACCTCAAACTTGCTTTCCTCCTGCCTTAGCTTCCTGAGTCACAGGGAGTATAGGCACATGCTGTTGTACCTGGTGTAAGCAGTGTAATTGTGTCATTTAACTGGCAACAACTTAGATGATCCTCCTCTTATTACTGTTGCTAACCATTTTGTCAAAATGGAAATTTCATGATACAGTAACGTAGCCAGTATCACAACTTATATAGAGGCAGAATATGAGGATCCTGGACTTCTACAGATAATGTATTCAGCTACTAAGTGCAAAAAAGTCCTCCTTCCTTATCCTCTTTGGTCTTTGCAGCAGAAATTGGGGAGGTAGAGAATGAACACTTGCTATGCATGTCAATATGCCTTATTTTGAGACTTTGTGACTGTTGCCTTGGTGTGCTCGCTGCAGGTGCCAGTCGGTGAGTATGGCAGAAACCACCTGAAGTCATTGCAGACTTGCACACACTTTGGAAAGTTGCACTTGCTCCTAGATACAGCAGAGGATTTTAACCAGGGGAGAGTCAAGATTCACTTTTCTTTTGCACCCGTGGCACTGAGGACGAATAGGAGTGGGTGGAGTTGGAGAAGGAGTTCAGTTTGAGTTAGTGGGCAGTGGGGAGGAGAGGGCCAGCATGAAAGATTTCTGTGGGAAACCATTAGGTCTTGCTAACCTGCTTGTGAGATAGAGGACTTGAAGATGGCCTCAAGAATTCTAGCTTGGATACACGAAAGAGCTCTTGTCCTTGATGTGGAGATGGGGTGAGGTGTGTAAGAGCCAGTGGTGGACTTAGGTACGGGGCTGCCTGACAACCATGTGGTTCTCTTGATCTTGAATGTTTTTGTCAACTTAATTAGAAGGTAAAAGAAATTAAATTGCATTAGCTTGCCTTTTAGTTTTTCTAGAAAAATGCGGAGCACTGAAGTGTCTGCTGGTGTCAGGTAATTTTATTTTTTTTAAAGCAAGAAAATGGTTTAAACTATGAGTATTTTTACCATAGTTTTCCTTTGTTTTTGAATTTTTTTTCACTGAAGTAAGTGCATTTAGAAGGGAAATTCAGAAAGGATTTTGTCACTGAGGAGGCAAGGGTCATTTTATGCCCCTTCTTTTTCCAAAGGAATTCAGCATGGTTATACTGATGCTTTCATGGCCATTCAGTCCCTGCCTTGAGATTCTTTAAGACCAAACTTTAACATAAAGAAAACAGACTCTGTAGGAACCAGTGACAGCCTGGAACTAGGTATCCCTCCCATAAATGTTTGTGAACATTTGTTCAGTGTGGTGATTTTTTGAGTGAACTAGTAGTATTTTGGGCATTTTATTTTTGGAAGGTTTAAATTTGGGTAATTACTATCGATTACTCCAAACTTTAACCTAGGCATAGAACTCAACTTTAAATAATTCTACTGCAAAATCTGTTTCTGGGATGAGGTACTTAATACTATAGCATTGAAGTGATAGATAATGAAGTTACTTCTCGTGTTGTTTCATTCATGCCTCAAGGTTGCAGTTATGTAAGTTGTTTTCAGCAAAACATTAGTGAAGAAAAGTTCATTTGCTGTTGCTAGAAGGTACAGACCTTAAGCATTTGGTGTGATGGCTATCTGGCTTTTTCTTCCAGCTGTTTTATATTTACAGAGTCAAATTATCTTATGTCTATCTAGGGTTAAATGTCACGTCTTGTGGGTAATACGGTGTAACAGTTTGTTTTTTGAACTTTGTTAAATAAAGTGAGTAGATGATTACCTGAGGTTGAGTTGGTATTTGGAGTCTCATTAATGATTAATTGAAAACACACAGAAATTCTAAGTCGCCTGTGTGTAGTAGTCTTTGGGGCTCCAGTGTTCTGCAGAGACCCGCTTATGAGTTGTAAAAATATGTATTTACTCTTAAACGTAAAATATATTTGAGCAGAATGCAAAGTTTATGATTCTTAGAATGTTTGTATCTACATTAATTTACACAGGGCATAATTACTCTTAAGGTCTCTGACGGCAGTAGATTTTCTTGTTTTTTTCATCAACACGTGTTTCTTTCTGCTTCCTATAGGAATATTCACAAGGTAGCTAAACTATTATTTCAAGAGTTAATGTTTAATACCAGTGAACTTATTTGAAAACTTCTTAGTGATTTACAATAGGAGGATGATGGCAACCCCTAGTGAGTGGTTTAGTACAGATGATGGTTAGATTTATTTTAAAACCTTTAGTGTCTCTCTTCTGTAGTAAAAGTTTGATGAAACTGTTATGAAGTAGGGTTGGGGGTGTGGCCAGGTGGTTGAGCATGTGCTTAGCCTTGGTTTCTATCCCTAGAATTGCAAAAAAAAAAAAAAAGTCTGTACTTTTGGTACTTTCACCATCGCTTTTTGCTTGCTTGCTTTCAAATGCTACCGCATGTTTCTGTTTTGCTTTGGGGCATTTAGAGTTTTTGCCTTCATTTGACACTGGGGGTCAAGGTATTTCTACTGACCTAGTATTATTCAATTCCTTGTATGACTCTTCCTCAGTGCTGAGCTGTCTCTTGCAGAATTTAAAATTTATAGTTCATAAATCGGAATGTCACTTTCCTGAGTGTATCTGTCTCTAACTTAAATACAAGTTCTTGGTGCTTTCTCAGGAAATGTGCACTGAATTGAGCTGCCCTGAGTGCATGATAGACAGTTTTATCTGAAAGTGGAACATAGGGAGTGTTCTGCTAGCTGTTTTTAGAGATGTTATCTATCCATTCCAGGCCATACCACTCATTGCCATGATACAGGACCTAAAACTGCCCTGTAGGTGAGGAGTGCAGGTAGTTGGTGAGCTGTGGATGCTCTGTTCCTTACGAGTATCTTTCTGTGGTAGTGACTAGGATTTTGTTTTGTTGTTTGTTAGAGGACATAGGACATGAGCCAACCCAGTTGTGCTCTGTACAAATACATTCTTGGTCTGTTCTGCTTTCTCCAGCTTTGTTTTCATCATTCTATATCTCCAGGAAAATTCCCTTAAAGATTAAGAAAATTGTTAGAAATGTATCTAAATTGATGTCAAGTGTCTGTATTTTACATATTTAACTTTCCTCTGAGTTGTCTGCTTATCGAATGCAGCTTCATTTCCCTGCAAGAGACTGTGTTTTTGTTATCTCTCCGTAACTTTGACCCTCCCCTCTAAGGCGAATGTACATAACCAGAAAGGCTGCACCATTGTGCCTCCTACGTGGCACCAGGTGGACAATAGATAGGTGCTTAGTGATGTGTGTTCAAAGCTTGCTTGAAGTAATATTTTTAGGAAGTTTAACTTTTAATATTTTGCTTAATTTCCAAATTTGGGAGCAGATTAGAGTTGAATTGGAATAGGATATTGAGATTTTTGGTGGGAATAATTTGTCACCCAAGATGAATGATGAAGATTGATTTTTTAATAAAGACTGATTTTAGACTAGAAGCTTTAAAGGGTTTTCTTTTTCTGTCCAGACTGAACAGTTGTCTTGTTCTCACCAAAGGCAATTTTGTTGAAATGTTCTTAGAAACAGTGTGTACAGGCTTCTGCAGTTGAACAGGGGAGAGATCATAGAGATCCAAGGAACATGGAGATACTAATTCAACCTGTCCTCTTTGAAAAATATGTTGACTCCTCCCCTCTAAATCAGCAATCCCCCAAAGCTGCCAGAACTGCCTTATGGGAAGAGGATGCTAGGAGAAAAATGTATCTGAATATGTATTTGCATGTACACCCCTCTTAGGGTCTTCCTGGGCTTTTAATGACCTAATATCTTAAACATTTTGATTAAGTCTGGCTCTAACAGAAACACTAAGCTGCCAAAAATGAAAGCCAGCTGGAGGTGGTGAGGGCCTAGCTGGGTTTGGAAGCTCATGCCTTTCTCTCCATGGCTCCTTCTTTGCCACGGTGCCACGTTTATGACCACAGTGGACTGATAGGATTGATTCACTACAAATATGCTCTGGAAACAAAAGCAAGGTGCTACTGTCAGAACAAATAGGACGCTTTTATAAATGCAAAACTAACAGTTGAAATAAAATACAAAGGCCGGGCACGGTGGCACACGCCTGTAATCCCAGCATTTGGGAGGCTGAGGCAGGAGGATCGCAAGTTCAGAGCCAGCCTCAGCAATTTAGCAAGGCCCTAAGCAACTCAGTGAGACCCTGTCTCTAAATAAAATACAAAATAGGGCTAGGGATATGACTCAGTGTGGAGTGCCCCTGGGTTCAATTCCCAGTACCAAAAAAAAAAAAAAATACAAAGTACATCTTTGCCATCAGGTAGGATTGAATGATCTTAGAATTTAAACCTTGGAATCAGATTTGTAGCATGGTTCTCACAGTCCTAAAATTTATTATCCTCTTAAGTTTGTTAATAAAGCCCAAGTGTTTTTCTTATGTTTCTGAAATGAATTTTAAAGGACCGAATATCAACCATACCATAGCAAATGTAAGAGTGCCTTTCAATGCTAAATGACCTAATCGGTCATTAATCTTTCCTATGGGGATTCTTTTTTTCATCAGCTGTCTGAAATATTTGGGAAATTATATCTTGTGGGAGTTGCCATTCATCAGGAAATGCTTGTTCATAGATGTAAGCCAGACCACATGTAGCAGTAAGTGTTATTTATCACTATGGAAACCAAAAATCACAAATGGGATAGTTGTATTAAGCATTCTGCTTTTTATGGGGATAAGTCATATCCAGATCCAGTTCAGTTCACTCAAATATTTATGGAGCACTTATGATGCAAAGTCAGTGGGTACTTTGTTTAGTAACTAAATTTCTTCTACATGAAACCAAAAAGAGTATTAAAGGGAAAAACTAGGAGAAGTGCCAGTTTACATGGGTTATCCAGCTCCTAAGTGTGGATCTCCCTATTGGGAGGCAGAAGTCTAGGGTCTAACTCTGGTACTATTAGAAACTAGCTATGTGGCTTTGGACAGATTTTTAACTTCCCTGCACCTCAATTTTTTCATCTATAACAAAATAGAGTTGAACTGTATGACCCCAAAGTAATGAATCTGTTTTCTTCTATTGAAGAAAAATAGTAACTTTTTGTGTGTTTTGAGAGAGGTGCAGAACTTGGATGTTTCTTGTTATATCAGAAGTAATGAGGATTGCCGATCCTTAATTCAGTAGCTTTACCCCTTAATAAAAGCAAAAACCTGTACTCAGTAAGAATTTGTGTCACACATTGTCATTTGTCTGTGGATCCTGCTCTCCTCTCCATTCCATATACATTGACAAAGGATGCCAGTATCATCTAGCAGTGGTAGAGTATGTGATAATCTGAACTGTAGCTGGTTGATTTGACTTGTAGCCAAGATGTGCCATTTATATAATTGCTATTCATAGATAAAAGATAGTGCCTTCAGCAGTGATCCAAAGATATTAAGAGGCTGGTAGAAAAGCTGGCTGATTGACTAGCAAGGGCACTATTCATATATTCATTAAGTTCTTAATTCTGAGACTGTCGTTTCAGTAGTTCCTACAGTGGGAATGTCTCTTATTGGAATTTGAGTCACTCTGCTCTACCCATTCAGCAGAGCTGGTGGGAGGGGACAGATGCCTGGTTTCCTGCTTTGTGGTTAATCAGGTTCTGTGTGGATAAGGCAACCTCTCTTGCCTATTTTCTCATTTTTAAATGGAGGAAATATCTGTCCCATCCTTGCTCCTCAGGAATATTATGAGGATAAAGAAAATATGTAAAAGAAGCTATCAACTAATATAGATCAAGCAACCAGTAAGAATCTTTTAGACTTGATTCAAAATACAAATCCCCTTTTCAGAGTCAGATGTTGTGCTTTGATCTTTAATATGGTAAGATATTACCAGATTACAAATTGTAAAATACAGTGTGATTAAAAAGTAAGAACCAGGCACGGTGGCACACTTCTGTAATCCCAGTGGGTTGGGAGGCAAAGGCAGGAGGATCATGAGTTCAAAGCCAGCCTCAGCAACTTGGTGCGGCCTTAAGCAACTTAGAGAGACCTTGTCTCTAAATAAAATAGAATAAAGGTCTGGGGATGTGGCTAAGTAGTTGAGTGCCCCTGGGTTCAATCCATGGTACCACATATACACACACAAATTTGACAGCCTAGCCTTTGTAAAATATCATAGTAGGGATCCGTCAAATGTTCTTCATTCACTCATTGATTCATTTTGTGAACTGTCTCTGACCATTTGCCAAATACCAAGCACTATTTTAGAAGCTAGGGATACTGCCATGAGTATAACAAAGTCCTTATTCTCATGAAGACCTTTTGTGAATGAGCCTAAAAAGCATACATTTCTTATATATCTATCAGATGTCCAGCAATAAATGGTCATAAGAAAAAGAAATCAGGATAAGAAGACAAGGAAGTTGGGAGAAGGTAGTATTAGGTGGCTAAACAAGGCCTTTCACAAGTAACCATATTTTAACTTCCATCTTCCTAGAGGTTCTCTTTATTTCTACTATCTTCTTTCTATCTGCATATAGCCGACGCTTATTAAATGTTAAATATCACTTTAATTTACTTAACAAATACAGATAACTTACTCTAAGCCAAGTAGTGTTTTTGATGCTTTGCAAATATTAATTCATTTGATTTTCACGAGTACCTTTTGTATATTGTTTCATTTTATGAGGAAACCGAGGTGCTAAAGATATTCCTGTCCAAAATGTCACAAGAACTTGTTACAGCAAATGATGAGTGAATCCATTTATCATGGAAGAAAAATAATAGGAAGAAACAAAGATGGACTCTTGAAGAGTCTTTGTGCCACCTCCTGGGTTGCAGGAACACGGTGGCATTCCACATGCTAAGGACAGAGCAAGTCAGCCCCATTTACAAAGCTCCCTTGTCCCTTGCCTCCCAGGCTGGGCTGATGTCACTTGCTCTTCCCCAGGCCTCCTTCCCCTCAGAGCTCTTTCCTGATCAACCCATACGAAGCATCAGTTGCACCCTCATCTGCTCTGTGAAACTGGTACTTTCCTAGACTGCTGAGGTTAAGGGATGGCTTTTTCTCTCTGATTAGGAAATCATAACTACTAGGGGGGATTTACCACCTGATTTTCTATCCCTTTCTCTCATCTACTATGTAAAAGGGAAACAGTGTTTTTCATACTATGGTCTACAAACCAGCAGAATTAAAACCACCAGGTTGCTCGCCCCACTGTATCAGTCCTTGGCAGATTAGCCTCCAAATCTGTATTTTATGCTTCTTAAAAGCTACTGGATTAGGGTATGTGTACTTACCCTGGGGGAAGAAGATGAAATGAGGAAAGAGAGTTACACGAAACAAGTTTTCTCCATGGAGTTAAGGGTGATTCTATATTCCCGTGCAGTTCTTTCCTCTGCTTTCTAGTGAAAAGAGGTTGTAGGAGAATGAAAGATCAAATATTAAGGGAAAATCCAAGTAGAAACTTTAGAGTTACATAGAATAGGGGTCAGTGAACTGCGGCCCATGAGACATGGGGAACCTCTCCTTGTTTATGTATTGCCTATGAATGCTTTGCATGACAGCGGTGGAGTTCATTGCTACAAATACCATATTGCCTGCAAAACTTGAAATATTTATTATTTTACTGTCACAGAAAAAGTTTGTCAGGTGACTAAGCTATTCAATAGAAGTTCCAAGACAGAACTGTATCTGCTCTTTCCAATATGGTTGCCACTGGCATTTGAAATTTGAATATTAAGTACTTAAAATGTGAGTAATAGGACTAACTGAAAATTTCTATTATTTGATTTTCATTAATTTTATTTTTAAAATTAAATTATATAGTTACATTTGACTTGTGGTTACTGTATTGAATAGTACAGGTATAGATAGAAGGTTTCAGATTAGGGTTGACTGTAAGGTGTCATACTGACAAGGGTCTACTTCAAAAAGTTCTCCTCCCTCCCTCCCTCTCTCTCCTGTGGTTATTAAGAGTTACTTGTGCCAGGATCCAGCTCTGGCACTTACCAGATTTTTAACATTGGTCAAATTAACTTTCTCTGCCTCAGTTTCCTCATTTATAAAACAAGCATAGTTGTGGTACCTACCTGATTAGATTGCTATGAGGTTTGTGATTAAGTGCTTAAAAAGTGCTTTGCATATAATAAAAGCTTTGTAAATGTTTGCTGCTCTGATTATTCCAGAAGTACTTGCTGGCATAGTTGAGAAGAATAATCCTCATATATTTACCCTAGCCCTTTTTTTCTTGTGTTAAGGAAAGAGGATTCTAAATTCCAGGGCGATGTGTACATTAACCTGACTAATGTACTCTGTTCCCAGTTTGGAGATCAGCTGTGCTTAGTACCCTTTTCAGTAGCTTCATTACACTTAAGGTGGTTGGGTGCAGCATGTAACAAAGGCAATATGGTATTGTCTGGGTTTTACTAGTGGTTTACATTGGTAAATGACCAGATTATTCTGCAGAAACTCTTCAGAAAATAAATTAGGCATTTTTAATTGGAAGCAGAACATTGCTTAGTATGAGCACTTGTTCTTAAGCTAAAAAAATGCTAGTAATAGTTGAAAGGAAGCATGTTTCTATTTTATCTTGAAATATGTCAAAGTCTCCTAACATGAGTAAGCTTGATGTCGTCCTTTTATAGAATTGTGAGCAGGGCCAGCAGGAACATACTGGGAGTTGGGTAGGATAACTGTTTGTATAAATGATAACAGGTAGAAATGGAAAAGTGAAAAAAATCTTCAGAACCATACTATGGGTTATTTAATTGAATGATTATTTGTTAACTCTCTCATCTTCAGTATTATCTACTAATAATCCAGTGCTGTGTACTTGTCATAGATAAATAGTATCATTTAAAGATACCCCAGAAATCAATGAATGTAGCCCCTTGAAAGTCTGCTTTGAGGTTTTCTGAGACATCAGTGATGTAACATTACTTTTTGGTTCTTAGGTCTGTTTTCCAAAGTTGGAATGACTGTCCACCAGACAGTCTATGTCCAACAGTCACTCTCCAAGACTGCCTTTTTGATCTATAAGACCTTGTTGCAACACTCCTTGATAAGCAAATAATACTAAGAAGAAAGGTTTGCTTCTGTGTCAAGGGCTGTTATATTATGCAAGCAGCCCCATCCTTTAGGACTTGGTATTCTATTTGTTTTCTATTTTCTCATTCTAGAATGTATCTGGGATGCATGGAACCTGCTGAGAGTTTCCATGAGCTTATTTTGCATTGAGTAGAAAGAATGAGGGAATGGCTAACTTCATGGCTTGAAACCATGAAGAACCCAAAACTTGGGTCATATTAAGGAAGAAGGATATGGAAGTATGGAAGTCTCTGATGTGATGTGGCTCCTGAGGGATTTGGTTGTCAGTAAGCACAGCTGTTTGGCTGCAGGCTGTTTTTCCTTGCACATCCCTGTACCTCCCCTCCTTGCTATCCCAGCTGCCTTTGCCTGCTAGATATTATCAACTGCTTCTCTAGCACACTTATCTATAGCCATTGACACCCATTTGCATCACTTCAGCTCAGAGAGTTAGCAATAAAAGCCATTCTCTCCTACTACAAGTTCATTATTTTTTTTTCTTACATTTGAACTGTAGAGGAGAACAGCTTACAGTTTAGAAGACTGTGGTTCTAATTATCAATTTCCTGGGGGTGTAAACCTTATTAATATAAATTGCAGAGCTAGAATTAATCAGAAGACATTTACGAGAAACTTGACTGAACTGGATATTAGGAAACATTTAAGAATATGAGTGTATATCATGCACAACTATAGAAATGAAAATTTGTACCCATATGTGTACAGTGAATCAAAATGAAGTCTGTAAAAATTAAAAAAAAAAAAAAAAAAAAAAAGAATTAGGCCTGGCAATGGGAAACACCTTGGACACACTCAATCAAAACACTGTTAGAAGGCTGAATGTATAGAAAGCTGTCAGGATAGTCTTGGGTGCTTCAGTGTTGTACACTTTGAGGGTCTAATAATGGTAACAGTTTTCCCATTAAATCTGTGATGTTATCTTATTTATAATGTGTACAAATAATTATTTCTTTTTTACTAAACTATAGGTAAATGAGACTAGTATCTATCATTGTTGGAATGTGTTATATAATCATTAAATTCATTTTTAAATTATTAATGATTTACTGATTATGGTATACTTGACTATATTCAGCAGCTATTTATTTGGGACTTCCTATACTCCATCACTCTGCTAGCCTGATGGGGAATAAAATATAAAGGAGATAATGCTTTTGCAGTTATATTGGAGAAACAGACACATGCACATGAGCCAGAATATAAAGAGCACTACAAAAAACATTAAATTATAAAAATGGTAAAGTAGAAGTGATTTAATTTAATTTTTTATGGAGCAATGTAGAGGTGGTGTGGACTGAACTTTAAAATATAAGGTTGGAAGGGGAAAGAATAAAAATAATTTAAATTTATTTGTTATTTACTATGTGTAAAATATTTTTCTGTGTGTTTTGCATGTCCTTAAGAGATTTGGTACTGTTATCCTTGTTTTATAGATGAGGAAGTTGGTTAGGGATGAGGAGGGAATGTGGTTAGGATATATAAGGAAAGGAGTATCAAGTAGTCTAGTGTAGCTGATTGTAGTGTCCATGGGGACAGGAGTTAGAGAAGAGGTGGGAAAGGTAGATTGAGTCAGATTATCTAATCTCAATGAATACACTGACTTCTCAGTGTTATTTCTAAGGACCATAAGAGGCAACAAGTTTAAAGCAAAATACTTCGATCTTCGATCTTAGAATGAGGAACTTCAAATTTCAGTGCTAGACTGTAATATAGTTAAATTTTATTATCTTGAACATTCATCATAAACCAGAATAAAACACCAGAATAGTAGTTAAGCAACCTAGGTTTAATTTGGGGGGTGAGTAGGGGAGGAGTTTCATTTACATTTTGTGTCCTTTAGAGATTTAGCCTCTTTATTCATATTAAGAGGGATTTTAAAACTCCTGTATGAGTATTCAAAAGTTCTGGACCTGATGTTTTGTGTGCATATACAAAGGATTTAATAAATATTAACTGACTCTAAATCAGAAAATAAGGTTTAAGCCAGTGTTCTTGCCTTACTTGCTAGGCACTGTCATATTTATTTATTTATTTACTTTAATTAATTTTTTAACTTGTTCTAATTGGTTCATATTTATATTTCTTTTCTACATCATGTTGACCTTTTGATCACCACTATGTTTCTTCTTGCATGGACTATTACAGTAGTCTCTGAACTGACCTGTGCACTGCTCTACTGAATGTAGAATGGCAGATTCATATTTTCAGGTGTAACGAATCATGTTATTCCTGCCCTGTTTAAAGTTCTTCAGTGGTACTGTTTCCCACAGAATGAAGATCAGGTGCTTGGCTACTTGCTTTAGCTGTCCCAGTGTTAATCTCACCTGTCTCTTCCCATTTCCAGCTCCATTTCTTTTCCAAATCCAAGCCCAAATATTTCTCCTCCCTTTTTTGCTCTTTTCCTCTCTTGTGATATTTTTAATCCAGTCATCGGTTCACCCAGTACTTACTCACATGATGTGCTGCACACTGCTAGACCACACACTCATCTTATTCACCTAGTGTTATAGGTGTGCATATTGTATTTCTTTTAGACCATAAGTTCTCAGAGGGCTAGAACTATGAACTTACACTTTTCAATGTAGCACTAGGTACCTTGCATTTGTGACATCTAAATGGATGTTGAATGTGTGGTTGAAATCTTGCTAGTTTCACACAATTATTCCAGCTTGTATAAAATTCTAGAAGTACTGTGGAATTTGCATAAGACCAGGAACCACTTAACTGTCTTTGCATTAGTGAAATGAGTGCATTGTTCTCCTATAATGAAAGTATCATGGGCTGTCAAGAAAGTAGCTATTCTTTGAATTCTTCACACAAAAAGTAGTATTGATAAGAGGTAACATTTTAGATGTCTATTGCCTTCTCTATATATATTTAAGTCATGACTTTTTTATGCAAATCTAAACTGCTTGGAAATTAAAACTCAGCCATAAAGTACAGAATATTGTCTCACACTGTTTAAAGAGGAAGTTGAGAGTGACTGGGGACTTGGAACAGGATGTAGGCTCAAATATCAAGATGCAGTAGTTCGCAAAATAGAGTATGCAGTTGAACCTTTTTGTGTGAACATGTGTCAAAATTGTCTATTAATTTAAAATTTTAGTTACATATTTAAAATATAAATGCAGTACAATAAATTTTGGAAGATAATGAAAAAATACCCTCACACAGTCACTATTAATATGTAATCTCTTTCCTTTTTGTGTCCAAAAAATGTGGTTAAAGCTGTAGTATACAAAGCATTTAAGTCACTGCATTTTTGTATCAGTATGTAACGTGCATTGTTACTGGACTGTATAATATTCCATTTTGTTTTGGGCTCCATTGTTTTTCTGTGGTTGGAAAACTCAGGTTGTTAGCAGTGTTTTACTGTTTTGCACAATGCCATAACTTGTAAGGCAGATGATTACGTGCCTGGAGCTCTTCCTGCGTTTTAACGTATTTCCAAAATGACTCTTCTTCTCCTAAGGTAATAATGGAACCATTTAATGACATAGTTTTTTCAAAAGATGATACTAGTTTTTCTTTTAACTTCTTCCCTCCCTGGACAATTATTAAAGAAAGATGGCATCACTTAATCCTGACAGTTTGAATATATTTACACTGAATACAGCTTGAATGCTTTGAAAAAAAAAATATGCCTTGGCCACCAAGTGATTTGAGCACTGGAATGATTGTGAAATAATCTTGAAAACATCATTGACAAGCAGCTGATCAAACAGTTTCAGGTCCAGTACAGATTTTTTTGTGATTTGATAAGTGGCAAGTTTATGAACTGTGAAGAACTGTGTTTAGTTCCCATATATCTCAGTGGAGTGACACGCCTGAAGTGCTTCCTAGAGCCTTTTCAGCTGTAGGCATGTGTCCTACAGAGAGGCCCATTCACCTCATGGCCAGGACCAAGAGGTTCCAATATCCCACTTAAGGGCACACCCAGTGACCTAAAAACCTCTCACCAGGCCCTACCGCTTAAACTTTCTACCTCCTCTCAATAGTGCCAAGCTGGGAACACATGAGCCTTTGGAACCTGTGGTAAATCCAACCAATAATAGTAAGGTGGAGAAAAGAAGAGTCGAAGTGAGCTGCAGTGGGGTTGGGGCTTGTAATACTAGATAAGTAGAAGGAGAGGACACAAGAGGGCTGAAGAATGGTGAAAATATACAGAATGAGGAGAATCTAGTCCCAGTGGGAGTAACAGATCATTGGAGTCAATACCAGAGCCAGTGCTTGGAATAATTAAGGGGTTTCTGAAATGTTTAAAAGGTCAGTGGACCTGTGTAATTAATTTATTGTGAGGACTGAGGAAGAGTAAAGTCAGGGATGATGCTCAGACTCTAGCTTGAGTTGACTAGGTCACTGGTTTTTATACTCAGGTTTTCACAAGGCCAGTCTAGTCAGAGCAGCAGAGAAAAAGGAGTAGGTGAGGTGGGGTGAATGGCAGGTACATGATCCTTCTAAAAGGGAGCAATAATTGTTATTATTGTGGGGCACGTGGTTCTAGGCCGCGAGATCTTTCAGTATTTAAAAATAGATAGGATTTTAATATGCAATCTTCACTTTTATAATTTTTTTTTTTTTAAGGCAAACAGTGGCAATTTGTGTTTAGACCCTAGGCTACCACTTTTTCCCTTGAGGTTATTCCTTCCTATCAGGGAAATGAGATTTATATTCACAGAATTGCGCCTTACTTCACCTTCAGGAAAGAATTCGAAGCCCTATGATGGAGGCAAAGCAGGTGCTGCGCTGTGTTGCCTAGGCCACAGAACTCTGTGGTTCTAGGAAGGGACACATGGGAAGTTACAAGCGCTCAGCAGCGTGTGCCCTTCCAGGACCACTGACCTTGCTCTCACACTTGGATTCATGGTGGTTTCCATTCCATGGACCTTGAAAGATTTCACTAAACTTTATTTTTAGCTTCTGCTTTTCAGAATGTTAATAGCTGAACGAAATGATCATGGGCCTGGTGATCCTTGGCCTAGAGTAGCAGGGTCATTCTGAGAGTGCCCCTGGCAGTGAATGAGGAGAACAGGTTGGTGCTGCTAACTTTAAGCCTTTCCATGAGCTGTTCATGAGTCTTCACCTGGGCACAGCTCCTCCCTGCCCTTGGCCTTGGTGATGGGTCAGTGTGTTGGGAGGGGTTGCAAAGTCAAGGAAGGCCCTCCCCAGCAGAGCAGCTGCCTGGAGTGGGGTGGGGAATGAAAAGAAGACCTCACACCCATCAGAATTGGAATCAGAATCTCAGTTACTTGTGTAGGTCTTTCCATAGTTCTTTTGGACGTGTACTGGGACTAGAAACTAGATATTCTGACTATTGGTTGAGAGAAAAATTCTAGAGTAGTGGCTGTGACTGTTTGCCATGCTTGATATGTCCCCATTATATGCCAGTTTTGCTGGGCCCAGGGACACAAGAGTGAACAGAGCAGACATATCTGTGTTGTCATGGTGGTTTGTTTCTTGCTTCCTTCCTCCCATTCATTCATGAGATTTATTGTGTGACTATTTTGTGCCATGCACTGGACCAACTGTTGGAAATTTTAGATATTAATTAGTGTGAGTCCACAGTATAAGCAGGTAAATTACAATACCTTTATGTTTCTTCTGTAACTGAGGTATCCTGAAAGTTTTGTGCATCCACAGATGGTAAGAGCTATGGGAGACTCTAAACAAAAGGGCCCAGTCTGCCCTCAGGAAGTCACAGCTTATGTGGGAGAAAGGAACACATACACTCAAATACCTCCAGAAATACAGCCTGCCATGTAAATTCTTCATTATTTGGTCATTTATATTTCAGACTCCAAATGTCTTTGTATCCCCAGCAGAGTACTGATGCCTAAATGCTTAATAAATGTTTGTTGAATTAATGGACAAATAACTGTTTATTTCAAGACAGAAAGTGACATGCTGCTATAATAGTGATTCTTGTAGGAAAGGTGACATTTGAGCCATATCTGGGAAAATAGGGGCAGTCTCTTCAATAAGAAGAGAGGAGGAGGAGGATGCCATGCACCAGAAGTGGCACAAAACAGCTACTCATAAAACCCAGGAAGCAGCACAGGACTCTGTATAGAGCAAATGGAGAAATGGGGGGAAATGAGGAGAAGGGATAAGGACAGGTATTGGGTAGGACTTTGCCAGTCAAGTGAATTTAGACTTTTATTTCCAACGTAGTGGAGTTTTTAAAGGGCTTTTGGGGGGCGGGTGCTTTCAGAAGCTGCTGTGGGTGGAATGTGGTGGGCAGATCAGAGAGGTTGTAGAATCAAAGTAGGATTTTATTTTTTAGAATGGGAGAAGTCTAAAGCAGGAGTGGAGGCTAAGAGAAGAGACCAGTAGACTTTTCTGATGGTGCAAGGTAACTCTGAGATGGTTAAAGAAGAGGAGGTGTGGGACACCTCAGCTAAGTCCCTGCTGGAGAGAGATGAGCTAAAGGACCTGACCCAAGCCCTTGACTCTGGGCCTTTGAGGCCACTGTTAAAATGCCTCATCATGATGTTTCTGCTGGGTGTAGTTTAGGACAGGAAACCACAGAAGAAACTAATGGCAGACCCCTTGTGTGCTCCACAGCATCTAACCTGTAGTACAAGTGGTGTAACTAAAATGTTGATAGTTGGGCAGAAAACACAGAACTGTTCATCTCTTGGGACCTTAATTACCTCATTAGTGAAATAATCCTTCAGATCCTTTTCAGCACTAGCAGTCTGTGAATGTCATTGGAGACATAGGAACTCTGGAAAAGCTAGGTACTTCCTGAAAGCCCAGACAGCCATCTACTGCCAGCATCCAGCTCAGGGAGGACGTGGGGTCCCTGCAGAGGGTGGGCCTGCCATCCATTTCTTGCTTATTTATTGTTGCTGCTACTTTGTAGGTAAGGCTTATAGAAAACAAGTCAGCTAGTTGAGAGTTTCATGTTAACCTTTTTTTTTTTCTTTTTCACTGCTGAGGAAAGTAGGGCACGGTGTTTGAATAGCATCTGTCGTGCTACAGCCTGTACCTAAAATTGCAGATGGGCCTTTCTGCAAGAATCCCAAAGCGTGAACACAGATTCTTCATTTGTTCTATACATCTTGGTGTAAAGGCAAATGATCTCACAGTAAGCCTTAATAAGTTCATCTTTAGGGTGGGCTGTAGACGAGGTAGTCTGTGCGATGGGGCCCTTTCTATTTCCTGACGTTAGTCACTGAAGGAAAACGCCCACCCAATAATAAAAATAATACCTAACATCTGTTCAGCACTTCAGAGCTCCTAAATGTCGTATATATTCACGTCCAAATATCAGAAATCTTGTATGTGATGTTAATAATCTAATGAAAGCAGGTACAGGTCTCAGGCACACAGGGAGGGCACTTATTTCGGAGTGGCTTTGTGGTGGAGAGTGGGCTGCTCTGTTTCTGCAGGCCTTGATGCTGGGGGAGCAGGGGAGAGCAAGAGCCACAGAGGTCCACAAAATGAGCTCGTATCCCACTGTTTTCAGCAAGGTGACCTTCAGCTGCTTAATATCTCTGAGTCCCAGCTTCCTTCTTATAAACTAGTGATAATTACCCTCAGAATTGACATGACCATGAAAAGAAGTTAGGATTATGAAACTTCTCAGACAGGGCCTAACTAAACCAGAGAAGTGCACAGTAACTGATAAGAACTTACTTGGATCCTGGCTTACTTACTGTTAAATCTTGGCATCCGTGGCCTGTTTCCACACCCAGCCTATCAGAGTTCCCACCCACATTGCTCCATTTAAAACATTACATTTATTCTTTCTGCCTCAATCCCACCAATACCAGCTGGACCTCCTCTCCAGCTAATTATGGCAGCACCTCCCAGACAATCACTAGTGTCTCTCATTCTCCTATTTCTGCCACCCCCATCCGATCTCATATGGCATGGTGTGACTTTGCTTTCTAAAGCTCTCTTCCATGTTATTGTGAGCCTGCATGTCTCTGTTGCCTACCAAATAAACCAGACTCCTTTTGGATCTTGGTGTCCTCTGAAATCTGGCTGAACCTTTCCTTTTGACTTTATTTCTTTGGACTACTCAGTACGTATTCTTGCCTCACTCCCACCATACAGCTTAACCTCAAATATAGAATGAGCTTAGCTGTTTTCTCTGTGTGTGTGTGTGTGTGTGTGTGTGTGGTACTAGGGATTGAACCCTGCACCACATGTATGCTAGGCAAGAACTCTACCACTCAGCTATATATCCCCAGCTCTTAAAGTAAGTTTAAGTTTTTTCTTTCTTTTCCTTTTTTTAATTTTAATTTTAATTTTAATTTTTTTATTTTATGGTGATGCTGGGGATTGAAACCAGGGCCTTTTGCATGCTGGGCAAGCACTTTACCAGTGAACTACATCCCCAGCCTGTTCATGCTGTTCTTCTGTCTAAAACACAGTACATAGCATTGGTTACATTTTAAAATATACATGTGTGTATGTCTGTGTTTAGTCATGAAAGAAGCATGAGGGCCTTAAGACATGTCTTCCTTTTAAGAAATGGTGGGGAAACTCATATCTTGAAACCCCTCTGCCTTCTTTTTTTTTTTTTTTTTTTTTTGATAGTTGTGGTGCTAGGATTGAACCTAGGCCTTTAAGCACACTAAGCAAATGTTTTACCACTGAGCTGCATCCCCAGCCCTGCCTTCATTTTATTTCTGCCTTGACGATTAATTTTCTGACACTGTTGGGATACATTAATTTCATAATGAAATCATACATCCTGGTGAGGTTAGTGCCAAAGTATTTTACTGCAAGGAGGAAGATGTTATTGTGTTAGGATGTTTGGGAAGAACAAGAGGCAATGAGTTTCTCATTTGTGTGTACTAAGAAATGTTTTTCTAGACCCATTTAGAGCATCCTTATTTTGCGATTGCTGGTGTTCATTGTCTTCCCTGAACTCTGTTTACTTTGATGGAATAAGCACCTTGTTCTGAGGACTGAGTGAGGACGGAGCATGCAGAGCCCCATGTTGTAAAGTGACCCACTGCCTGTCTTTCCCAGGAATCTCCTTCCTCAAACCACTGGCTGTGGAGGAAGAATAGGCAGAAAGTCATTTTCAGTTCACTCCCAGGTTTCCTTTACATCATTTTTCTTAAGGTGTAGCCAGATGTTTCTTGGACCTATAGACAAATGCTCTTTAGCTTGATCTTCAAAATGTAAAGTTGATCTGGTTTGTTGAGTGTCTTAGTCAGTTCTTTCACTGTTGTGACTAAAACACCTGACAAGGACAATTTTAGAGAGGAAAAGTTTATATGGGGGCTCATGGTTTCAGAGGTCTCAGTCCACAGACAGCCAGCTCCATTACTCAGTACTTGAGGTGAGGCTGAACATGGCAGAAGACTGCGGCTGAGGAAAGAGGCTGGCAACATGGCACCTAGGAAGCAGAGAGAGCACTCTGCTCAACAAGGATGAAATATAAAACTCCAAAGGCGTGCCCCCCAGGGACCCACCTCCTTCAGCACACTATACCTGCCCATAGTTACCAACACGTTATTCCCTATCAGGGAATTAATGCACTGATAAGGTTAAACCTGTCATAACCTAGTCATTTCACCTCAAAGCCTGCTTTCACTGTCTCACACATGAGCTTTTGGGGGACACCTAATATTGAAACCATAATATTGAGGTGATAACATTTTTCCTTCTTTCATCTCATTAAAGATATGTTAAGAGATGGAGCAAGGGAAGGAGTAGTAAGGGGAGAATTTGTTCCCTCTTGCTCATCATCCATGGTGAATTTCATTAATCTTCTAAATTCTCTTCCATTTTCAGAAGTGTGGTGCCTCATCCATGGCCGTAGATTTCCCTTCATGCCAGTTCATTAGACCTCTGGAGAGGGGAGGGGCTACCTTAGACCTGGGAGCAGCTCTTCTTCAAAGGCAGTGTCAGGGGCAAAAATTTGTAATTGCCTCAGAGATGGAAGTCACACTTAGGATTCTCTTTCTCTTCCAAATGTCTTAGAAGTCTAAGTCATGGAAGGATTGGGGAGCTCAGAAAAATTTCTCCTTATCTACTCAGGTAAGTGCTCATTGTCACAGTAGCAATTAAGAGACTGCCTTTCTTTTTTGATGAGCATTCATTTATGAGGACAGGGCATCTTTTTAGAAACCTTAGAAGACCTAAGTGATTAAAATGGGTGGGAGTGGCAGGAAACATTTTCCTTGGTTTTAATCTAAAAACATATATTATATTCACAGCCCACAAATTGATAATTAAACAACCTATTTAATAGTAGGGACTATCAGTTAACTAGGTCAAATACATATATGCATATGCAGTACAACTTTCATTATAAAATGAAAATCACAGATTTATTCATAGCAAGAAGGGAGATACCATAATTAACAATAATCATAAACTTTTACATAATTTGTTTAGGCTTTTTTTTACTTCTGTGTCTGTATTCTGCAAATTTTTTTTGTAGACTGTTCTTATCTTTATAACCAAAAAGTACATTTTAGAAATCAATGCCAAGTAATGATGAACATGAACCAATTTGGTGGTTTATTATTATACTGCTATTCTTATTATTTTATTATTATTATTTTTTTTTTTTTTTGTACTGGAAATTGAACCTAGGGGTGCTTTACCACGGAGCTACATTCCCATTCCTTTTGAGACAGGGTCTCACTAGGTTGCTTAGGGCCTGGAAATTTGCTAAGTCTGATCTTGAACTCAAAATCCTCCTGCGTCACTGGGATAAGAAGTGTGGCCCACCATGACTGGCTTGGTGATTTGTTATTTAAATTTTACTTTTTGAAAGAAAAAAACTTAGGGGGAAAAAAAGCATGTAAGATATGGAAAAATAAGTTAGGTACAACCTGTTAAATACACTCATCATTCACATGTGTGGGAATCTGGAAACCTTAATATCTGAATTTGTCTGATTAAATCAATACTTACATGTGAAGTGCTTGGAGCAGTGGTTGGATATAAGCTAATTTAATTATTATTTTCTTCATATCACTCCTGGGTACTAGCACATTTTATAATGCCTTATACAATGGTAGTATTCACTAACTGCTTTTGAATTCATTGTTTCAGCCACTTTACAACTCTACCTCATCTCATTATGTCAGTTAGGACTTTGATACCCCAACTGAACTAAACCTGCAGGGACAGGCATGATCTGACAAATGCAAAAATTATGAGACCCTCATTTCTCCAATCCTGGTCATTGTCCTGGTAATGCTTTTTATCACCAAGTCTCTTTTTGTCTCATCAAATTCCAAATCTATGAAAACACAAAATCTTTATCAGAGATTTAGCAGCTGTTAAGCCAGTCCTCTGACCCTGATCTTTACTCTCGAGTTTTTAAAATCAAATTATTTAATTTGATTCTTACTAATCTAACCATTCTTATTTTGGCCTATTTTTCAATCTCTTAAGGTGTTTTTCTTGCTAATTCTCTTTCTATTCCATTTGCTGTCCTCTTAAGCTTTGTGTAATCAAAACTCTTCCTGCAATAGTATCCTGGATTTAGAATGTAGGACAGGTCAGAGAGCCCTGTTGCTTGGCATTTGAGGCTTTCTCATAGGCTGGCATATTTGTAATATTAAAAGAACTCATTTATTTAGTTTGTTGGCTAATGACAGATTAGGGAACAACACGGAAAGAGATTTCTTAAACTAGGGGGGAGACTGTCAAACTAAAGGCAAAGAAACTATATATAAGCACTATACCCTAGTTGATAAAAGTGTTTCCCTGGGGGTACAGGTTAATGATTTGGAAACCACTATATGTATATACCAGAAGTGAATAATTAAGTAAATGGATAATGGGTGGTGGGAGTCAGGTTTCTCACTCTGAAACGGCAGGTTGTAGATAAGCAAGGGAGGATTGACCCATGTGACGGATTAGTTTGAGTTATCTGTAGGAGTTCATGGTTAACTTGATACCTGTGCTGATGAATACAGATGTTTGTATGTACATGAGTTAGCACACTCATGCACATTTCTCTACTCGTGTCAGCTGACAGAGCTTAGAACCAACAGTGTCCTAGTAGCAACAAGTCCCTTTTGTGTCCAGTTCTTGGTTTCCGATACTATTTTCCCATAAAGGAACCAGTATTCTGGGCAGATGGCTGATTCTAGATTCTAGAGCTGGGGAAGAGAATGTAAAAATAAGAGTAATATGAACCTGGGGTATCTTGCAGTGCTGGAAACAGGAAGTGCTTAAAAAACATGCAGTGAGGGAGGTTTGTCAAAGTGATACAGAACCAAACTGATGTAGCTCTCAATGGCTAGAACCGAAACATTTTGAATCCAAAATAAACTAGCAATGATCTATAATCCAGATTGTGAAATAAATATTTATTAATTCACACTGATATAAATAAGTGATTGAATAAGTAAATAAATGAGGAAGAATAGGCTGTCCATAAAAACATCCAACTGATTTATGTGGATGTTTCTCCCTCAAAGAGGTGAACCACAAATTGCCACTCCCTAAGAGTGAGCTGCGTCTGGTGACTTCCCTCCAGCAGGTGAGCATGGAAAGGGCAAGAAACCTGACAAATACTACCTCAGTCAGGTGATCAAATTCAACAGCAGAAAGTCATGTTAATATTTCTCCTTGACGTGGTAAGAGTAGCACTTTACCTCTAAGACCTTGCTCCTCAAAAACACATAATTCCAGGCTAATCCTGAGAAAAACATGAGACAAATCCCAACTGAGGGTACTGCTAAAAAAATACCTGACCAATACTCCTCAAAACTGTCAAGATCATCAAAAACAAGAAAAGTCTAAGGAACTGCCAAACCAAGAGGAGCCTCAGGAGACGTGACTGGTAAATGTCGTGTGGTATTCTGGATGGGATCCTAGAACAGAAACAGAGCATTAGGAAATACGAGAAAAATATGGACCTTAGTGTTTCATACTGGTCTCATATAGATTCATACACTGTAACAAATGTACGGTTCTGGTGTATTTTATTAATAACAGGAAACTGGGTGTGGGGTAAATTGTAATTTCTGGTGGTAGCCTCACAATTTTCTATAAATCTAAAACTATGTTTTAAAGGTTTTTTTTGTTTTGTTTTGTTTTTAAAGAAAAGGCACCAAGAGTCAAGCAGCATTACAGGATAGGGCTGTACACCACACCCAGGAGCCCTGGGGCGTCTGTGTTATAAAACTGTGTTGATTAATGCTCTTGATACTGGAGCTGAGTCATCAAGAACGCATTTGGCTATACCCTGAGAACCAGTTCACTTCTACTCAGAGTGGTTCTCACTATATTCTTCTACTTAGAGCCAATTTTTTGGTATTTGTAGCCCCAGGCTCTGTACACTCTATCATCTGTTTAGTGTTCTTCCTGACATAGGTTAGCCTGGTAGTCCCGATAATTAAAATTTAGGTCTGAGTCAGCCTCTCCACTTTCCCTTTATCTCCTGTCAGAATCTCTGGTTCCTGGCTCAGGTGTATCCAGTATTTTATTGCTTTGTTTTGAAATATTTTTTAAATTTAAGGAAAAGTCACAAAAAAAAAAATACAGAGTTCTCTCCAGTTGTGGTGGCACACGCCTGTAATCCCAGCACTTGGGAGGCTGAGGCAGGAGGATCACGAGTTCAAAGCCAGCCTCAGCAACTTAGCGAGGTCCTAAGCAACTCAGTGAGACCCTGTCTCTAAATAAAACACAAAATAGGGCTGGGGATGTGGTTCAGTGGTGGAGTGCCCCTGAGTTCAATCCCCAGTACCAAAAATAATAATAATAATAATAATAATAATAATAATAATAATAATAATACAGAATTCTCAAATACCCTGCACCTGGCTTCCCCTAAGGTCGTACGTGTTGAATGGTAATGATTGAAAACAGGAAATCAGTCTTTTCATACAACTCTGTTAACTAATATAGAGGCCTTACTCAAATTTTCCTACTGATTTTCTTTTTCTGTTATAGGATCCAGTTCAAGATCCCACAGTCTCCTCCGTTCTGTGGTAGCTCCTCAGGGTGTCTTCCATAACATTAACATTTTGGAAGCACACTGGTTATTTTGTTCACCATCACTTAGTTTGGGTTTTCTGGTATTTTCTCATGGTTAGATTGGGATTATGCATTCTTGGCAAGAGTACCACAGAAATGACATGCTCTTCCAAGTTAATCATACCAAGATGTACATGATGTTGCTGCTGTGTCTTATCCCTGGGGATATTAACTGATCTCTTGGTCAGGGTGGTGTCAGTGTTTTTCCCCTTTTTAATTAGTATCTTGTGGAAAGATACTTTGAGACTATGCAAATGTCTTGTTTCTCATCATACTCTTGTCCATTAATTTTAGCATCCATCAGTGAGTCTTGGCCTGTAGTGATTATTACTAAAATATTTGCTTAATGGTTGATTTTTGTGTTTTCATCATTCCCTCTACATATACTAGTTGGAATTCTACTCTAAGAGCTGGCAAGGAGAATTCATTGTTAGTAATTACTATAACAACAGCAACAATATTGGTTATAATAATAGTAGTACCCAACATTGCTCTTGTGATTTGCTGTGTGTGGTACTGTGCTATGCTTTTGATTTCACTTATTTTCACTATACTCCCATTTCCAGAAGTCATCTTTTCTGGAGAACTTTCCTCAGCCCATCCATGTGGATTGGACAGCTCTGCTCCCATAACTCCCAGAGTTTGCCCCTCTGCCATTGGTATCCCTATCCTCTATGGAAGTTCCCTCCCCAACATTGGACCTTCAGTCTCATATGCCTTCAGCTCCTGTCCTATCTGTAATGCCTGTCACCTCAGAAGTGCTCAGAAACTATTACTGAATGAAATCAAACATGAAATTTGTTTTTAGGATTTTTACAACTTTGGTTCATCCTCCCAAAGCATGTTTCAGATACTTATAGTGGTGCTTTGGTAGCCATGCTATGTTAGTGACCCACAGGAAGCTCCCAATAATAGCACTAGATCTTTTCACAGGTGCTGCTGCTGGTAGGTCAGGTGTCAATCTCTACTCTTATGGTTTTCAATTACATGCAAATCTTTAATGATTCCTATTAAATATCCTTGTTTGTTTTCAACCTGTAGAGATCTTTTTGGTGATATCTGATTCTGTTCTCCCATCCATTTGCTATCCTTTTTGGCTTTGTGCAATTTAAAAATGTTTATCTCACAAATGTTTAATAACAGTGTAGGGTCAGGTGGGACCAAGTACACAGAGACACCCTCCTATTCCATTGTTCAGCACTCTTGATACAGTGGTCTAGTCTGTCAGGAATCTACAGAACTGTCAGTAGATTGCTATTTCTATCAAATTTATAAGGTTATTATTTTAGACTTTGTTAAATACTTTCCTGAAATCAATGTAGATTGTCTCTAGTGTTCTTGCCTACTTCATACAGAGGTGAGGTTTGATCAAACAAATTCATTTGTGATTATGTGTTCATTATGACCTCTCATTGACTTCTAGTTAATTTGTTCATTCATTCATTCATTCAACATACAGTTATTGAATACCTATATGACAGGCACTGTTCTAGGTACTGAGACTATAGTGTGAGCAAAATAGATCAGGTCCTGGTTTATGGATGCACAACAAACAAATCATAAACAAGATAATTTCATATAGTTGTAAATGCACTGAAGACAGTGAATTAGAGTGGAGACTGTGCAGAAAGCCTCAGTGAAGAGGTGACAGTGGATCTGTGGCATGCATGATGAGAAGAGAGGAGTGATAAGAAGATCTGAGGAGGAACAGTCCTGCAGAGGGACAAGCAAGTGCAGAGTTGTCAAGGCACATGTGAGCTTGGCACACCCAGATAACAAGGGTGGCCAGTGGGCCAGAACATGGTTATAGCTTCCGAATACTTGGTGGGTATACTTAATATTTTTGTTCTGGAAAACATGAAATTTCATGCTGAAAGTTTCACCTTTTTTGTTGAGATGGCTAGAAGAGAAAGTAGACCAGAATTGCAAGATGAGAATTAGCACCTTTCTCTAGGAACAATGTATCATCTGAAAATAAAACAAAACACTGGAAATTACAGCTTCACAAGGGTTTCTAAGAACGTTCCTGTCTCCCTGAGTGTAAATTTCCCCCTAAATACAGTGATACTCCATGGTAGAAAACCTGTCTGTACTATAATGGGTTATTATGTTATCATTTGAGGGGTTTTAATATCTAGTGTAAAACACTTCCTTGGGATGCGCACTTGGTTTTCAGGCTTTACACCTTTTGCAGACTTGGTCTTTATTTCAGTAGAGCATAATGGAAAATGAGAGTTTCATTACATGTGCATCTGGAGTAATTTATTCATTAGTTTGGATTGTTCTGCTTTGGTATTTGCAAATAATTGGTGTTTGAGTTGTTGACTGCTTTTTTTCCCCAATTTAAGATTTGAATGTGCTAAATCCTTACTTTATAACTCTCATTGGAGCAACATATGTTAAAAGCAAAGGGCTCCTGTTGAGGAATGTATGTTTATGTCCCCCACAAAATGCATGTTGAAATCCTAACCCTGGTATGATGGTATTAGGAGTTGGGGCTGTTTGCTGAGGATGAGGGAGATCCTCACAATGGGATTATTGCCCTTATAAAAGGGACTTCAGAGAGCTCTTTTGCCCTTTGTCCACCATCAGAGGACAGGAGGGAAGTCAGCTCTCTGCAGTGTGGGAAAGTGTCCTGCGGGGAACTCAACCATGCTGCCTTCCTGAGCTCAGACTTCTCTCCTCCAGAACCATGAGAAATAAATGCTTGTTTAAGCCGCCTGGGCTTTGTCATTTGTTATAGCAGCTCATATCTCCTTGCGTCTCTCACTTCGAACTGTCTCAGAGTGGGCCCCATGCATAGCTTTCTTGGCATCAGCATGAGGGTTTGAGAGGAAATGCTTGACAGATGATTGGAATGTACAGTAAAAGTGTGACTCTTGTTTATCTCTGTGTGTTACATTTCAGAACATAGGAAATTCTGATGGTTCCTTATCTTAAACATTTTTAGACAGCACTTTAGACAGGTAAACTTAAATCCTCTAGTAAATCAGACAGGATCACATTCTGTTGGATTTAGAGGTAATTGGTATAATCAAGGCTGGTGACATAAATTGGCTAATAATGAATTGAGAATAGAGTAAAACCAAGAAAAGTTTTGTGTACAGTATGAGCTGATGTTACGAGCTCAGCTTTAGGTAAATTATAGTATAGGATTATAGAAAAATAACATATTTACCACTATTTGCATATGAGTATGAGTGTATTCATAAAGGCAATATAAGTAGTCACTCAAATATTTGTCTCCTTTCCTCAGGATACAAGTGTTCTGTA
Source organism: Glaucomys volans (assembly GCA_020662805.1). Taxonomy (NCBI): domain Eukaryota; kingdom Metazoa; phylum Chordata; class Mammalia; order Rodentia; family Sciuridae; genus Glaucomys; species Glaucomys volans. The sequence goes on from JAJEJO010000139.1 coordinate 693,572, forward strand.
TCTTAATGATTGAGGAAAGGTATCAGCTTCTGTAGAATGGGAAGTTCTGTCAAGTTCAGGAAGAATAATATTGTAAGAGGTAAAAAGCTGTATTTCTCTGCAACAGGCTTATGTTCTTTCATTGTCAGCTCAGGACCCAAATCTGCCCACGGACCAAGGCCTCCCATTCCCACCCCACCCACCCATCATGCAGTGGGCATATGGTTTCAGGGACAGCAGTGACTGGTGTTAGTTGACCTCTGTACTTGCTTATCTGAGGACAGATAGTAACTGAGTAAAGAATGATAGTGTATATGATACTATAGTGAACATGTTGGAGAAACAAAGTTATTACACATTCTTATAACAATACACTAGGAGCACATGTAAGACTTTTGTATTACTGATAAAGAAAAGATAAGCCTACTCTGTTCACAGAATGTATTATGAAGTCTGTGAGATGGAGTTTTAGTTTGTTTTTCTTATTTGACATGAGTTTTAAATCCCTATGTATTTACAAACCTGGCAGATGGGATATATTTTCTTCAAGCCATTATTGTAAACAAACAAGTGCTTAGAAAAATTCTCAGCTATGTATCTGCTTGATTTGAAAGGCAACTCAAGCTGGTTCTAAGCAAGCTCCAAAAACTGTTTAAATGTGTGTGTGATAAAATTTTATTCTACGTAGTACATGTATTGTCTAAGTACCATAATGTTGAAAGTTTTATATAAAGATGTACGCATTCATTCCTCTTTTTGCTTATCTTTAGTTTCCAATTTTCTGTGTGAACAGATTTGACTTATGTAATCTTTAAATTACTAAAATATCTTCATATCTACAAGTTTCTTTCCGTATATGACATATTTTATACAGCATTTGAGCTTCTGAAAAATCGTTGAGACCTTGAACTTTTGTAAGCTAAATTATTTTTAGATGTCTTAAAAGAGCTCTGAGAAAATGAATAATCACATCTCATTCTTTTATGCTTCTGGTGATCTCTATCGTGTTTTCTTAAAGCAGTGTGCATCTGCGTAGAATTTGTAAGGCTTAGGACAGAATGACTGAGCCCCAAACTCCAGACTATTATACCCAGCTTTTTGGGAGAGGAAAATAAAGTTATGGCAGCAAATATGTACTGAACGTTTTTCAATACATATTTGTATTGTAAAACTCCTAACAGGCAAGTGTTTTGACCATTATTAGATACTGTAGTATTAATATAATGTAATCCCAGTGTCATTTATAGATACATTCTCTAATAACATATACATTAGCGGATTAGTCAACTTTTGTATCTCTGTGACATTATACCTAAGATTTACAACTTAAAGGAGGAACGATTTCTTCCTTCCTTCCTTCCTTCCTTCCTTCCTTCCTTCCTTCCTTTCTTCCTTCCTTCCTTCCTTTCTTTCTTTCTTTCTGTTTTTGGTGGTGCTGGGGATTGAACCCAGGGCCTTGTGCATGCTAGGCAAGCACTCTACCAACTGAGCTATATCCCCAGCCCAAAAATATTTATTTTAGCTCATGGTTTCAGAGGTTTCAGTTCATGGTCACTTGGCCCTATTGCTGTGAGCCTGTGATGGTAGAGTTCATCATGGTTAGTGTGCTCAGAAGATTCCTGTTCACCTCATGGCAGGCAGGAAGCAAAACGGAGAAGAAAGAGGAAGGTCTGGGTTCCTAATCTGTCCTTCAAGGGCATACCCCCAGTGACCTAACTGCCTTTATCAGTCCCCAGCCTCCTGAAGGTTCCACTAATCTCCCAGTAGTGCCTTTACACATGAGCCTTCGGGGGACATTTCTGATTCCAACCATAGCAATGAGTTTTAGGTTTCCAAACTAATCCCCCTAAATCCATGTCTCTAGTAGCCTCTTATAAATATGTGACTACAAATAATATATTTCCAGGGCTTGGGACAGAGGTCAGAGTTTGGGGAGAAGGGAAGTATAAGTACCTGTGGTTGAACAGGAAGGTGGGGTGGGAGGGAAGGTGTTAAGATAACTAGAAAAAAAGCCAGGAGTTGGGGAAAGTAGGGGTCATGAAATTGAATCTGGAAGAGACTTGAGAAATCACGACTAATGCCGTCATCTTCCAGAAGGGGAAACAGAGGTCCAAAATGTCATGTGCTTGGCCCAAGATCACATAGCTGGTGGCCAGACAGGACCTAGAATGCAGGTTTGTGACTTTGAGCACACTCTGTACACTGGTAGGTGCTAATAGGAGCTAAGAAATGCATACCCTGGGGCTTGGAGGAGAGAAACTATGAGAAACTTGAGAGGAGCCCAGGTTGTAAGCCCAGGGGAATCTTCTACATAAAGATCAGGTTTTACCATCCCTGGAGGGCAGAGATTATAAGAACTAAGTGGGAGGTCAAAACCCCATTCAAAGAGATTTTCCATTCCAGGCAGAGCCCAGTCTAGGATCTGTAAATTCCCACACCACGCCAGTGATGACAGTAACTGTTACTACTTGTTGGAGATACCTGTTGTGTACTAAAGGTTGGACTATAGACTTCATTGCCACATATCTCTTAATTTTCATATTAACTCTTTTTGAAAAACATGGTGTTTCTAATATTTGTTGAGGGGGTACTGGCTGATATTCAGAGTTAAGTTATTCAGAATCACCTAGTTTGCTCTGAGAGAGTGTGCCATGATTTGCACCTGTCTGCCTTAGCCAAATCTCCTTAGTTGCCAAGCCAGAATGACAGATCAAAGAGCTGTTCAAATGCAGAGAGGTCAGGGATGAGATGAACTACAGTGCAGTGTTTGCCTGGTGAAGCAAACACATTGTCCTAGAGGATACAGCTGGAAGCCAGCTCTCTGGGACAGCAGATAACAGAAGGAATTTTCACCCAATTTCCACACTTATTCCTTAGGAACTGAATAAAGATATCTCTGAAATATGCCTAAACCTCTGAATATGGTTAGGGCCAACAGGCAACTGCTACTGGGAGGAAAAACTCTAAGGCTCTTTACTTTTAGAACAGTTAATATGAGCCAGCAAGTGGCCACTGATTTACTGCACTCACTGTGTACCAGGGTTCCCTGATGCCGTGGAAGTGAGGCCACTAGAGACACTTATCAAATCTAAGAGAAAATCATAGGAAGAGAGCTGGAATGTGAAGAATGGAAAACCCCATCTGATGAGAAATTATTAAAATTCCATGGGTTGTCAAGTATTGTGGATGACTAGCCTAAAAAATGCAGAGCTTTGGGGGATGACTGGTGCCCGACATCATGGAGAAGGGAGGGAAGGAAAGCATTAGTCATTGAATGTCTTTTCAGTTTTGCAGATATTAGATGCTTTGAGTCTGTGATGGCTCAAAAATCCTACAAAGGAAATATGCCCACTTCCTGTCAGGATATTGGAGCTTAGTGAGAAGTCATTTACTATGGGTCACTTATAAAATGCCTGAATTCAAACCCATGTGTACCTGAATCCAGAATCAAGTAGAAGAATGAGACTTAAATTTGAGTAACTCCAGCAGCAGCAAAGCTGAAACCACTAGATATAAAGAAGTTAATTTCTCATAATAATCCCAAAACACTTTCTAGTAATAATTATTTTTCCCAAAATAAAACAATACCTTAAAAAAATCTTTACTGAGATATAATTTACCAGAACCTGCACCTGTTCTTAACACATAACTCTAAAAGGTCTTTTTAAGATAGTGAGTTCCCTGTCATTGGAAATGTTTATATAGAGGACGTTGGAAAATCTCCAGATGTCATGAAGGAACATTCTTCTTCTGTCTCTATGAAAGTTGTACTAAGTGACTTAAATGTTATTTACGTCAATGTCTTAAACGATGGGCATAGGATAGTGAAAGTTTCAAAAAGCATTCCATCGTGCTTGTCATGTTAATTTTGGACCAACCAGGTGAGCTACTTTGAAAATACCCAGGCCTTTAGTGCTGGCTATGTATGAGAGTTGCAGAGGAGCTTTTAATCCACTCAGATGCCCATGCAAGGGCCACCCTAGGCCAACTAATGAAGCATCTAGTTTCAGGTGCTTTTAAGAGGCTGCTCCATGCCATTAGGGTACAGCTATGCTAAAAACTACTTTCCTAAGCTGAGGAGATGCTAAAGTGCTCCAGAGGGCCACAGAGTCATGACCCACACCCATCCTGCCTCCTTCCAGAGCCTAATGGGGAATCAGCCACATCCAAGCTACTTCTACTTTGGCAGCTTGCAGCTGTCCCCTAAGGAGATCTTTTAAGACATCAGAGGCAGTGTTGGCAGTTCACCAGAGACAGTTTGTTTCGTGACCTTATAACCAGATAAACTTTGTTTGTATCTACTACATGTGTACCAGACATTTCTGCAGAGCTTTAGGACCAAAAGGTCCTTGAAAGAGAATTGATGTAAACTCCATCTCCATATCTGATCAGCATTCCTGCTTTCAGAACAGTTACTCTACCCATATTAGAATGTTTTGTATATTTGTCCTTCACTTGTGTGGGTCTCTAGCATATGCCTACATCAGAGGATCAGTGCTCTCTCTTTTGTCTTCTGTACTTTTATAGTCAACTGATTAGAATGTGGTCTTGTGAAAATTGAACCTAGGAGCCAGAGGAGTCAGAACTAATGGGTTCAGAGATTCTGTAAAACCCTTCTGAGCGTCAGATTCATTGTAAAAGGAGACCAATGATTCTTGCCTGACAGTTACTCTAAGAGTCCAGGTAAAGAATGTGATAAGCCTTACAACTATGTATTTATCGCACTCCTTCCCTGTGCTGGGTGCTGTACTAGTCCCAGGAAAAGCAAACAAGGGTTATAATCCCTGTCCTGCAAAAACTTACAGCTTAGTGAGAGATACACAAGGCCAGGCAATTGTTAAAAAGTTTGGAAGGGCAAAAATGTGGAGGATGGTTTGGGAGAATCAAGGAAGGATTAGCAGGATTACTGGCATGGAGATTTCAAGAATACTTCCAACAGGCACTGATACAGACAAAGATGTAAAATCAACAAGGAGAATTGGAAAGCAGAATGCTTCAGGCAGAGAAAGCAGTGGGCAAAGAAAACCCAGAAGGGGGACACTGTGATGCTGATGCTAATGGTGTTTTATTCAATTATTGCTTTCCCTTGGGAGAAATAAATGTTTATTGGGTCAAGGATTCATTGGAGAGAATTCAGAGGGCAAAGAAGGTGAGAGATGTAGATTAAAACTATCATCTGTTTTCTTTTTTGCCTGATTTTGTGTAGATACTTGGGATATGGAAGAGGAATGAAGTTGAGTGATTTTTGTACATCATCAAAAACCCATGGTTAAAAATAGGCCTGTGTTCAGGTCAGGTGTAGTGTATGTTTAACATTTGGGGCAGACTTTATAGTGACGCAGGAAGAATCTCTGAGGCGAAGGAGGCTGGCTTTCTCAAGAAAGTCTACAGCTCAGGAGGTCTGAATTGTAATTTAAATCAAAGAGTTGATGTGCAAACTGCAGGGATACTGAACTGGAGTTTCTGTAGAGCCCCATAGTAATTTTTTGTGCTTGTCCCAGTTTTTCAAATCTACAACAGCATCCCTTTGAGACTGCCCCCAACCTTAGCAGCTGCCTTAGTCAGTGTCTTCGCCCCGTTTCCTTCACAGTTGCACTTTCTTAGCAATCAAGAATCATAAAGCCAGATAACCAGTGGTGATTTCAGTCATTTTGCAATGGCGAGTGGAGGCAGAAAAGGGGACAGGAAGTGTAAGGGATACATAATTCTTGTGCTGTGGGCTTTTGTGCCATGAATTGTCACGTGTCCTGATAACAGCCAGACTTCCTCTGGGCTGGGAAACAGACTGTGCCTCATACCTTTTTACCCTAGTGAATCCTATCAAAACCAAATGACTTCATCGAAAACAGTGAGATAAGCAGAGACCCATTCTCCCCTGCATCTTCTGCTGACTGTTGACATGCAGCTCTGAGCCAGGGAGTCTGTAGGGATTCCTCTCCACTGCCTGAGTTCTGCGCTCTGTCCTGTATGAGTTGAAAGAGCTCGAAAGAGGCAACCAGAGAGAACTTCAGAAATTATCTGAGCACAGTCTTCTTTTACAGGGCAGAGACTATAGCCCCATGATGAGAACTGGCCCCAAGGTTCAGCAGCCAGTTGGAGGCAGGGCAGGAACTAAACCCAGCTCCTCTCCAACTCACCTGCCCCTGCCAGACTCCCTTCTTTCATGCCTGCCTCAGTGGACCTGCAGGAATCCTTGGTGCAAGTAGGGCTAGATCACCACATAGCCAGACGAGGCATATATTCAGGGCACATGGAGATGGATCCCCAGTAGGAAATATTTTTAAAGAATATGATATTTAATGCTAAAAAAAAAAAAAAAAAACAGTGGTCATGGGGAAAAGCAGATCTTTGCTGGACTTCCTTAAACTTATTTTATGGTTTATCACTTCAATTTCAATTTCAATTTCAGTTTAGAGAAATACCATAATGTTTTTGGTACTTGGGCCTTTGGTAGCTTCATCATCTTCCTCACTCCAACCTTCTCAAACTCAGCCCATTCACCAAAGCCTCTCAGAAGCAGGGACAAACCAGCATAGTCTCATCCATCTACATCTAGTGACTCTACTTCACTATGTACTTTGCAGGTGAGCATCTCCATGCAGGGGACTGATCCTGGGGCATAGGAAGGCCACAGAGGGTGGGGCACATTTGTCCTCCCTTAGCATTTATAATTGAATTGAGACCTGTGCTTTCTCCACAGCAACTAAATACCAGAAATGGCCCTAAATATTTGAAGGCAAGCGGTAAGAATCCACAGGCTGTGTGGTTGCCTAGAGGAACATTTGAATTTTGCATATTCCCACTTACCCCCCAGTTCCTTATTTTCAGTCTGGTTAAGCACATATCATTATCATCAAAGTTAAATGTACTGAGTGCTTGTGAAGTGTCCTGCACTTGTTGCCAAAAACTTGGTCCTTGTCCCTGATGCCAATCCAATAACAAGGACACAGTTTTGAGAAAAAGGAGAAAAAAAAGTTTATTGCTTTGCTCATAAAGGAGAAACACAAGGACTCCTGTCCCAGAAGCTGTGATTCTGCCTGTCACAGTAATGGGTTTTTTAAAGAGGTGACTCAAAGGCTACATTCCATGTATTCTCTGTTGAAGTTGTAATTCCCTGTTAATTTGGGAGATGGTCATTTCTGAGATCTTCTTGTACCCTCCCCAAAGTCTGGATTACTTCATTCCTATGGTGGGCGTGTGCTCAAGGACCAATAAATGCCTAAAATGGGGAAGAAAGGTAATCCTGTTTCCCCTGAGATAGGGAAGGAGGAGGTTAGGGAGGTTCGAGGAGAGAGGAAGAGAAAGAAACATGGCATTTTTACAAGTAAGCTGCAGTGGCAGAGCAGCAAGGGATATTTTTTGTAAACAGCCCAAAAGCAATTAGTATTTCAACCAGTACCATGAAGACAGTAACTCATAATCATATCAGTGAAAACCAGATCAAGTTTATCAATGTAGGAGGTTAGGAAGATTTGTAAGTCTATGAGGTCAGGCTCAAATTAACTCAGGACAAACTTGTGACTCTAGAGTCCTTTATGATCATTATTAGTCACTCCCGCAAGAACCCTTCCTCTATAGCCTCCAGCTTTACTTACTTTTGGTAGGGCTAACACAAGTGTACATCTTGAGTTACATTAAAAAAAGAAAAAGAAACATTGTTTTTCCTTTTTCATGTCCACATAGGACTGTGCTTAGGCTATACTCTCCTACCAGGTGTTTAAGACCAAGTTGATTAAAACTGACCTTGTTCCTATCCACTCTTAAGAATCAGCTGAGTTCTCAGAGATCACTCTTGGCGATGTGTGTGAAGCTTCTTGGCTCCTTTAGCTTTCCTCTACCAGGGGTGCCATCTGCCAGGATGGGTCAAGTTCTGGTTGACCATACATGGCTTCTCTTGGAAGCATCAGGGACATTTTCCTCTCTGATGGCCCTCCTCCTTGCAGAATGTGTACGGGTTGGCTTCCTGTTCTCTAGGGTCCTCCCAATCTCCCAATCAGCAGATTGGGTGGCTCACTGGAGTTGCAGGACCCAAAAGAAGTCTTAGACAAGGTGGGGCTCTTGACAAAGAACACAATACAACATTCCATCTAAAACATGAATCAAACAAAGGCTAAGAAAACTTTTAACTTTCTTTTTGTGGAGAAAGTGGCAAAATGTTTCCATGTTTTACAATGTCAACTTTTTAAAAAAAAAAAAAATTTTTGTTCTAATTAGTTACACATGACAGTAGAATGCATTTTGTTGCATCATACATAAATGGAGCATAACTTCTCATTCTTCCCGTTGTACGTGATGTAGAATCACACCAGTTGTGTAATCTTATGTGTACATAGGGTAATAATGTCCAATTCATTCTACTATCCTTCCTACCTCCTTACCCCCTCACCTCCCTTCATTCCCCTCTGCCTAATCCAAAGTACCTCTATTTTTCCCTAGTCCTGCCCCCTTATTGTGGATTGGCTTATTTCACTTAGCATGATATTCTCCAGCTCCATCATTTACTCAAAATGGAACCACCATTTGACCCAGCTGTCCCACTCCTTGGTTTACAATGTCACCTTTAAACAGATCAGGCTCTCTTTATTAACTTCCAAAGATACATTTATATTCAAATTCCAGTGTGATTAAAGAGTAACACAAAATTGTATATATAACTTATCGACAACAGGTTACTTTATCCAGCTGTAAAACATCAAATGATGAATACATACCAACCAAAGTTGTTATTTCTATACAAATCCAAGACTTGCTACAGATAGTTTTAGTTTGGAGAACACCAACTTGGTAAAATACTCTTCCCTAAGCTTTACATTTAACCAAGTTTAACTTTTAAAGTACAGTTTAGAACCCATGGTGTACAGTAATAATAATCACAAGTCTGCATGGGTTAAGCAGTGCTAGCAAAAAATCAAAGAATAGCCTTAAATCTCTTATACAGGAAACAGTGTTAATGATCAGAAAATTAACTTAGTCAAAGTAAACAGATACAAGATAAATCTTCAAATGACAATGTGGCCTTTCTATGTCAGATACAATATATAAAAGGGAGCACTTATTGGTTATCTTGCTGGTAAACTTAAATAAACTTTCATTTTACAAACTTTTAAATAACAGGCAGGTATAGTTCTCATATGCATACATATACCTAGTGACATATATTTAGGGTGTCAGCTATATTGTTATAACCTAAGTAAGCATTGTTTGTTTAACCAGTTACAAAGTAATCATTTATGACTTTAAAACAGGTACAAACCCTAAGTCCTTTAAGACTTAGGGATATATATATATCCAAAGCATAAAGTGGACCACTGTTACACACCAAACGAAATGGGTACATGTGTGGACTCGCTAAGTCCTCCCAGGACCATTCAGGTGAGAGCTGTCCTTTCTCTCTTATTGAAAGGAACAAAGTGGGCAGAAATGTTAAGTAATCTAAATGGCAGATCCAGGATCATTTCTGTGGACTGGTGTAATTACTGAGCCCCTTCTCTTTTTTTTTTTTTTTTTTTAAAGAACCAGGGATTGAACTCAGGGACACTCGGCCACTGAGCCACATCCCCAGCCCTATTTTGTATTTTATTTAGAGACAGGGTCTCACTGAGTTGCTTAGGGCCTCGCTAAGTTGCTGAGGCTGGCTTTGAACTCGTGATCCTCCTGACCCAGCCTCCCAAGTTGCTTGGATTACAGGCGTGAGCCACGGCGCCTGGCCCCTTCTCTTAATATGACATTGTGCTGTGAGTTCAAAGAGGAAGAGGAGTGGTGGCGTGGTGGGCGGGGGACAGTATAGGAAAAGTAGTAACATTCATTGAGTAGATGAAGAGCTAATTAATTCTGAGTTTCTTTCCATTACAATGAAAGTTGAATTGTTAACAAGAGAACATTTCAGAAAATGCTTTCCCTTGGATATATTAGGTCATATCTTCTCTACAATGCCATCTGCCATCTTTTCAATTCTCTTCCTCACTTTTTTTACCCAGCATTTGACCAAAATAAAGTGGTACAGACCTTTTTTTTTTTTTTTTTTGATGCCTTTTCAATGAGGTTCCCAGTATCACATTGCCACATGTAATTTCCACTCAGGTGACACTATTCTCACTGCTGAAAGAAATGGCAGGATTAGCAGAAAGAAGGGTGTTAGGTGTTTTATCTCAGTCACCTGCAAGCAAGCATAGTGACATATGGGATGTGTCTTTTCAGAGTTCTGGTACACCTGGTTGGTCTTGAGGATTTTTCCTTTGGGAATTTAAGCACTCTTTCTATGGCTGCTTCACTACACTTTCTTTTGGGGGTGTTTGCTGAGGTTCATAACTGTAGTACAATAACTAATTCATAAGAAGTCATCTCTTGTGAAATTTTCAGCCTGCTATTTCCCCTGGATGAATTTCTTAAGACTAATTGGGTGTCTTGAGTTGATCCCAGAAATTTGACAGTCAGTTTTGTTTTGATTTCCAAAACAACTGTGCTTTTAAGATTCACTTAATAACCGTGGTATATAATATCCACATGTCATTTTATTTAATGATTCTAGTGGTTTGGGAAGCTCCTTTTACTTGCTGTTTTTGCCCTTAATTATTACCATCACTGAATGCCCAGTTTGGTTTGAGACCACCCAAGCTCCCCTCTGCTCAGGACTCAAGTCTTTTGCTGTGCCTACCAGGACCAACCAGAGAAGGTGGGCCTAAAGAATCCAAGTGAATGGAGCAGGATGAAGAACTACTAGTAGAGACTGCTTTCCCAGCATTCTGGAAGGCTCTCCCTCCATTATTCCCAATACTGCTATCAAAGCCAAAAGCCTTTCATCCTTAGCTTCACTCCTTCAAGAGCCCCAGGCCAGCTGCAGCTTTCATGGTGGCTGTAGGTGACCATCTGACCACTGGTGAGTTCAAGAAAGCTGAACCTTCAGGTTCTTCTTGGAGTTAATGGGGCATCCTGTAATTAGCAGATGGGAAACTATTTCCCGTCAGCTGCCCACCATTCAGGTTCCTGGGCTATGCCTTCTCAGCTCAGGCCAGGGGCAAGGAGGAAAGGAAATAAAATAAAAGACTTCTCTCACATTTCTTCCTTAAAAGGACTATGCAGGAATACAGAAGGGTTGCAATGAGTTAACTAGCTCTTCTGTATGCTCCAGATTATTTCATTGGGGTCTTGCTGCAGTGTCCAGGTCGAGGACTAGAGACTGTAAAGCTGCAGGGAAAGATGTGAGCATCTTAGCATTCTTATTCCAGAATCATGACTGAATGGAACAGACAACACCTAAGTTTTATTATCAGAAGACCTGGGTTTCTATCTCAGTGCCATTACTGTTAACAGCTGATAATCCTTTTTTTTGGGGGGGGGGGTTTGAACCCAGGGTCTTGTGCTTGCAAGGCAAGCACTCTACCAACTGAGCTATATCCCCAGCCCTCAGCTGATAATCTTGGTCAAGGAGTTGAACTTCTTGAACACAGGTTTCTCTTCTGACTTGGGGTTGATAACACCACTAATTTCATAGGATTGTTGTGCATTTGTGGTGGTGAACTAAAGTGGTAACACGTTAAAGTCTCTGTGGAATCTGTCAGGTGTACTTACTATTGTGATTCTGCGCACAGCTTGCTTTTTCAGTTGCAGGCAGATGGCTAGCTGCGTGAATTTCTACATGGCAGTTCATTTTGAAAGTTTTTAATAACGCATACAGGGATGGTAACTTAAAATATTTGGTTGTAAAAATGGGGAAGAACTTGTGAAGAAGTGTCACGATGCCCTTCAGGTTTATTTCAGTACACATGAAGGAGAAGGTCCTTCAACTTAGGTTTTCCCCTGTCATTTGGCAAATAAAGTATCTGGGAGAAACCTTCTATGGCATCAGTGTTCTGCATGATTGAAAAACCAATGTGCTAAGCCCTTTTTATTTTATTTTACTTTCTTTTTTTGAAATAGGGTCTTACTAAGTTGCTTAGAGCCTTGCTAAATTGCTGAGACTGGCCTTGAATTTGTAATCCTCCTGCCTCAGCTTTCCAAATCTCTGAGATTATAGGCATTCCCCACTGTGCCCAACTTAAATATACTTTAGATTACTTTGCTCTCAGATTTCATACAGAAGTTTCTGCATACCATTTATGTACTACCTTCTCAAAAATTTGTGATAAGATATGATCAAATATCTACTCATGAACAAATAAGACCAGATTTTTGTTGCGTTGTTTTTGTATCCTCTTACTGCATTTTTTAGTTTTTTAACTTCTTGAACATGTTCCTCCCATGACTTGGGGTTGATAACAACACTAATTTCATAGGATTGTTGTGCACGTTTACCACATTTTCTTGTGGTAAGAAGTTTCCTTACCACATTTTTGCATATATATCTTTAATAAATATTCACTGAAACTGTAAGATATTCAGGCAGCTCCTAATCACTCTTGAGGTTTAAGGGCCCACTAAATAACTCTTTCATTCCCAAATTCAAAACCAGTTAGAAAGAAAGGAGTTAGGCTGATAGATACAAAATATCCTCTTTAGGGCCGATAATGCTTTTTAAAGAATGTGGCTTTGTGGGGGCTGGGGATATAGCTCAGTTGGTAGAGTGTTTGCAAGCACAAGGTCCTGGGTTCAATCCCCAGCACAGCAAAAAACAAAAACCAAACAAACAAACAAAAAAAACCAAGAATGTGGCTTTGGGTCTGCTGCCAAGGGAGCCTTCTGAAATTTCATCCCTGAATTAGGTAGACTTACCCACCCTTTCCCTGGCACAGCAGGACAATAGAAGCTGCCAAGCTGCAGGGGAAAGCCACCTACACCCACAGGGGAGGGATCCAGAATTCATCACCTCTACAGGCAAGCAAACCCAGAGGGAAGAAAGAGCAAGGTGGAATTTTCAGGGAGAGAGAGAGGCCAGATGAATTCTTTTAGGGAATTCCCTCCAGGTGATATAACCTGAGGAGAACTTCTAGGCCTTGCTCAGTAAGTGCATTCAGTGGGGAGGGAAGAACAGCATTGCTACAGGGAGGATTGAATCTCAGTTGGCTCTTCTGCGCAGCTTTAGGTAGGGGCTAGAGTGGGAGCACTTTTGGTGGGCAGTCGTTTCCTGGTGTTTTAACTGGACCCCATTGCTTTTCACTTCTGGACCCCTTCCTACCTCTAAAGCTTATTTATGGATTTTGTGTGGATTCATGTATTTATGCTGCTGGGGCCTCATACATGCTGAGCAAAGCACTCTACCACTGAACTACCTTCCCAGCCCCTCTGGAACTTCTTTAAGACGCACCTTTCAAAAATTAATCCTTATTTGACTAAAAAATGAAAGGAGGGATTCCTCTTCATAAAGTGCCAGACACTTGCTGGTGAATATGATGTAGCCCAGAGGTGAAATTTATCTGAAGTATGAGCAGAGTGTTTTGCATGGCAGCTGTCAGCTCTGAAACCATGCATCGCAGCTGCTGAAGAGTACAGCCACTGCTGTCACAGAAGGGAGTTCATCATTGCCATTCCTGATTGCTCAGCTTTGGAAGTCAATTTGTGGTGCTTAACAGCCAGAACCCCATAGTCCCATCCCATCCTGCCTGTTCTTTTCTACATTCCTTAACTTGTGTGCCCGTCCAGGGAACAGTTCTACAGGATTTCAGGTAGACTGTGATGTGCCAGGTGTCTGCTGTGTGTTCTTTATGTTGATGTTCTCAGCCAAACTTTTGGGAGCTGATTGTTATCCAAAACTTGGGAATTGACATTCTTCAGAGAAGACTGCCTGTGTGTTGTGCCAAGTTGTTCTCAGATGGGCTCTGGGGCAAGACCAGTTCCTGTGCATGCATTTGTAGCAGCACTGGGTAAAGACTCCGGAAGTGAAGGGTCACAGCTCTACCCTGCTGAGTCATCTGGGCTCAGCCTTGCTGGCAAGGGCTCCCAAGCTGCATTTAGTTTGCTTTTCCTGCTGGGTGCATTCCAGTGGCTGTCAATGGCTCTTTTTGCAGGTCTGTGAGGGCTCATGTAGAAATGGAATAGGTCTGGGTAGAGCCCTGCAATCTCAGTTTGTTTTATCTATCCCAACTCATCTTAATTCAGCTGTTACTTTTTTTTTTTTAAGATTTTTACAAGATATTTTTATTCTTCACGTTACTTCTTAATAAATACCAGAATGGGTAAATCAGCCTCCTCCAAACCGACTTGTCAGCCTTTGTTCATGCAGGGAGGCTATTGTGATTTGTCATTGTGAGAACACAGAGGGTCCCAAAGTGCTTCCCATCCATCTACCAGGTTGCTGGGCTTCCTGTCTTCCACTGTGCCTTTATGCATGAGTGACAGCAGCCTTCACTCCCTTTTGTTCCTCATCGCCTGGGATGTGCATGAACAAGGAAAATAAATGCTGAAGAATAGACAAGTAGTACATGAAATTTTGTTTTGGAACTTAAAAGCTAAACACTTCAGGCCAAAAATCATATATATCTTTTCTTTTCTCTCCCTGGCCTTGTATAATCTCACTCTTAATTTACACCATCTCATTAAAATTTTGTTAACCTTTCCTAAATTTTTTTTCTTTTTCCCTCCTGTGAGGTACTTTAATCTTTCCCAGATCTGAGTCAGTTTCTCCCCTTATGAGATCACTTTCTCTTCTGAACAGTTGAATCTTTAAAAATAAGCATGCTGTAGCAGAGCATGGTGACACATACACACCTGTAATCCCACTGACGGGGGAGGCTGAGGTGGGAGGATGGCAAGTTCAAGGCCAGCCTCAGCAACTTAGCAAGACCCTGTCTTAAAATTTAAACATTAAAAAAAAAAAATACTGGGGATGTAACTCGGTAGTAAAGCTTCCTGGGTTCAACCCCTGTACCTCCCCCTCAAAAAAAGCAATTTATCCCCATAATATGGAGGAAGGAAATAAAAGTTAACAGCTCTACAAGGTGAATCACAAGACAGTAAAGCATCAAAGAATCATAGAGCTCTTAAACTCCATGAGCATGTTTTTCCTTAAACTTATTACACACTTAAAACTTAGATTTTTAAATGTACTAAACTTAAAACTTGTGGTATTATTCACTGTCTCACATGATTGCCCTGTTTCCTCTTTTTTCTCTCTCTCTCTGTTCTGGGGATTGAACCCAGAGGGTGCTCAACCACTGAACAACATCCCTGGACCTTTTTATTTTTGGTAAAAAAAAAAAAATAATTTTACTAAGTTGCCAAGGCTTGTCTTGAACTTGTGATCCTCCTCCCTTCAGCCCACTGAGTTGCTGGGATTAGAAATGTGTGCCACTTTCCCCAGCCACCCTGTTTCTTAATTGCAAATACTTTATGGATGAGAAAACTAGTGTATCTTTAAAATAAAGCCAAAGCCCCCGACAAAGACAGATACCAAATGAATGCTTGATAGTGTGATTGGAAGAGTTTATCCAGTAAGTATTTGTTGCTTGTCTTTTGTGTACCAGGCAGGTAGAATCTGTTAGATGACAAATGTGCAAAGATGAATAAGACTCATTCTCTCCTGAAATCATGTATAGTCTAGCCTGTTGAGTAAACAGTGATTATATGCTGATGATTATCCTAATAAACTGTGAATAAACTAGGGATGGAAACTCAAGAGAGGCCCAGCTAAACCTGCCATGGAGTGGGATGGAAGGCAAATAAATAGCTTTTCTCTAAGGACACATTTGAGTTTGAATTTTAAGTAAACCAAATCTTAGAATTTTAGATCAGAAAAGGGCCCCGGAAGACAATCTAGCACAGTCTTTCTTCTATAGATAGGAGGCTGAGACCTAGAGGTGTTAATTATCCTTGCTGGGGTCCAGCAGCTCATCAATGTCAGAGCTACAGCTCTGCTAGAACTCTCCTGGTTCTGCTGGAAATAGAGCTTGGGCCACTCCATGGAAATTATTGTTTTGGGGAAATAGAATCGACATTTGAATATAATTTCTCATGGAACTGCCTGGTGCTTACAGAGTTGCCTTCATCATAAATCTTGGAAGGATTACCTGTTAAAATTTTCTTTTGTAGAAAACTAAAGTAACAACTCTTCTGGTACATGAACTACTTACATTAATGTTTCATTATGAAGACAGTAAAAAACAGAACTCTAAAAATTTGTTAATTGACTTTGGTTTTGGTTTTTGTTTGTACTGGGGATTGAACCCAGGGGCAATTAACTACTTAGTCAAATTCCCAGCCCTTTTTATTTTGAGACAGGGTCTTGATAAGTTATTGAGGCTGGCATTGAACTTTCAATTCTCCTGCCTCAGCCTCCTGAGCTACTGGGATTATAGGCAGTCACCACTGTGCCCAACTAAAACCTGTTAATAGTTTTTGGCCCTTCGGTAATCTAAGAATTATAAATCATTATATCAAATATATCAGAATATCATACAACATAATTAGGCAGATAAAGAAAGAAATGAAAGAATCTTATTCTTCTGTTGCTGAGTATAGATCCTGGTACCCAATAAAAACTTAATTGAACCCTTTGTTCTAGATTAACCTTTTCTATAAAACATTACACTGCCACCAAACTTTTATTTTTAATTCTGATTATAAAAATTGGTTAAATTATAGTAGTGTAACCTTTTGACCTTACACAAGTATTTAAAAGGTCAGTTCCTACAAGTTTATACCTACATTTTTTTTTTTGCCATATGCCCACCAAACTCTTATAAATTAATTTTATCCTATCATTTGTAATTCCTGATTTGTAGAATTAAATGAAGCAACCTAATATCCTCAGGAAGAAATACCTGAATGTTTTCCTTTTATTTTTCTAATATGATTAGGTGGACAACCTACAAAACAATAGGTATTTTCTAAAAGGATAGCAAATGCTGGGTATGGTGGTACACACCTGTAATCCCAGCAATTTGGAAGGCTGAAGCAGGAGAATTACAAATTCAGGACCAACCTGGGCAGTTTAGTAAGACCCTGTCTCAAAATAAAAAATAAAAAGGGCTGGGAATGTAGCCCAGTAGTCAAGCTCCCCTGGGTTTAAGCCCCAGGATCATAAATAAATAGGAGATGGATACAAAGGAAGGAATAGAAAGGAAAGAAGGAAAAAGAAAGAAAAAAGATTTGTTGGAAAGGATAATTATTTCTTAAATTTAAGGCTTGTTTTTGTTTGTTTCAGTTTTATAGATCTTGCTCTAGGACAGCAGTGTCTTTCTTGGTGCCTGAAATAGTTTTAAAGTAGGTTAGGGCCTGTCTAGATCCAGCTCCAGTTCATCTGGTATCATTCATTTTTGCCAGTTAAGAAAAAAAAAGGAGGGGGGGCTGGGGTACAACTTAGTGGTAGAGCGCTTGCCTGGCATTCTCAGGGCCCTGGGTTTGATGCCAACACTGAAAAACAAAAACAAAGAAAAAAAAATAAACCAACAACTCTTGTATATGTGTATACCCACATATTTAATTTTGCTTCCTAGACTACCACTTTTTAGCCTTTTGACTTCATGAGGACATAATGTGTTGTGTTGTGTTTTGTTGTTCTGTTCTGTTTTGGTTTTGGTACAAAGGATTGAACCCAAGGGCACTTAAATACTGAACCACATCTCCAATGTTTTTTCTTAACATATATATATATATATATATATATATTTTTTTTAGAGACAGAATCTTGCTAAGTTGCTTAGGGCCTTGCAAAATTGTTGAGGCTGACCTTGAACTCTCCATCTCCTGTCTCAGCCTCCTGAGCCCCTGGGATTACTGGGATTACAGACTTGTGCCACACTTAACGTTTGTAAATTTGTTTTTTGTTTGTTTTTTCCCTCCCACTTGAAAAATTGAGAAAATAATTCATTTAAATGAAATCATCTTCTAAAACCCCTCCCCCAGTGTGCCCAGCACATACTTCAATTTCAGTAAATTATAGTTTGAATTATTTTGCTTCATTTCCTGTGGATATGTTGTAAAGCATTAAGAGTCACAAAGCAAACCTGTTTTGTATTGAGAAAAAATATTCCATCTTTCCAGAACATAACAAGGGTATGATAAATATCTTCCACCCCACCCCCACCCGCCTCTCTTTCTCTTTACTCTTTGGGGCTCTGGTAAGCACTTTTGCAGTAGCAGGTTTTAATGATTAATTTCTAGGCCTGAACCTAAGCATTACTGACTACAATAAAAAACAGGTCCCAAGAGTCAATAAGTATTGATGTGGGTTTAAAGCCAATGGATAAATGATGTCTAATATATTAAATATTAAAGGCAGAAACTTAAGGTTTGGTGAGTGCTGCTGATGCTGCCAATTAAAACATCCAGTTTGATTTACAGAAATTTAATTTTATCTGAATACAATCTATTTCATCTGACAGTTACTATGTAATAATGATAAAATACTGTTAAAGGCCCAAATGATTTCCTAAGATTCTGTGTGAATGCAATAAGAAAAAAATGAAAATAACTTCAGTATTTAATGGTCTTAATTTTTTGATGGGTGGCCAAATTTGTGTCTTTAATGTTACATTGAATTCTTATAATCTTAGAGTACTATAAACTATATCTTTTAAAGATAATATTTAGACAGTGGAACAAAATAAATCTTGTGGGAATATATAAATACCCTTCTCCCTTTACTTTTCTGGAATTTCCAAAATATCATTCAAAGCCCTGATATAATCTTTTAAAGGGGAATCATTTTCGAAAATACAAAGATTTCTGATTACACCACCTTAAACTTGCATTAGTGTGTTGGCTTCACATCTGCCACTTGAAGTAAGTTTTTAAAATCATATGTGATATATAACATTCCCCTAAATTCTGCTTGAGAATAGGTTGTTGAAACAAATAGCCTACATTTGGTCATCAACTATTTGAACCTTCTGTACATTTCTAAAAAGTGAAAATTGTGCGTTAAGACTAAATCTGAAACTTTTAAGATAGTAATTTTTTGAATATCAATCCAAAAATGCCAATTACTGCACTTTGGAAATGTACAGAGCAGCCAACTCAGGTCACCTTCATTTTGTGCCAGGAAATGCTCTACGTACTTCTGTATATATATGAACTCATTAAATACTCACATCAACTGTATGTGGCAGGTGACCATGTGCAGCACTGCCACATTTCATAAGCGAGGAAACCGAAGCACAGAGAGATCAAGTTAAGTTGCCCCAATTCATGTAGTTAATAACTAGCAAAGTCAAAATTTGAACCCTCCCAGTCTGCCTGTAGGATTTTGTCTCATAATTATTGCATCTAGGGCTAGACATAGACCCTGTTTCCACAGACTTCTACAGATTTGCAAGTACAATGTATATTTGAGTAATATTCTGAAAATGTTATTTTTTAGAATTTTATGACCTACAGTTTTCCAATACTTGAGATATCTAAGTTATTTCAAATGATGTATTCATTGGCTGTGAGCAGGTGAATAAGAGGAATTGTGCTGTGTGTTGAGATTATTGCCAGTCTAATACTAGTTTTCTCAGAGTTTTAGCCCTCAAACAACTGTTGATGAATTTGTCTCTGATTCCCTTCTTTTCCCAGTTTACAAATTAGAGGAATTCTTCCATGAGTCCCCCAGACAAAGTTAGTCATTTCCTGCCCTGTGATCCCACAGCATTTTGTTCATACTCCATATTTTAAGTGAATACTGTTTTGTAATTAATCTGTTTATATGTCACTTCTTTCCACCCCGACCCTTGCTTCCAAGAGTTCTTCAAGAGCTGGAACCAGGTCTAATTTATTTTTGTCTGCCACCAGCCTGTTGACACGTGAATGAATCATGTTGCCAGAGAGGTGAAGGGACTTGCCAGAGCCTCAGGCCTGAAATGTGAGCAGCTTTCTAAACTCATCTGGTACTTGTCACTCATTTGGTGCCTGAAATGTTTTTAAATGATTTGGATACTTGCAAAGGAGTTTCCCACCATGTTCCTCTAGACTGCTGATTTATAAAACAATAAGAATGATGAGAGGATGGTGATGATGATGATGACCATAGTGCCATGGCCACTGATCCTGCTGTTATCGTTTAGAGGATCAAATGAAATGATGCTTGTGAAAGGTTTGAGCCTGGGAAAGCCCCTTAGATAAGTATGCGTATTGCTGTGACTCTGACCTTTTACTATTCACATATGCCTTGCAAGTGTTTCACAGTCATTATCTCCTTAACTTTTCGTGACACGGGTAGATGATTTAATTGCCATTTCATACTGGAGAGAACTGAGAGAGAGACCAGGTGCTTCAGCTATGGTCCCAAGTGGCTGAAAGGGGACTGCAATCCCCAAAGCACTCCGGCTAGTTACCAGAACAAGGCCACAAAGTCCCTCAGGGTGTGCCCTGGTCATCTTCTGATGTCCTGGGACTCTGGAAACCTCCGGAATGATCCGGGAAGGAAATCCAATGAGAGATGAGAGCCAGACTCCTCTAGGGCCAATTATATGTGTGTGTTTAGATGTTAGTCAGATTTTTCATTTTATCAAAATGCAGGACTTGGACACCAAATGCTCCATAAGATAAAGTGAGCAGTTTGGTTTTGAAGTGGCCAGCCACCATCTGCTGTTGTAACTGTCAGCAGCCAAGTGGGGATCCTGTAGGTCTGGTGGGAGGGGCTAACCTCTGCTTTGCTTTTGTCTCAATGGGGAGTTCCTTACTGTGACTCTCAGAGGAAATGAAGGCTGATAAATCCAGCTGCTGCTTCCTGTTCCTATAATTCTGAGATTTATTTTTTTTTAAGAGCAGAATGCTTTATTTTTAAACCAGTGGAAAATACCCTGAACCTGTTCCTTGTTAGTATTTCCTTAAAAAGTGGATGTTTTCACTTGAGCTTTAAAGACTGTGTGTTAGAGAGAGAGACACCCATGATGCCGCCTGAGATGGCTCAGCTTTCTGTTTTTCAACAACAGGATGAAAACCAATTAAGGCAGATTTGACTGGGGAGGAAGCTCTATGTGAGGTTGATGACAGAGTTTGATTTAGGGGAAGCCTGTAATTTATATCTGTAGCCTTATTATCTCTCAGCCTGTGCTTGTGCAGTTCAGGTCTGGTTTTTCTTCTGCTTGTGATTGTGACATTAGTGGATAAACACCTGCATCCTCTGAGAAATGCACTACTTCCTCAAATTCTGTCATTTACACAAAGCAGCCATTAGGTATAGTTGCTAGGATGCAATTTGGTAGCTTGGATTGTGTCACCAATGATTCCATAACTAAAAGTAGTATGTAGAAATATTTTCTCTAATGCCACCTTTTTTTCAGTCCCTAGTTTAAGAGACAGAGAAAGGCATAAGGGGCCTAACGGTGCATCTTTCAGGAGCACTAAAGGAAATTTATTTGGCAAAGTGGAATTCTAAAAATGTATTAAAAATACCAAACCCCTTCACAGAGTAAGAATCTTAGCTCTGAATTAAGCCTTTTAGCCCTTTCTTTATTATTTGTAAAATCACAGCTAAGTTACTACTCTGTTCACAAGGGGTAACAGTACATATTTTACCCTTTGAAAGTCAGAGCTACAGTTAATATTAAATGATTGCAGAATAAAAGGAAATCTTCATAACCTAAGTTTAAAGAAGGGCTTATCCTGAATATTTGATCTGAGTTTGTTAACAGCTTCCAGTGGTGAGAAGTAAAGAATTAATACATTGATGCTCGTTGGAGGCCCATCTAGCACACTTGATGTCCCGGGTCTCTTTCCAGTTGTAATTTATGTTCTGCCATCTCCTTGTTGCAGCCGTTTCTTGGCTATAAAATGAAGTTCACATTATTATTTCTTTGTCTCTCAGTAGTTGGTAGGGGTCAGGTTCCTTGAACTCCATGGAAGCGCTTTTAAAAAACCAGACTGATGATAAAGGTGTGAAGTGATGTTGTCATTAAATAGCAATTAGGTTGTAAGTTGTAGCTTCATTTTTTAGACTTTGTTCCTGGTGTCCTGAGGTAGTCTCTGAACACTTACACATCTCGTTTGCTTTAAAGTTTCTTCTAATAGTTTGTGTAAATTTGGGGATTTAATTTAATTTGAGCTAATTTCTGACTTAAAGTGAGAGAACAGGGCAACTGTGGGCTTAGTAGTCAGTCAGATCTGGGTTTGAATCCTGGTCCACCAATATATTAGCCATGTGACCTTTGGTCAAATTACTCAAACTTTCTATCCCTGTTCCCTCTCAGTGAAATTGAAACCATAATCCTACTGCTCAGGTGGACAATTTAATGAGCCAAGCATGTGGGTGCTAGGTTCCTCAATAGGGTTAATTTTCTTCCTACCTTCCCTGCATGTTTTCGGTAGCCTGGGTGGTAGCCTGGGTGTTGAATGGAAGGCGCAGCCTAAGACTGCCAGGTGAGGACACCAGCACACCCTGTACCTCCCCTCCCCTTCCCTCTCCATACTGTGGCCAAGGAAATTAGAAGTCATTGAAGCTGCTTAGGTCACTGACACTCCCCATAGCAATAAATAACTGTTTCTTTTCCCACCTTCCTTTCAGAATGATCTGAATGTTTAACCTTCCCAGGGAGTTTCTCTGGTGAGATAGTCTGGCCTGTTTGCATTACTTGATCATATCCAGAGCTGCTCGCCCCTGGGTTAGGGGGGCTGTGTGGTGCGGGTCGGGTGAGTTACAATGGATGTGGAATCATTTTGCAAAGTGTCTTTTTTTTTCCTTATAGTCTTTCCTCAGAAAGGACCCTAGTAAGTTTTAGGACTGACTGAGTTAGGTATTGGCTAGCAAGGTTAATGTTTACCAGCTTACTGAAGGGAAAAACAAATACTATATAGCCAAACTAAGAACCTCTATCAGAATTGGAATTCCTTGGTCTTTATTCTTCTCTGAAGGTGTGAATATTAAACATCCTATATATGTGAGTTGAAGGTCCTAGTAGAAATACTTAGAGTATTTGACTTGCTTCATGCTCAAAAACATCTCTACTTTTTTGGGTTTTTTTTTTTTTTTTTTGGTTGGTGTTGGTATTAAGGATTGAATTTAAGGATTGAACCAGGGACACACCACCACTTGGCTACATTGCCAGCCACCCCAACCACCACCCGCTTTTTTACATTTTGAGAAAGGATCCAAGTTGGTAAGGCTGGCCTCAAACTTTCAACCTGGGATTACAGGCAAACGTCACCATGCTTGGCCTCACCCTGCTATTTTCAACTTCTACTTCCCTACTCCTTTTTCCATCCTAAAAAGTATATTCTTCCATCAGTCCTTTTTCCTGTTGTTGTCCTAGCCTTCCTTTCTCTCCCCAGGCAGGTTTTGAGAAAGGAATATTCAGTATTCGCTTTCTCACTTGATCTTGGCTCACTGTGATCCAGACTTCACTGAAAGAGTTCCACAGGAGTCTTGGGTGGCTCCAGCAGGCACTTTTACTCCTGACTGCAAGACTAGATTGTGATAGGTGTGGCTGCTCAACACACTTTCGGGAGTGCTTCCCTGCTGTGGTTCCCAGGACAAGCCTCTCTTCCTAGTTTCTTGTGCGTGCTCTCTTTGGGTTATCTCACTTTCCATACACTGATTAGTCATAAATCAAATTCTATCCCAGAGCCTTCTCTTCAGATTCAGATCAACTATCTCTACTTAAGAAAATATTACATCAATCCTCATTATCAAAACTGAAAAATTGCCAGGTGTGGTGGCGCATGTCTGTAATCCCAGCCTCTGCAGATTCAAAGCCAACCTCAGCAGATTAGCGAGGCTCTAAGCAACTCAGCAAGACCCTGTCTGTAAATAAAATTTTAAAAAGGACTGGGGATGTGGCTCAGGGATTAAGCCCCCCTGGGTTCAATCCCCAGCTCTCCCTGCCCCCCCCCCCACACACACCCACAAAAAAAAAAAAAAAAAGAAAAATTGAGTTTACCCCGAAATCTTGACTTTCTCTAGAAACCTGTCTGTAGTCTTTCCTCTCTCCAGTTCCACTTCTACACTCTGGGTGGAGTTCTTTCTAAAATGGACCACTGATCTCATTGCCCCGCTTGTTAAAATCCTTCAAAGGTTTCTAAATTTTATCTGACAGCGTCAGTTTCCCTGAACCCTGCTCCTGGAAAATCCCCCCACCCACATCCTTCTTTTAATTTCTAAAATCCACCCCCTCTTTGCATTCTACAAAACCACAAACCACTACCTTGCTTTTCTAAGACGAGACCCATTTTCATCATTTCTCCTGACTGAGACACAGGTGACTCCCTTGTTTACCTACCTCTATAGAACTCCAGGGCTCTGGTCCCTACCTTTCCTTTAAAACAGCCCTCATTAATGTTTTTTGTTGTTGTTGTTGTTTTTTTTTTTTTTTTTTTTTTTAACAACAGGCTGAATAAAATCATCTCCTTAATTTCCAGTGCATTTTGCTTCTCACAGGTCTTATTCTTACAATGTCACTTTATGCTTATTTTAATGTTTTAATACTGTACTAATTTATAACATAATGTATATAAATTATTTGGTTTTTATTATTTATTAGTATAAAACACTTATGTTGAGATCTTCTACTCAAGTCTTTCAGTAGTATTTGTTAAAATACTTGCATTCTAGTTAAGGATTGGCTGTAAAGTGAGTGTATCCAAAACTTTTTATTTCTAGATACTTTTATTAAAGAAGCATTTTTAATAGTCAGATTTTATTAATTATGGTACTAGCTGCACTAGGATAATGAAGACTCTCCCAAACAGAATGGCTTAAATAAGTTAGATGTTCATTTCCTTTTTACAGAACAGGGCAAGTATGAGCAGCCAAGGTCTGGCAGGAAAGCCCTGCCACACTTCATACGTGGGCTCCAAGGCTGTGCCTACTCTCCCCATTTCAAGCCAGCAGGAAAAAGAGAAAAGAAAGGCCAAAGCAAGTAGCCTTGTCTTTTGGGAGGTTACCAGGAAATTGAACTTGAACTCCTCATATCCTGTTGGTCCAGCTTCCCTGCATGATCTTAACTGGCTGGGAATGGCTACCCGTACAAGGGCACTGGTGCACCCAGCTGAACTGTGTGGTGGCAGCAGCAGCAGCAGTTACCAAAAAGTACAAAAGGAGAGTGGTTTGGGGGAAATGCTTTAGTGGTCCTTATCACAAGAATGAAAAACTATTTTGGTTAAAAAGTCAATGTGGGAAGAAATGAGGTCTTTGTTTTTGTTTTCAAACACATCTTGACTACTCTGAAAGTTTCTGCAGTTGCTATTTGTAGGTAATAGGATTCAGTGCTTACTTTTTCCCTTCCCCTTGTAGCTCTTTTCCTCAACCATGTGTTTGTGGTGAAAATTAGTGGTACCAGATACATGAGCATATGTAGACTTGGAGTGTGGAATTTCTCCCTGCACTCTCTGCTTATGTCTTCGCCCATATTTTTACACTCAGAAACTTTTAGTGTCATTTTATCACCATATTAAAGAACAAAACATTTTCTGAAGAAAGTATTGACTATTCTTTAAGTAGAATTATCATCCATTTTCCACCATCTTGTGTTCTTCTGAGGAGTGTAAATAAACCTCTTCTATCAATGTGTGGCATAATTTGGGTTAATTTCCTGGCCAGTTTGCTCTGGCACAGTAGTAACAGAATGAATACAAAATGGTCAAAATACAAATCCTCCCAGCCCATGGCACAGGGCATCCTCCAGTCAGGGCAGCTTCAGCTGTTTCCCATTTCATGCACAACAAATGCTATCACTTTCTACATACATAGGAAACATAGATACATGCACATACATGTATACATATGTGGGAAATGCTGTTTCGATTTTTTAATTCAAAGTTCATTATTAGAAAATAATTGTATGCAACATACTAACTACCACAATAAAATGTCAAAGTAATCAACCACCTGGAATAGGCTACAATGTAAAATATCTAAGATATCTTGTGTCTACAGACTATATAACTAAAAAAAAAAAAATCTAGTCTTGCCCTAATACATAACCTTTACATATGGCATTAGGTATTTGTAGCCCTTGTGACTGCTACTAATACCTGGGGTTTTTGTTGTTGTTGTTGTTGTTTGTTTGTTTGAAAGAGTCCCTGTTTATACCTTATCCTGAAATCTCACCTTGTCATTCTCAAAAGTTTTCTAGTTTAGACAGTAAGTAGTATCTTTATATTTATTACATATTCCTGGTTTCAGTTATCACAGTTTTCTTGACATTTATCTACTTTACTGTCATTTTAAATATGATTGTTTAATTCTGGACAGAATGGTGGTAGTGGTCCTTGTTCCTTCTTTTCCAGAACATTTAGTGTAAGCATGGACAGATAATTTAAGCTCTGGGAGTGCAAAGACTGTATCTATCTTGCTCTGCAGTCTTTATATACACCCAGCACCTCACTTATTACCTAAGTAAAACATTCGTGAAAGTGTGAATGGTCATAAGCTTGATAGCTTCAGTGACATAAAGGTTTTGTGAAGTCTTTGATGGGGCAAGATTATTATCACCCACACATCCCTAATACCTCACATAGCATGTAGTGTTTGAGATGAATCGATGAATGAACAGTCATCCTGAATCTCATATATCTCTTAGCATTAGCAGTCTCTGTCTAAATGATACTGGTCCATCATGATACTTGATGTTATTATAGTTACAGTGCTAATGTGTGATGTGTATAAAGTTACACAAATGGGTAATTTAACTTGTTTCTTAGTTATAATGTTTTATTTACTGTCTTGTGCTTTTATGAGGAAAAATCAAGGTAGCATTTATTTAGTCACTCTAAAATTGTCACATTTCAGATGGGTAAATTCTGTTACTGTAAGATTTAGACCTTAGTTTATGTCCAATTTCTGATTTGTTGGACTGGGATTCCCAATGGATATACAAGGAATGGGTTTCATATGTCAAAAATATCAGTTAATTTGAGAGGGGTCTGATTGTGCTTATCCCTCCTCAGTTTACTCCAGGGTGTTAATAAGTGTTGTCCTTTCATCTGTAGACCATGGCATGAAGTGGGCTGGGAAGCTTGATTATTTCCTCTACCATTAAAATAACAGGTGCTTAAGTATGAGTATGAGTATACAAAACAGTTTTTCAAAATGTTACACTGAGGGTTGGGTATCCCTCAGTAGCAGAGTTCTTACCTAGCATGTGCAAAGCCTCAGTGTGTTAGTCAGCTCTCTGTCACTAACCAAAATACCTGAGGAGAACAACTTAGAGGAGAAGTTAGTTTGGATCTCAAGGTTTCAGAAGTCTCAATCCATGGACAGCTGCCTCTATTGCTCTAGGCCTGAGGTGAGGCAGAACATCATGGCAGAAGGGTATGGAAAAGGAAAGATGCTCAGCTCCTGGCAGCTGGAAAGCAAAAAGAGAACAAGAAGCCAGGGGCAAGATATAGTTCCCAAGAGCACCACCACCTACCCAGTGATGTACCTTCTCCAGCCACACCCACCTATGGAACCGTTACCAACCAGTGGTCCATTCAGATTATTAACCATCTCACATCTGATCATTCCTGCGTTGCCTAACACATAAACTTTCCAGGGGACATTAAAGATCTAAACCATAACACCTTAAGAATCCCCCAGTTAAAGCCTATTATTATTCAGGCTAACAGAACCTGGTTTCTGGAATAATTAGAAAACTAGTGAAATAAACAACATACACATAAAATATTTTCATTATTCTTTCTAGGGAGACAGGGAAAAGCAGCATAGTTTCATTCTTCACTGGGTTTTTTTTTTTTTAGGTTAATATTAAAATGAGTTTATACTCCATAAGTAAATGATAGCCAAGAAGCAGGGTAACAGTGAAGGAGGGGGCAAAGATACACGGATGTAGAATGAGGGTAAAACCAAATACTCTAACCTTGTACAAGATAATCAACAAAAGCATAATTTATATATAGCCTAGAGTCTCTTTTGTTGAGCTAACTTAAAATAGAATTTCAATTTTAAATTGCTCACGTAGCGCGTAAGAATGTGGCTTAAGGAGTTTCACTTGCCTGAGCTTTCATTCTGTCTCTACCTTTTACGAGCTCATCTAAAAACTGAGAATAGACAACATTTCACTAACTGGGTGAACTTGGGTCTCCATTTTCCTTATTAGTGAAATGGGTTAAAAACATGGTTGTAATAAAGCACACGTATTGAATGTTCTCATGCCAAGGGCTTCCTGGAATTGGATTTAGAGATCCTGAAACATCTGGGGGGAGAAGAGGAACCCCCTGAAAAAAAAACCCAGAATTTGGAATGTGGTGGTGATAGGAAAATAAAGGGTCATAAAGGCGTTGAGAAGAAAAGAAATTTATAAAGAAATCAATAAAGAAAAGAAATCAACAAAGAAAAGAAGGGAGAATAGAAAAATCAAGAAAACCAGGAGAACTCTTTAAGAGAATAAAGGCATAAGTCAGTCAAATAATGCACAAATTAAACACAACCCAAACTCTTAAAAAATTGTTCATGACCTTCAACAGAATAATCTCTGTTGTGGTGGAATTCATTATTAATATTAGAAAATATCTTAAAATTAACTAAGAATTTCCCCAACTGGTTGACCTTTTAAAGTAACACAAATAAAGCCTGATTTTAGAATTAGTGATAAATTAGTAAATTTGATAAATATTACTTTTGTCCTATTTCAAAGGATTTGACAAAAACAAAGACGTTTTATTCGTATTTAATCTTGTTTCTAAGTACTTAGCATCTATTTGTGCAGCACTTGTGAAAATTTACAAATAATCCAGAGAAGCAGTTCTGAGAGGACATTTAGCAGGATGCCTTTCACTAGTTAAGGTGTGCTGGAATGAGTGGTCATTTCCCTGTCCCCAGATTATGTGAACTAGTGGAGTTTTAATGGTGAGCCATAGTTAGGACATTATAACACCTCTCCCAGTTAAAAGAATTAGTGGAGTTATACTGAATCACAGTTGAACAGCCTGTGGTTTATTTAAAAACCAAAAAATTTAAAAATAAGAAAACTTCTAAACCTTGGAAGGGCCCCATGCAAAGGTGGCGGTGTTGGTGCATAAGCTTCTTTTTGCTGCGTGGCACATCTGCCTCTGCCCATTCCTCTTCTTGGCAGCTCTTCACAGTTAACAGTTTGATTTATGTATTCAACTAAATGGGTATTTCCTTACCCTACACTTTATACTGTGAGAGAGGAAATATGGCTGAATTTGACCACCAAATTTTCTCCAGCAATTTGCATAGCTTTCACACTTGAGTATATAGTATGTGCTTCTTGGCTGGAGTAATACAGGAGCAAATGAATAATTAAATGAAGACTTAGACTAAGAATTAGAGCTTATGATGCCTGTGTAAAATTTAGATGAATTTATAGAAGCCAAAGCCAAGTGAAGAACAACTAAGTTCCATGGTTCTTTGCATAAGTTAACCTTGAAAGATGCTCATCTTAGTACCAAGTGGTAAAGATGAATTTTTATAGTATTCTTTATATAAAACATCTTATTCAACATGGTGAATATTAACAGCAATTAATTTTTATTGAATGTTTACCATGTGCCCAGGTGCTATTACACTTTGACATGGTATTCTGCTTTGCTCATTAGCTCCGGTGATCTGTGCACACATAATTAGATGTGGCATTCACCACTAATTCCAGGTTCAGCCTCAGTAACAATCCCAGCCCCATTGCCTGTGCAGAAGGGAAGAAAACCCCGTGTAGGACAAGAAGGCCTGAGGCTCTGGCAGCTTCATAAACTCAAGGAGACTCCAACTCTGGAGCTCCTTTGTCCCTAGCCTTTTCTGTCACCTGCTGTGTGCTAAGACTGGGTTTTAAACCTCTGCCCCAGGAATCAGCTGACTTCCTACCTGCCCTCAATCAGGAATCAGATCTTGATCTTCTCTCCTAGAAAGGATATACCTATACTCACCTTTGTCACTTTTTGTCCCTGTAGAATGTTTAAATATGAGCCAAACTTCCTGATTTTTGGTTTATTGGAGTGAGTTAGGTTCCTAATAACCTGTTATAAAGAGCTATAATGCACAGTCCATCTGGGCATTGAAAAAATGCCTATCAAAGTTGATCATTTTTACTTTGGAATAATTAATAGTGACCTTTATTACTTTAGTGCCTATCTTGTGCATTGCCCTGAGGACATGCAGGTTAAAGAAATGTCCCTCCCTGTAGGGAAGGAATTCAATCCCAGCTGAGGGAGAAAGGAAGACAGCATAAGGGTTGTGCTGGCTTCAGGAGTAGCCATCATTTGAGTATACATTCATTTTTATTCCTAATGACTAGGGTCTCCAGTTCACTACCAAGAAACCCTTTCAACTAAATAAGCTTCCTATCCAAGGATTAGAATTTGTACCAGTATCTTTCATGCTACCTTTGAGAAGTTTTTGAGGGCTCATAGGATAAGCACTTGTATGTACCAGGTACTCAGATGATTTCCAGCAGTCTTCACCACAGCAGGAGGAAGGACTGACAGGCTCCCAGCTATCCATGTCCAGAGCACCCATGAGTTAGACGAGAGGCTCTCTGTCCCAGAGACAAGCTTCTGGGATCATGGAAAGCTGCTTAGGATGTCAGGGAACTCCATCCTAGCATGTTTTCCTTAGCTTGGTTTCAGGCATGTGCCATGCAAACTCCAGGAAAAAAATACTCAAGATGAGTAAACACAAGAATAAAATTGTCAGTTTTGGTCTCAGATGCCCATTTTACAGGTGGAAAGAAGGGAATTTAAAGATGCAAGCAAGGCTCTCATTAATCCCAGTGGCTCCATCATAAACTTGGTAAAGTTAGAATTGTGAAGTTAGAACACATGCTTCACTCTAGGCTTGGACCCGCTTTCTCTGGAGCTTTAAAGACAGGTAGCTGCCAAACTCTGTCACAGGGGCCAGTCAGATCTTTGCCATTATCCTCTGCCAGTTTTGTATTTCCTTTAGGATATGTTCTCAATAAGGGCAGCCTCTGGTTTTAAGTTATTCCCCTGTTTAATCCCCAGGAAATATATCTAGCACATAGCAAACACTCTGTAAATGTTTGTTAAATGAAATAAAATTTCTAGTGGAGGGTGTTAAACTAAGTGGCTGGTATGAACTAAAGCTTTTGTGATATTCTGTTGTCCTGAGTTTGTGATTTAGGGTATGCCAGTGACAGTCTATTGAGGAACTCTAGGGTCCCATGAGTAAAATCTCCTCTTTAAGCTCTCACACATGAGCTTGGTTTTTTAGAAGTGAGAGCTAGAACAAAAGGCCAGAAATTCACAGTAGCAAATTAACACTTTTTGTTAATTCCTAAACTACTTTGCCTTAGATCCATTAACAAGTATTTAGAGTTTTGTTCTTTAACTTTGAAGCAAATTTTCTCTGAGAATAGCATTGCTCTTGGGAGAAACTACTAAAGAGGTACCAAAATATTCTTTGTGTAAAGTTCTTTTTATATTTCACGAGTTCTAAATTTTCTTCAGAACTCTTCTTCCAGGTGTTAAATGGATTTATAAAAAGTTTTCGGTCATTCACAAAATGGGTGGATTTTGCCAAGTGTGAAATCAGATAATAGTAGGTTCTATTTCAGAAGTGTTTCTTTGGGCTAGGGATGTAGTTTAGTGGTGGAGTACTTGCCTATGCAAGGCCCTGGGTTCTGTCCCCAGTGCTGAGTCTTTGTACCTGTACATACATACTTACATGTATGGAGAGGGTTTTTTGTAGTGATTGTATGGTTTGTCACTCCTTTATAAAGGTTATTTTTCCTTTGACTTACTTCATTGAAAGATTTGAGAATTTGACCCTCACTGGATCTCTTGAATATTCTCCCATTTGCCCTGTTGACCAAGAGACAACAATGTTCTTCAGAACACTGTAAAGAGAAAATGAAATTTAGTATTTGGTGGATAGGCAATTCATACCTACATGAAAAATTAAGTATTAGATTGGTTAAGAAAGCCATTTGCTTCCTTTCACATTGAACTCTTTTCTTTAAATATCATTTCAAAGTCACTCAACTAACATTTTAATAGGCATATTAAAGAACTCTTAGTGCAAGTGAACTTAATATTTAAAATTTTAATTTGGGTGATCATATTTTTCTGTTCAATACTAGAATCTTGCTGATTAACTAGTAATAATGTCATTAATTTGTGTTTTCCAGTGCATACTTAATTACCCATTGTACACTCTTAACAAATGTGAACAAAGAGCAAAATCTTTGAATTCAGGTCTCTGGGGCATCAGAGTTGTGCCCAGTCTAGTATAATTTACTACCTTCTAATATAAGTAATTTTTATTTACATGTTTTTAAAAGAATATGTGATATTGAATAAATTTTTTAAATTTTTATTTGTTCTTTTTAGTTACACATGACAATAGAATCTATCGATGTATTAATACATATATGGAATACATCTTACTCTACTTAGGGCATCTATATATATATACATAGGAAAGGTGTGCCAGGTTTATTTTACTATCTTTCCTATTCCTATCCCCGCTCCCTTTCCTTGATTTCCCTTCATCTAATTCCCCTAAACCCCTATTCTCCCCCCACCCCCACCTCCTTGTTGTGGGTTAGCATCCACATATCAGTAGCATGTTGGGTCTACATTTTCTTCTAGTATATGCAGGGGTTCTGGTCTAATACCTAGGTCTTTGATCCACTTTGAATTGAGTTTTGTGCAGGGTGAGATAAAGGGGTTAAATACCATTCTACTACGTATGGATTTCCAGTTTTCCTAGCACCATTTATTGAAGAGGCTATCTTTTCTTTAATGTATGTTTTTGGCACCTTTGTCTAGTATGAGATAGCTATATTTATGTGAGCTTGTCTCTGTGTTTTCTATTCCATTGGTCTTCATGCCTGTTTTGGTGCTAATACTATTGCTATTTTTATTACTATGACTCTATGGTATAATTTAAGGTCTGATATTGTGATGCCTCCTGCTTCACTTTTCTCACTAAGGATTGCTTTGACTATTCTGGGCCTCTTATTTTTCCAAATGAATTTCATGACAGCTTTTTCTATTTCTATGAAGAATGTCATTGGGATTTTAATAGGAATTGCATTCAATCTGTATAACGCTTTTGGTAGTATGGCCATTTTTACAATATTAGTTCTGCCTATCCAAGAACATGGGAGATCTTTCCATCTTCTAAGGTCTTCTTCAATTTCTTTAGTGTTTGGTAATTTTCATTGTAGAGGTCCTTCACTTCATGTTAGATTGATAACAAAAAAAAAAAAATTTTTTTTGAGGCTACTCTGAATGGGATAGTTTTCCTGATTTCCCTTTCAGTTGCTTCATCATTTATGTATAGGAACACAATTGGGTGTTAATTTTGTATCATGTCATCAGCAAATAGAGATAGTTCAAGCTCTTCTTTTCCTATTTGTATCCTTTTGATTTCTTTCTTCTGCCTAATTGCTCTGGCTAGAGTTTCAAGAACTATGTTGAATAGAAGTGGGGAAAGAAGACATCTTTGTCTTGTTTCAGTTTTTAGAGGGAATGCTTTCAGTTTTTCTGCATTTAGAATGATGTTGGCCTGGGTGTGTTGTATACAGCTTTTACAATGTTGAGTTATGTTCCCACTGTCCATAGTTTTCCTTAAGTTTTAAAAATGAATCTATGCTGTATTTTGTCAAATGATTCTTCTGCATCTGTTGCAATAATCTTGTGATTCTTGTCTTTAAGTCTATTCATGTGGTAAATTGCATTTATCGATTTCCATATGTTGAACCAACCTCATGTCCCTGGAATGAAACACCCTTGATCATGGTGCACTATCTTTTTAATGTGTTTTTGTATGTGATTTACCAGATTGTTTGTGGGGGGTTTTTTGTTTGTTTGTTTTTTGCCAGTATTTTATTATGAATTTTCGCATCTATGTTCATCAAGGATATTGGTCCAAAGTTTTCTTTCCTTGATGTGTCTTTGTCTGGTTGTGGTATCAGGGTGATCCTAGCTTCATAGAATGAATTTGGAAGAGTTCCCTCCTTTCCTATTTCATGGAATAATTTTAGGAGGATTGGTATTAGTTCTTCTTTAAAGATCTAGTAGAACTCAGCTAAGAATTCATCTAGTCGTGGGCTTTTCTTTGTTGGTAGACTTTGGTTGGCATCTTCAATTTCATTTCTTGAAATTGGTCTATTTATATTTCCTGTACCCTCCTGGTTCTGTTTGAGTAGGTCGTAGGTCTCTAGAAATTTGTTGACATCTTCCAATTTTCTAATTTATTTGGAGTATAAATTTTTGAAATAGTTTCTTATTTCTTATTATCCTCTGTCTCAGAAGTGTCTCTGATGATATTTCCTTTTTCATCATGAGTTTTATTCATCTTTCCCCTCTTTTGGATAGCTTGGCTCACAGTATATCAGTTTTGTTTATTTTTTCAAAGAACCAGCTTTTTGTTTCATTGATTTTTTTTTTTTAACTTTTTAAAAATTTCAATTTCATTGATTTTTGGCTCAGTTTTAATTATTTCCTGTCTTCTGCTTTTGATATTGATTTGTTCCTTTTCTAGGAACTTGAGGTGTACTGTTAAGATTATTTATTTGGTGTCTTGCTATTGTTTTAATGAGTGAGCTTAATTCTTAGAACTACCTTCCTTCTTGGTGTCCCAGAGATTTTAATATTTTGTGTCACTATTTTCAATTACCTCTAAGTGTTTTTTAAATTTCACCACTGATTTCTTCTGCTGTCTATTCATTATTCAGTAGTGAATTATTTAATTTCCAGGTGTTAGCGTAGCTTCTATTTTTATCTTATTGATTTCTAATTTCATTCCTGTATGATCTGATAGAATGCAAGGTTATCTCTATTTTTTTTTTCCTTTGTTAAGAGTTGCTTTGAGGCCTAAGATGTGGTCTATTTTAGAAAATGACCTGTGTGCTGCTGAAAAGAAAGTGTATTCAGTCATTGATGGATGAAATATTTTATATATGTCTTTCAAATCTAAATTACTAATTGTATTTTTTAGTTCTACAGTTTATTTAGTTTTTGCTGGGAAGATCTATCCAGTGATGAGAGAGGCATGTTAAAGCTCCCAGTATTATTGTATTGTGATTTATTTGATTCTTGATGTTGAGAAGGGTTTGTTTGATGTATATAGACGCACCATCGTTTGGGGCATAAATATTTATAATTGTTATATATTGTTGTATAATTCCTTTAAGCAGTAGGAAATGACCTTTTTTGTCTCTTCTCATTCACTTTGGTTTGAAGTCTGCTTTACCTGATATGAGAATAGAAACCCTACTCTGCTTTTTTACAAGATTCATGTGACTGATACTTTTTCCCAATCTTTCACCTTCAGTCTGTGGATATCTTTGCCTGTGAGGTGAGTCTTTGGAGATAGCATATATTATTGGGTCTTATTTTTTAATTCAATCTGCCAGCCTTTGTCTTTTGATTGATGAGTTTAGGCCATTTACATTCAATGTTATTATTGAGATACGATTTTTATTCCCTGTCATTTTGATTTATTTCTAGTTTTTAACTTATATTAGTTCCTCTTTGATTGACTATTCTTCTAATGTAGTTCAACCTTCTGCTGGTTTTTGTTTTCAATTTTTTTCTTCATGAAATATTTTATTGACTGTTTTATAGGGCAGACTTTCTAGTTGTGAATTCCTTTAAGTTTTGTTTATCATGGAAGGGGTTTATTTAATCTTCAGTTCTGAAGCTTAGTCTTGCTGGGTATGGTATTCTTGGTTGACATCCATTTTCTTTTAGAGTTTGGTACATATTATTCCAAGACCCCCCCCCTGGCTTTTAGAATGTGAGTTGAGAAATCAGCTGAGATCGGAATTGGTTTACCTCTAAATGTGACCTGTTGTTTTTCTCTACCAACCTTTAAAATTCTAACCTTATTCTGTATGTCAGGCATTTTCATAATAATATGCCTTGGATGTGTGTCTGTTGTAATTGCGTATATTTGGAGTTCTGTATGCCTCCTGTATTTGATTTTCCATTTCATCCTTAAGGTTTGGGAAACTTTCTGATTTTGTTAAGATTATGTATATATTTTTCTTCATTGCCTGATACTCTGTCTTCCAAGTGGTCTAGTCTGCTGGTAATGCTTTCCATTGATTTTTTAAGTTGGTTTATTGAGTCCTTCTTTTCAGGTATTTCCATTCGGTTCTTTTTCAAAATCTCTCTTTATTGAAGTGATCTTTCACTTTCTGTATTTTGTCTCCTATTTCACTCCTTACATTCCCTTTTACCTCGCAGATCAGTTTAACTGTTAACTTTCTAAACTCCTTCTCTGACATTTTCTCTACTGTGTGTCAGTGGATTCTATTATTGAGGTATTTTGGTTTGTTTGTGATGGTTTGTTTCCTTGTTTTTTCATATTGTTTGTTTATCTACCCATTTATCAGTATGAATATGAGGTAGCAGAATTTCAACCCTGTGAACTTATTATATCCCTGAAGGTTTCTAGTCCCTCACAGTTTAGGAAGAGACATAATAACAACAATCAATGCAAACACTATACAGGATTTGACTAAATACTTAAATCCTACTATAACATCTACAGTGTTAATTGGCACAATAAACAAATGGTATGATAAGCAATTGCCAACAGTAAAAACTTTTAGTTTGCCGAAGTGTTTTTTGTTTTGTTTTGTTTTTATTTCAAAAGGTAAACAGGGAGAATTCAAAAGAGATGTAAGGTGTGAGGATTATGAGGGAGGAGGAAAGAAAGTAGAAGTAAAAAATTAAAAGAAGAGTGAGAGAACAATAGAATTTGTTAGCGAAAGAGAGAATCAAGAGAAATAGACAAGTGAAAAAACAATACAAAACAAAACCACAGTATACTATTTTAAAACCCTATACCTCAAAAGACAGAGTCATGAAAGATAACTACCTTCAAAAGATACTAGAAATGAGAAAAGAGAGACAAATATGTGCAAATGTTCGTGAAGCATTCAGCACACAAGTAAACAATCAAAAAAAAGAGAGAGATGAGAGGGGAAAAAACTGTTCTTGATGAAAAGTTAAGGAATTGTTTCCATGTGGTGGTCAAAAAGAGTCAATGAGAGTATATGTGTTCATTGTCTGGTACTGCACACAGGAGTAGTAGCCAGGCTATCAAATCCTTTCTCTTTGTGTTGCTCCTCAAGTTGCCAGTTGAAGTTCAAAAATTCTTGGCTTCCCTTCTCAGCAGTATGGGGTCAGGGGCAGGCTGAAGAGTGTTTTCTGCTCCACTCTCAGGGTAGGATCTCTGTAGAGTTCTCTGAGAGGAGTTCCTGTAGATGGAGTCCTGAAGGCACAGTTTAGGTCCAGGTAGATTACAGGTGCTTCAGTTGAATGGCGATTGGTCTGAAAATTTAAAATCAGCACACCTTCAGGGCCCAGCTGCTGCTGATCTGCACTGGGAGACTGTGCCTCAGGAGTCTCCCCTGGGTTCCACTCTATCAGCAAGGGAACCAATCCATCTCCCCCACCGCAACCCATGGATTCCATTCTTCCTGGCCCACCCCAGCTGGTTCTGCCAGCAGCCAGACTCTATGGGAAGAAGGCACCTGGGATCTCAGACCTGTATTCCCTTGGGTAAAACACTTTCTGTGCCTGATTTTCTCCTGATCTCCTAGACATACTCTGGGTCGTGTGACAGGTGTCTGCCAGGTCTGGTTTTTTGGATCTAGCTCAGAATTCCCAGGTCTGGGCTTCTGGACGTGATCCCATAGCTGCATGCTACCACACCATGGTGGGAATATGGCTCCTGCCTCAGCTCTCTGCGAACAACTCGAGTCACCTTTTCCACACAAGGATAGTGTAGCACATCCTCTGAATCATTACAGCAGTGTCCTTGATCTCTGATTTCTTCATATCAAGGTGCCACCTGAAATGCTGGTTCTCTTAGTCCCTTTCCCCAATTTGCCTGTGGTAGATCAACTCTGGCAGCCGCTGGCGCCAGTAGTGGACTTTCTTTTTTTATTTTACTGTATCAATCTTCTGAGTCCCCAAGCTGTTCTAAGACTCTACTACTAAATCCCAGTAAAATCTTTCATCCACTCACTGATTAGCTGTTTATCCACTTTCTTGATCTCATACCACAGAGCAGATTGGAAACCAACCTCCACTTCTATGCCATCCTCCCAGTTGGGACCCTGAATAACAAATTTTTATCATCAATATTTATTTCAGGATGATAGTGTGTACATAGTGCTAGGTCAGAATTCAAGAAATTGACTAATTTGACAGTTTGTCTTATGTCCTAAAAATTATTTTTTACATTCAGATTCAATAACCATCTTTGGAGGCTTATTTTGTACCAAACTGAACTGGGTGTTTCTGATACATTACCTTGTGATGTCATTATGAAGATTTTATAAATGAGGTATGGATACTCAGAGAGGAATAAGTACATGCTAAAGATTTTTCTCCAGAACCAGTTCTGTGTAATAGTGATAACTTTAGCATTCATCTTAACATATATTTGAGTTAGACTGTAGTCTAGGCTACAACCATACCTACTTTCACTATAATTTTTCTGTTGAAAGGTAGTGTGGGCTATAAAATGATGATTGAGGACTTGTACATTTTAGCAATTTGATTGAGATGAAATTCACATACCATAAACTTTACCCACTTAAAGTGTAAAAGTCAGTACTTTTTAGTATATTTACAGGATTGCCCAACCATCACAGCTTTCTAATTTTTGAACCTGATATGTGGACTATTGATTTATTACTTTTTGAACCTAATTTATTGGTTTTGATACTGTTGACCATAGATTTGAATAAGAAAACAGGGTCATAGTTGTAAAAAAATTTAAATTGAATCCCTGTTATTTTCTGATTTAGCTCTGTCCATCTGAAGTTCAGTAACTTTCCCCTTTCAGTTCTGGCACACAAAAAAAGAGGCTTCTTGATTTCCATGAGGAAGGTTTGCTTACAAGAATGTTAAGCTGATTTTCATCTGCACTATTGACAAACAGAAGCCTTGAAATGTGAAATCACTTCCTTATAATTTAAAGTCCTTTGTAATACACACACACTGTCTATCAAAGGAGAACCCCAAAATAAATGCAGTTAATACTTAAACTAAAGGCTTTACTCGGGTCAAAAAAACAAAAATAAATTTTCTATAAACATTTATAGCCAGTCCTGATTTACTGCGGCGATCAAAGTCCAAGGTACCAAATTCAGAAAACTAGGCAAAGACCTCCTCTCTCACTGACTTGAGTTCGTGTTACAAAGTTATGCAAGGATCATAAAGTACTTATTATGCTGTTAGGTGAGTGGGTTCTTAAGATACTTTATGCAGTCCTGTACATACACACTCGTATAAAAAGGTGCTTTTCAAAGTGCAGTTTCATCTTAACTCATTTAATGGTTGAAGCACCCCAGGGAGGTAGGAAGGGGATGTATCATGATCCCAGTTTTAAAATGGGATAGCAGACATATTTATTCAAGTCCTGTATTCAAGATCCAAGCTAGTCAATGGCTAGTATTGCAGGAAAGTACAGCTTCCTGTCTTGCGGCCTGGGCTCCTCAAGACTGCAGTTGATCATCCATCATCCAGGCCTTGGTGTCCATTCCTTAACTTACCTATCAGATATGATAACATGTAATTTCTCTCATGTCTCTACGCCTTGGCACTCATTATTTCTTTAGTCAAAATTGCATTCCCTCCTGTTTCCACCTCCCCATGTCTCACCACTCCTTTCTGTCTCATTGAAAAATACACCCCTTGGTGAATTCCTCCCAGTACTGCATGCGACCTGGCCTGCCTTGTCCCAGGCCCCTCCTGTACTTTGTATGGACCAGGTCAGGTTTCTCACAGTTTCACAGCTTATCATCCCCCACTAAAGCAGGAACCCCTTGAAGGCAAGGATGACTTCATACAACTCTGTATCCCTGCCTCCCCCCTTTTCCTGCATGGTGCCTGGCGCGTGGCTGGTGATTTTCTTTTTAGTGAATGTCAGTAAAGATTGCCTTAAGGACAGTGATTACATAATTCCATTGCTGTCTCCTCAGAGCCAAGGACAACAGAGGGAAGTTCCCTCTGTCAGTGGTCAAGTCTTTGCTAACAACAGACATTAAAAGAGATTTGGAGATGAAAGACCCTGTTAGTGTTTGCACTTAATAAACTCAGGGAGGCCATTTAAGCTTCTTGGGCCTCAGGTTTCCTTATACTATTAGGCAAAAATAAAGCCAGAATCCCTGTGTTATTGTGAGAATCTATTGAGAGCTTACATAGAAAGCAGTTTACAAACTGTAAAGTATAGCATTAGGTGACATAAACTGATAGAAAGGACATGTGTTTTGGCCATACATGGATTTTTTTTTTTAATTTTTAGTTGTAGATGGACACAAGAACTTATTTATCTTTTTATGTTGTGCTGAGGATCAAACCCCAGTGCGTCACACATACTAGGTAAGCACTCTACCACTGAGCCACAACCCTAGCCCCATAGAAGGAATTTTAAATCTGGACTAGAAGTTAGATGGCATTCAGGCAGTGTTCCATTTTTGTTCCATCTATGCATGTTCAGCTTTTCCATGCCAGGTTCAATCCTTTGTAGTATAGGGAGAGCAGATTCCTTCTTTCAGCCCAGGAAAAAAGATGATAAGAGGAGATGCAGACCAAGGGACTGGCTTCCCTGGGTCATGACCCCAGCCAACCTGGATATACCTTGGACAGGGACTGAGACAAAGTCTGGTCTTACATCACAGTGTATTCCTAGGATAGCTGTTTGTGCTATGACTTCTTGTGCATTTCTTTTTGATACTTTTTGTGAAGTAAAAGCATACATGACAATAAAGGCACATAACCTGACTATGCAGATCACATTTTATAGACTGAATACACCCGTGGAGCTATATCATTCATTCTCATTGCTTTCTAATATTCCACTGTGTGAATATACCAAATTTTTGTTTTCCCATTCTGCCGGTCAACATTGGATGGCTTCCAGTTGGAAGCTATTACAAATTGTGCTACCATGAGAATTCTTGTACGTGTCTTATGATGAATGTATGCATGTTTCTCCCAAGTATATACTTAGCAATGGAATTATTGGGTTATAGGGTATGCATGTATTCAGTTATAAAATATAATATCCAAAGTTTCCCAGCGTTGTTATGCCAATTCACAACTTCCCTCAAATACCGTTTGAGTTCCAGTTGCTCTCACATCCTCACCAGCACTTAGTATTATCTGTCTTTTTCATTTTAGGGAGTCTGGTGGCTTTTATAATAATTTATAGCATTTTGGAAATGGAGCCATTTGCTTTGCCTCCAAAACCTTAAACTTTTCATACACTTATTTTCAGGAATGCATTCTGTACAAACACAGGGATGGTATCAGATGTAAAGCTCCTGGAATAGTGCTTAGTATTTGGAAGGAAGGTGACAAACGATAACTTCTTCTTCTTCTTCTTCTTATTATTATTATTAAATGCCTTTTGTGTTCTTTCAGGGGTGAAAGTGGGGCATGGTGGATACAAAGGTGAACATGACACCTTGTCCACCAGGAACTCACGATTTAATTGAAAAAACCACAATTGGAAACAGATTACTATTCAACAATATGATAGGAATTTTCAGGAAAAGGTAGTGCTTCAGCTGGGAATTAAAGAGTAAATAAAATTCAACAGAAGGGAAGTGGACTGGAGGACATGCAGGGGCACAGAACCTCTGGTGGGGGTGCAGAGTAGACAGTGTGCTGGAGAAGAGCTCACCTGAGGTTGGAATTGCTGCACTCTCTTTTGTCATTAGTTGTATCAGATTCTAGAAAAGTCAGGCTATTTGTGTGGGAGGATTTAAGAAGTGAATTTTGACAGTAACTATCCAAAGAATATTGGTTACTTGTCTTTTACATCTTGATTATTTCAAACTATTCCCCCTCTATTCCCTTTTCCAGGAAGCCTTTCAGTGAAAGAATTCAGCTTAATAAAACACTCCTCTACCCAATCCCACGTGTAGACAGCTAACAAGTGTTCCTGGAACTTTTATGCTAATGAAGGTGATGATCAAAATCTTGTACATTCTTTCATTGATTGAGCACCTGCCATGTATCCAGCATTGGATATAGAGGACACAGAAGGAAGATGGCACAGTCCCTGTTCTTATTGAATTGATAATCCAGTAGGAGATCCGACAAGCAGTGTGGTTGGGTCATGTGGAGCCCCTGACTCAGACCCAGGGTCAGGGAAGGCTTCCTAGAAAAGGGAACAGACACCTGACAGCCTAGTGCAGAAAGGGGGAGGAAGTATTTCAGGAAGAGGAAACAAGGCGGGTGCTGAACTCAGGGAAAATAGCTTGTTAGAGAAACTGAAGTTACTGACTTTGAGCATAGGGAGTGTGGGGAAGAGAGGAGTTAGCCAAAGACCTGCATCAGGGTGGAAGACTGACAGATTGGAGGAGGTCAAGACCAGAGATGGGGACATCAGCTGAAATAATCAAGATGTAAAAGACAACTAATGTTCTTAGGACAGTCACTGTCAGAATTCTCTTCTCGATTCAATTCTCCAACCCTAACAGCCACTCTAAAACCTCAGAGAACTATTTGAAAAGTAAAGAAAAATCCTAGTAGGGCCAGGCGCGGTGGCGCACGCCTGTAATCCCAGCACTTGGGAGGCTGAGGCAGGAGGATCAGGAGTTCAAAGCCAGCCTCAGCAACTTAGCGAGACCCTAAGCAATTCAGTGAGACCCTGTCTCTAAATAAATACAAAATAGGGCTAGGGATGTGGTTCAGTGGTGGAGTGCCCCTGGGTTCAATCCCCAGTACCAAAAAAAAAAAAAATCCTAGTAGGAAGTGTTATATACAAATATATATATCCTTTTCTTTCCTGTTATCCACACAAATGACCCTTTAAAACCATGGTCCTAGGTGGGCCATCAATTTTTTTTACCAGGAATAAACCTGTGCAAGGTGTAGTCTCCATGCCCTTGAAATAAGAGCCTCTTTGTAACCTGTGGCTTGGTGCTATTTTATGCTTTCTAGGTTGGGACTGAAGTACTCATGGCATGAGAAGGAGTAGTTTATCTTTTATGATTCCAGAGTTTCATCTATATATGTTGATAAATCCCAAGTATGTACTCTATGACTTCTCTTAAAGTCTAGAACCTTTATTTCAGCTGCCCATGGACACTTCCAGCACAGTAATAAGAGCTAATATAAACATATAACAGGTACTTGTGACCAGAGGGTATGCTAAACGTATTTGCAGTCTTTTCCTAATTTAACCTTCCAATAGTCCTTAGAAGTTGCAGATGGGAAATATAAGGCTGAGAGAATCGCACAGGATTCTCTGACAGGAGAAGTGACAGGATCAAGTCTGACTGTCCAGAGTTGAATAGTATACACAGACCCATTTGGGCTTATACAATAGAAGCCATCTGTCTTGAATTTAAGTCTGAATCTTAAATCAGTCCAGTCCATGACAAATGGATCCTGTTCTCCTGTCCTCTTCCAGGTCCAGTCATCACTGAACTTCATGCAGGCTACAATCATTTCTTACCGTGCAATCCTTGTTTGTGTTTTGTTTTGTCTCTTCTCTTACAGTAGGAGAGAAACTGCTAGAAACAAATGACCATTTGCTTCATATATATTCCTTTTTGTTTATTTTTACTATGTCTACCTTGGATAAAAAGTTAGGGCCTGGATGAGAACGCTTTAGTTCAAAGCAAACATAGAATTTTTTCTCATTTACTGTTGTCACTTGGATCTCCATAATAATGTCTTTTCTCTCTCTCTCTCTCTCTCTCTCTCTCTCTTTTGTTTTCTAGGAATGTTTACCCTTGCGGAAGTTGCTTCACTTAATGACATTCAGCCAACTTACCGAATCCTGAAACCATGGTGGGACGTGTTTATGGATTACCTGGCTGTTGTAATGTTGATGGTAGCCATCTTTGCAGGAACCATGCAACTTACCAAAGATCAGGTGGTCTGCTTGCCAGTATTGCCATCTCCTGTAAATTCAAAGGCACACACATCACCAGGAAATACTGACATCACCACCGAAATCCCGAAGATGGAAACAGCCACTAACCAAGACCAAGACGGGCGGACAACAAATGACATTTCCTTTGGCACATCTGCTGTGACACCTGACATACCTCTCAGAGCCACGTATCCTCACACAGATTCCACAGTTCCAAACCAGGAAGAAAAGAAAGAGAAGAGAGATCCAACAGGCCGGAAAACAAACTTGGATTTTCAGCAATATGTATTTATTAATCAGATGTGTTACCATCTGGCCCTTCCTTGGTATTCTAAGTACTTTCCATACCTTGCTCTTATACATACTATCATTCTCATGGTCAGTAGCAACTTTTGGTTCAAATATCCCAAAACATGCTCAAAAGTAGAGCATTTTGTTTCAATACTAGGAAAGTGCTTTGAATCTCCTTGGACTACTAAAGCGCTGTCTGAGACGGCCTGTGAAGACTCAGAGGAAAACAAGCAGAGGATAACAGGGGCCCAGACTCTACCAAAGCACGTGTCCACCAGCAGCGATGAAGGGAGCCCCAGTGCCAGCACCCCAATGATCAACAAAACTGGCTTCAAATTCTCAGCCGAAAAGCCCGTGATTGAAGTT
The DNA here is from genome assembly GCA_020662805.1 of Glaucomys volans. Classification (NCBI taxonomy): domain Eukaryota; kingdom Metazoa; phylum Chordata; class Mammalia; order Rodentia; family Sciuridae; genus Glaucomys; species Glaucomys volans. Next base: position 737,838 of record JAJEJO010000139.1, read on the forward strand.
CCCAGCATGACCATCCTGGATAAAAAAGATGGGGAACAGGCAAAAGCCCTGTTCGAGAAAGTGAGGAAATTCCGTGCCCATGTAGAAGACAGTGACTTGATCTATAAACTCTATGTGGTCCAAACAGTTATCAAAACAGCCAAGTTCATTTTTATTCTCTGCTACACTGCAAACTTTGTCAACGCAATCAGCTTCGAGCATGTCTGCAAGCCTAAAGTCGAGCACCTGACTGGTTATGAGGTGTTTGAGTGCACCCACAATATGGCTTACATGTTGAAAAAGCTTCTCATCAGTTATATATCCATTATTTGTGTTTATGGTTTTATCTGCCTCTACACTCTCTTCTGGTTATTCAGGATACCTTTGAAGGAATATTCTTTTGAAAAAGTTAGAGAAGAGAGCAGTTTCAGTGACATTCCAGATGTCAAAAATGACTTTGCGTTCCTTCTGCACATGGTAGACCAGTATGACCAGCTCTATTCCAAGCGTTTTGGTGTGTTCTTGTCAGAAGTCAGTGAGAACAAACTGAGGGAAATTAGTCTGAACCACGAGTGGACATTTGAGAAGCTCAGGCAGCACGTGTCCCGCAACGCCCAGGACAAGCAGGAGCTACACTTGTTCATGCTGTCAGGTGTGCCAGATGCCGTCTTTGACCTCACAGACCTGGATGTGCTAAAACTTGAACTGATTCCAGAAGCTAAAATTCCTGCTAAGATTTCTCAAATGACCAACCTCCAAGAGCTCCACCTCTGCCACTGCCCTGCGAAAGTTGAACAGACTGCTTTTAGCTTTCTCCGCGATCACTTGAGATGCCTTCACGTGAAGTTCACTGATGTGGCTGAAATTCCCGCCTGGGTGTATTTGCTCAAAAACCTTCGTGAGTTGTACTTGATAGGCAATTTGAACTCGGAAAACAACAAGATGATAGGACTTGAATCTCTCCGAGAGTTGCGGCACCTTAAGATTCTCCACGTGAAGAGCAATTTGACCAAAGTTCCCTCCAACATTACAGATGTGGCTCCACATCTTACAAAGTTAGTCATTCATAATGACGGCACTAAACTCTTGGTACTGAACAGCCTTAAGAAAATGATGAATGTTGCCGAGCTGGAGCTCCAGAACTGTGAACTAGAGAGAATTCCACATGCTATTTTCAGCCTCTCTAATTTACAGGAACTGGATTTAAAGTCAAATAACATACGCACAATTGAGGAGATCATCAGTTTCCAGCATTTAAAACGACTGACTTGTTTAAAATTGTGGCATAATAAAATTGTTACCATTCCTCCCTCCATCACCCATGTCAAAAACTTGGAGTCCCTTTATTTCTCCAACAACAAGCTCGAGTCTTTACCAGTGGCAGTATTTAGTTTACAGAAACTCAGATGCTTAGATGTAAGCTACAACAACATTTCAATGATTCCCATAGAAATAGGATTGCTTCAGAACCTGCAGCATTTGCATATCACTGGGAACAAAGTGGACATTCTGCCAAAACAATTGTTTAAATGTGTGAAGTTGAGGACTTTGAATCTGGGGCAGAACTGTATCACCTCCCTTCCAGAAAAAATTGGTCAGCTCTCCCAACTCACTCAGTTGGAGCTGAAAGGGAATTGCTTGGACCGCCTGCCAGCCCAGCTGGGCCAGTGTCGAATGCTCAAGAAAAGCGGGCTTGCTGTGGAAGATCACCTTTTTGACACTCTGCCACTGGAAGTCAAAGAAGCATTGAATCAAGACATAAATGTTCCCTTTGCAAATGGGATTTAAACTGAGATACTACATGCACATCCATGTGCAGGAGCAATTTCCTAGATTGCAAATGCTCATGTACAAGTTATTGCAAGATAATGCATTTTAGGAGTAGATACATCTTTTAAAATAAAACACGAGAGGGTGCATAGAAGGCTGATAGAAGACATAATTGAATGTTCAATGTTTGTAGTGTTTTAAGTCATTCATTTCCAAATTTTTTTTTTTTTTCTCTCTCTTTTTTTTTTTTTTTTTTTTTTTTTTAATTTTTTCTTCTGGGGAAAGGGAAGGAAAAATTATAATCACTAATCTTGGTTCTTTTTAATTGTTTGTAACTTGGATGCTGCCGCTACTGAATGTTTACAAATTGCTTGCCTGCTAAAGTATGATTAAATTGACTTTTTCTTACTATACTACCTTTTTTGAGGTGTTGTGATTTATTTTGCTTAACTGATGCAATATTGCTTTAACTCAGATCACTAAAGACACATCGGTCCAAACCTATACATTTAGATTTGCTGAAATACTGATTTCTTTCCTGTATTAATTTAAATAGCACATCAGACGAGCACTTCTTTTAATATTGTTGAATGCTGCTGCTTCCAAGAAAACCCGTATGGAATTTACCCTCTTGGAGGCCTGGGATGTAGTAAAGGGATATAGATTGTTGGGCCTTTTTGTTTTTCTTAAAAATAAGTAATAATAAGAAAAATTAAAATAACATCCTTTAATAGTAACTTTTTTCCCATGGACTGGAGTTGATTATATGAGACACATTTGTACTGATATATTACAAATAAAAATATTTTTTAAAAACAAATGTGTAATTACAGCCACAATAACTTTAGTGACTTAGTGATTCACAACTTTTCAAATATCACAATTTGGAAGATAACACAAAATCAAAGTAAGTATCACTTAATTTCCTACCCTTTTGATGGGGGTAGTGGTTAAAAAATAGGACCCATAGTTCATTGAGTTGGAAAACTTTTGACTTCCTATTCATCTTAGTGACAAGCCAAATTTCCTGTGTTTGTCTAGAGCTAGGAAGGGTCATGTTCAGGGAAATTCTGGCAGAAAACACTTTTTAGATTATGGTTTTCCTACTTTATCTATCTTGCAGATTGCTAAGTCTCTCTCGAAAAAAATGGAAAAATTTCCTGACCCCCATTTAGGTATTCATTGGCAGGTGTTTGAGTGGGCCTTTTATCAAGTGGAAAGAACTGTTTGATGCTCTGAGTGACAAAGTAGTGTCCTCTCTACAAGACTGAATTCATTCCCTGAAACACCGAACATCCCCTGGAGCTTGAAGGATTATGCACAGACTATGGAAAGACAGACTCATTTCCTTGTTTTCCTTCCCAAAATTGAATTCTGGAGTTCTCGTGTAACCACTGGAGATGAATCTTAACTTTCTGGAGAACTTGTAAATACTCTTGAGTTGAGAAGTATTGTCATTAACAGGAAAGGCTGCAGTCACTGTCACTGTATTAGGAACTGACCCCAGCTCCCACATCTTGGCCATTCCTCTCTATTCCTAAAAGGCTTGAGGTAGGAGACCACCTTATAAAAGCCCAAGTTTAGAAAATCAGAGGACAATGGTAAATTTTTTTATTCAAACACAATATCTCCCAGATAATACTCTTCCATTTCTCTCACCATTCATTAATATATTCACCAGCGTTGATTATGCACCAACATTATGTGAGGAATTAGGAATTCAATACTGGAATAAGTCACAGGCCCTGGCTGCATAGAGATTGATAGCCAGGTAGGGAGCATTAATATTGATATGCATGTGCTACAAATGATTAATTACAGTTGTAATACAGAAAGTGGACAGAACCTATGTGAATGGAGAATGGCTGGAGTGAGGCTAACAAAGAGCTTCAGGGAAGTTCACACTTAATGAGCTGCCTGTAAACGCTCCTGGGCATTTCCCTCCCATCAACCACATGGCACTGCTCTCCCCGCTGAACAACTGCCACCACCTGAAATTGTTATAGCGTTTTAGAAGAATGCCACACCAGCTTTATTATGAGATCAACAGATCAGATAGTATGAGATATTATGATCTTTGCTCTACAGTCTCAAAATTGCTTTTTTTTTTTTTTTTTTTTTTTTTTTTGGTATAGTACTGGGAATTGAATCCAGGGGCACTCTACCATTAAGCTACATCCCTAGCCCTTTTATTTTGATACCAGGTCTCAATAAGTTTCCCAGGACTTGAACTTGAGATCTTACTGTCTCAGCCTTCCAGTCTCTAGGATTACAGGTGTGTGCCACCACTCCCAGCAATAAACTTCTTTATGTGAGGGAAAGCAATGTAAGTCAGTGATAGAGCATGTGCTTAGCATGCATAATGCCAGGTTTATTCCCTTAGCACCAAAAATAAATTGAAAAATCATTAAAGTTTGATTGGCATATAAAAAAACTGTACATACTGAAAATGTGTACCTCTCAAAGAGTTGTTTTAAAACAAGCTTTTGGGTTTTTTTGCTTCTGATTTGTGTGGAACTGGGGATTGAACCCAGGGCTTCCCGTATGCTAAGCAAGTACTCTACCACTGAGCTATATCTCCAGCCCTTTTTAAAATTTATTTTGAGGATCTCACTAAATTGCCCAGTTGGGCCTATGATCCTCCTCCCTCAGCCTCCTGAATGGCTAGATTACAGGTTGTGCCATTCCACCTGGTAAACGTGGTTGTTCGAGGTGTTTTTTTTTGTTGTTTTTTGTGGTACAGGGGATGGAACCCAGGTGCATTCTTCCTCTGAGCTATATCTCTATCCCTTCTTAAAATATTTGCTTTGAGACAGGGTGTCACTAAGTTACCCAG
>JAJEJO010000139.1:742522-784189 GCA_020662805.1 Glaucomys volans
CTCTGCCACTCAGCTACAACCCCAGCCCAATCATGTCATTTTTGAAGGGGAGAAGTGGCAAGAGGCTCACCTTGCTTTTCAGAGAACAGCCATTCTACAGGGCCTGGAATCTGGAATACTCCCAAAGCTTGGCCACTGGCAGGTCCCCGCCAGGCAATGTGTTTCCTAATTAGTAATTGGAGTTCAGTCACTTAGAACTGATTGGCGTTAGATGCCTCCAAACAATATCAAGGGGGTACTTTCCTCTTACCTACTTTCTGTTGACTTTATCAGCCCTTCATAGTGTCCTTGAAATCTGAAGAGTTCATGGTCAATTGATTTAAATGCCACATTCCACACTGCTGTTTGCAAGTTGCAGTGTTCTAAAAGAGGGTTCCTGAGAAATGCTGATTCATTTAACAGACTTGAAATATATTGGGTCTTGGAGTCTCAGCACATAACATATGAGGGATTTGTGGGCCTGTTTTGTCCATCCATGTGTCAGATGCATCAGACATGGGGTGATACAAATTCGAATATGTAAGTTTTGGCTTAATATTTTCAAACCTTTCTCCAAAGTTCCTTGAGCACTCATCTGAAGAAAATTATTGCAAAGAATCTAAATATTCCTTGTTTTGGTGAATCCCATGCAGTCGGAGAGAATCTAGTTTTCTTGTGGCTCTTTTACTTTTTTATTCCACCATTGTTGAGTTGACTTGGCAGAGAAGACTGAGTGGAGATTTAGCAATTTAATATTAGAGTTCATTCTGTATAACTCCTGGCCAGTGTTTGACATTTTTTATGTATAAAGGGAAGTCTTATATTTTATAAATAACACTAGTAGTTTCTCCATCTCTCCTGGTTTGTACATCAACCAGGAACAGACTCATTTCAAATTGCTAATGACAGCAAACTCCAAAGTGCCCTTGAGACCAACGCCCAACAGTTGTTTCCATTCACCTTGCTGAATAAGAGCCAGAGTGCTGTCCTCTCGCAAAGATTTCTGGTGGCGATTGCGTCAGTAATTCATTCCAATAAAATGGTCCCTTTATTAACTGAATTCCCAAACAAAGGCTGTGGTTAACAAAAAGCCCCTTTCATGAAAAGAAGGGGGAAAAGAACAAACCCCTGGAAACAAGTTTTCAAATGTCTTCTAACTTATGACTGACACAAAGTGACCCCATCTGGTCCTGACCAGCTGTGGCTCTCCTAGGACAAGGGCAGCAGGCATTTAGGGTGATGTTTACTGGAGACAGAGAGGCAGAAGAGCAGCAGGGTACAAACCAGGCACCTTCAAGCCTGGCTGAGTGGTGGGGACAAGGTCATGCTTCTGCAATAGGGAAAGCCACTTCACTCACAAATCTTTAAACTCAGGCTCGCTCTTTCTTCAGTGTTCTTGGGGGGAGTTGTTTGTTTTGGGTGCTGGGGATCTTTCCCAGGGCCTTGTGCCTGCCAGTCAAGTGCTCTACTACTGAACTATACCCACAACCCCTCTTCAAGTTTTTGGCTCTAGAAACTTGATGTATTTCAGCTGGCCCAGATAAATATCACTTTCTTGAGAAATCTTTGAGAAACAGAGTATTCCTGGAAAGTTTCATCTTCTAGTCACATCTTTCCCCTCCCACTGTTGTAGAATCCATTGGTAGAAACTGCCCAGCCCTGCTGCTTGTCCCTATGAGTTATCCCTCTTGTACTCCTGAGATTCAGCTCTGGAATAAGAGTGCCTGCACCTGAATCCTGCCCCTGCCTTAGCTGCAGGACCATGACAAATGTCTTACCCTCATATACCTCAATTTCTTCTTTATCAGTGGGAATATTGCCACAATAGTGCCTGCTATTGGGGTTCACGAATTTGGCTTTGTGAGTGACAATTGAATAAGGTGATTCTTTGGGGGTAGTGTGCCTGGCAAACAGTAAATACTCTGTAATACTTTTATTACTTTTGTCCCTAATCTCCAACTATGAGTCTTTCTAATACATATTCTCTCTTTTCAGTGGGCATGTGGAACACAGAATAAAATTATAAAAGTATTTCCCAGCCTTCCTGGGAACTTGATGTGGCCACATGATTGAATCCTAGCAAAACAAGTGGGAAGGAAAAGGCAATGCACCATTTCTGTGTTGGGCCCTTAAAGAGAAGGGCATGCCACTTCCTTGCCCTATTCCTGCTGCTTACACTGCAGATACACAAATGGGTCTGATTTAGACTGTGCAAATAGAGCAACAAACCAGATGTGGCACAGGAATACAACAGTAGTCTGGGCCCCTGACAACTTCAAGGAACTTGGTTGCACAAAAGAGAAACAAATCTCTCTTGTTTAAGCCTCTATTCAGTAAGGGCTCTGGTGCATGCAGTAAGTATGAAAGATCTTGCTACTCAAAACATCTGTGTGCTTCAGGATGCTGAGACTTGACAATTGCAAGTTCAAAGCCAGCCTCAACACCTCAGCAACTTAGACCCTGCCTCAAAATTAAAAAGTGGCTGGGGATGTGGCTCAGTGATCAAGTGCTCCTGGGTTTAGTCCCCCAAGCCCTAGTAACAAAACAAACAAAAAATCAAAACGGCTTATATGGTCAGCAGCAGCAAGAGCATCACTCGGGAATTTGTTAGAAATGCACAATCTCAGATTCCTCCTCAGACTTACTGAATCTAAATCTATATTTTAGCAAGATGATATCCAGTTGATTTATAGGCATATTAAAGTTTGAGAAGCATTGTACAAAACAATATATCTGTAGAGAATGAATCAGCTGGTCATCATCAGGAGCTGGGAAGAGGATGGTGCTGACTGGTTTTCTAGCACCACTGGGTTCTGCCTCTCCCATCAGCCTACTGGTGAACTCGCAGAGAGAAATTTAGGATTTGGCTGGTGCTTGTGGTTTACACCAATCCTCACACCCCCGTTTGCTCCTGTAGGCAGCATGCTGTTCATATCACCATAGTAACCATAGGAAAGATGGGTGGTAAACTGCCGCTGTGGGCTGCTTGCCAAGGTGGTAGCAATATATGTCATCCTCCCAGGAGTGTGAGGTCTGGAAGCTCCTATAATTGCCCCAGTGGCTCATACACTTGGGCGACACCCTTGACACTGTTCGCACACCCAGTAGCTAAATGTCCCATTCCTTTGTTTAACCTTCAGGCTGGGTCTGGGTTAGCAGCAAAAGCTCAGCCAACCATGGGATAACCTGCCCATTTTGAACCTTTTCAGAATGCCCCGGGGAAACTGACAGGTGGTCCAACATGAAACCTGGCAGGAATAATATCAGGGTAAGATCTGCTCAGGGGAACCACATGGGTGTTAAACCATGCCACATAGATAATATGAAGAAATAAATTTTTGCCAAGTGTGGTAGCACATGCCTGTAATCTCCAGTGACTTGGAAGGCAGGAGGATATCAAGTTTGAGGTCAACCTAAGAAACTTAGGCCCAAAGCAACGTAGTGAGGCCCTGTCTCAAAGAAAGTATTGGGGATGTGACTCAGTGGTTAAGCAAGCACACTTGGGTTCAATTCCTGGTACCAAAAATATATATATATATGCATATATATATTTTTTTTTGTTTGTTTGCCACTAAAAAATTGTAAGTAATAGCCACATAATTCAGCATTTTGAAATGAGGCACTACCTTGATGGAAACCTTATCAAGATGCATTTCCAAAGATTTAACCCAGATTTTTCCTACAGACTATCTGGCTTTGGTTGTAATGGAAACATCTGGTCATCCTAATGATAACCCTTCATCTTCTTGATAATGATGATTAATTTGCTCATCATCTCATCTTCCCTGGGATATTGTGGAGATAATGTCAGTACAGTGCCTACTACTCCCTGGAGATAAACCCTGCATAATAACAGTTTGCCATTAATTTATCATTGTAGGAGGCAGGAAGTTTAGTTGAAGACAGCTTGTTCATCTTAGCTTGAGAAGTAGCTGACACATATTCAAGCCCACACCTTCCACTGATCAGTTATAAGTAACTGCTATTCAGGGATATTAGGTTTCCACCTATTTCTAAAGATGGAAGAGGACATTCAGAAGTGGACTGGACAATATAAGTAGCAATACCTCTGACTCTATGCCAGATGGACACTTGACTCGATCCTCACAGCAGAACAGGGAATTGTGAATGTCCCTGTTTTACAGATGAAGAAACTGTGAGGTTAGGCAATCTGTCCAAGGTCACCCTTCTGGCAGGAGAGGGGCAGTGCTAAATCAGGCACCAGAGCTTCTCCCGCTAAGCTACACAGCGGGTGACTGGTGTTTGTCAGCAATTCCAAAATATGTTTTGAAATCAGTGTTGACATCCAGTTACATAAATATGCCCCAAGCTAGGATTTTCCTTCATTCTTTAGAGTGAAGTTTTTGATGGGTCTCAGCATCTGTCCTTAGCGTTAAAACTTGTTTCTTCAGTTGGGCTGTTGACAGTCATGAAAGGGCAATCCACCCCAGGTAATGTAATTATTTTCCCTTGCAAAATGTTAAAGGCATGACCGTCTTTACTCCATGGTCACTTACTTAGAAATAAGAAAGCTCTGTCTCAGCTATTGATGCAGAGTCAATGTGGTAGAGAGTGACATTCAACAGATCCAAAAAGGTGGGTGCAGGAAAACACTAACATTTGCTGGGCCCTCCAGGCAGATGTGACTTTTCTTTCCAGCTTGGCATTTCAAACACGGATTCTTAGGCTGTTACCAACCCGGGCGGCACCAGGCGCCTGCATCATCCTGACCTTTATTTTCACTGGATCTCTTTCCTTTTCTCTCAACAGTCACTGTACTCCACCATCTGAGCTAAGACAAGACATCAGATATTTGTGGTCTATGGGGAGGGAAGACTCAGTTTTACACAGAAGAAAATGCTTATGATAGAGAAAGAAGGAAGAGAGGTGAGGGAACGAACATTCCCACCTCTACTGGAACAAATGTAACCCCTCCAGATTTACATTTCAAAGCCTCCGAGAAGTTCTGATTTTATTTATTTATTTATTACTTATTTATTTTGGTTTTGTGTGTGTGCATGCATGTTGTTTTGTTTTTTGGCCTTCTTATCTTACCCACGGTAACTTGTTCTAATACTTCACCTCAAATATAAGCTCAGTTTGGATGTAATTCAGTGATAGTTCTCTTGCCTAGCATTCAAGAGAACCTGGATTCAGTCCCTAGCACCAGGAAAAAAACATACAAACCAATAAAAAAAACTCATTTTGGCAAGTGAATTTTAACCAAGACACGAATTGTCATTGGAGACAATTTGTATGTGTGTGTTTTATATCCTCGACCCCTTATAAAACTGAGTAGACTTTTTTTTAAAGATAATACAACTCATATACAGTCAATATTACCAAGAAGATCGTCTCATGCACCAGGACTAAAATTAGAGTCGGTGGTGACCAAGAAAGTCTGCTGACACAGGAATAAGAAAGAACTTGGAGGAAGCCAGGAAAGGGGTGGGAATGTTTTTAAATATTGTAAACAGTTATTCTGTTATTTACAGAATAAAATTAGCCCGATGACACATTCTAAGTACGGCCTCAGTTCTTCCACCACAAGCAAGAGCTGAAGACAGAGCAAATAACACATGTGCTCAGTTGCAATAAACTGAGAACTCTTGCAGTTGCTTTTGAGAAGACTGCAAGAGGAAATCAGTTAACCGTATTCATACTGAATTCCTTTTGCTACAATCCTCCTAATTGTATGAAGTTAAATTAATTTTCTTGGCCTAAGACTTAACTCCCTGTGAATAAACAGAGCCTCCTGCCAGCAGCTTAACCACCTGCTCTCTGTCACTGGAATTGAGAAACTGCAGCATAGGGTGGCCAGGGCTTAAGCTACTGGAACTGCCTCGTGGAAGGCAAATTATTTAACATGGTGTGATTTTGCTTCCTCATCTGTGAAATGGGGTTACTAACAGTCTTCACCTGAAGCATAGCTGTATTGATTAAATTGGACAACACATATGAAGCCCTTAGGACAACACCTGGCACACTGAAGGTTTAATGTATGAGAGTAGTCTTCATTAATAATGTTTCTGAAAGTTTGGGGAGATGTGTCCATCAACAAAAATAAAACCTGGGAAACAAGGCTGTTCAAATGTAAGATTCTAGTAGAGCTAAGGAACTGGATGCTACCCCAGTAAGAATTAATTTTGCCTTCCTCTCCTTTCAAAAGACCGCAAGGACAAGTGCTTAGTGACTTGATGCACAAGCAGCTCTTCATACACTTATTAATTTGTTTATTTTGCTTAGCAAATCAGGGTAATCAGACTTCGTAATGTTAAGAACCCTCTTTGGTTGGTTATGATGGTTTCTAAGTAGTTCTTTAAACTTGGGACAGACCCAGTAATCCATCTGGCAAAAGGCTCTGTTTGCCGGAAGACACATTTCAGATTCTAAAGAATAGCTGCAAGGAGCCCTCTCTTGGACTAAGCTGTTGGGTCCACAATAAAGTATGCCATCTGCTTTCCTGGTACAAGGGTTAAGGAATTTACTGCTTGGCTGACCAGCATTTTATATTTCTTTTTGGTTAATTTGAAACTTACACTAAGATTGGGTTATTGGTACTGAAAGTGTTCAACTTTTCTAGTCTATTCGAGAAGATGAAAAGTCATCTCTCAATGACCACAAACAGTGGTGATTTTACTTTCTTTGAAGAATTTGTTATATATAAATATATGTATATATACATATATACATACACACATATATGTATATTTGTACATATGTATGTATGTATATATATGTATACATGTGTATACATATATGTATGTGTGTATATATATAATATATATATATTTTTGTGTATTGAAAAATACTAGATCCATAAAAATCCCAAGTTAATAGAACAGATGACTGAGGAGATGATCATTTACAACATAAAAAGAATCTTTTCTTCTATTCATCAGGGTTAGCTCTTCTGGAACTCAGGGGAAAAAAACCAGATTATTCATGGTTGGTAAATACATCCGTTGGTTGCAGCAAAGCACACTTGCACTTTGGACGGGCTGGCACTGAGCATCTTTGTCTGTTCCCCCATTTCTTTACCAGAGGGGGAAGAAAAAGCAGATAACACTTTCACAAACTAACATGACTCATACAAAATTTCCATTGTGCTTTTAACAATTTCAGTCCCAATCACACACTTAGACATAAATGATTTGTAAAGGGTTATCCAAGGATCTGTGAGATTACTTTGAGGTTCACTTCAATTTGCCATTTTTTAAACTAGAAACACACCAAGAGGCATGCTGGGCTTAAGTACAGTAGACTTTTGCTGTTTTATTATATAAAATATCAACCCTCCATTCCATCCAGTCTTTATGTAAAGCTCCTCTGTAGAATTCTGTTGTACTGTTAAAGAAAGGGGATGGGAATAGAGAAAGTGATGGGCAGAATCATTTAAGGAGACTGGTCAGGCCAGTTCAATCATTTCTTTAAGAAATATTAACTGAAGATGGGTGCAGTGGTGCTTGCCTGTAATTTCAGCGACTTGGGAGGCTGAAACAAGAGGATCTCAAGTTGGAGGTCAGCCTTAGCAACTGAACAAGGCCCTCAACAACTTAGTGAGACCCTGTCTCAAAATAAAAAGTAAAAAGAGTTAGTAAAAAGGGCTGATATCACTCAGTGGTAAAGCACCCCTAGCTTAAATCCCGGGCCAAAAAATTTTTAAAAAGAAAGAAGGAAATATTCACTGAAAGATGGTCTCTCTCATATTCACCTGTAGTTCCAGCAACTCAGAAGGCTGAGGCAGGAGGATCACTTGACTTCAAGAGTTCAAGATCAGGTAGGGCAAGATAGTGAGATCCTGTCTATAAACACTGCAAAGGAAGGAAGTTAGGAAGGGAAAAAGGAAATATAAAAAAATATTAATTGAGCTCCTATCCCACTCAAGACAGGCAGTGTGCTAAGTGCTGGCATAAAACAGATGTGCTTGATCCCCAGCAAGGAAAGACTCAATCTATGCTTTGTTTTCTGTTCTTACACATCCACCCTCTTCTCCAGCCTCCTATCTCTTTCCAACACCACTCCACAAGGTGTAATTAACAGCAGGTGCCCAATGCAAGCATCTGAGTTTCATAGAACTCAAAGGTAGTAGGCTGGTGGAATTGATCTTCTAATTAGCTTCCTTCTCTCCCCACCTACTCTCTTTCTCGTCACCTCATGTGCTGGCATTAAAGGACACAGCCTGTATTTGTTTACTTCTGTAGCCTTCTAAGTATTTTGGTGCCTTTTCTTCCTGATTTTAAAATTAACTTATGCTCATCGTTACACAAAAGTCAAATATTACAGAAATCCATGCCCTTTTTTTTTTTTTTTTTGGACCGGGGATTGAACTCAGAGGCACTCAGCCACTGAACCACATTCCCAGCCCTATTTCATATTTTATTTAGAGACAGGGTCTCACTGAGTTGCTTAAGGCCTCGCTAAGTTGCTGAGGCTGGCTTTGAACTCGTGATCCTCCTGACTCAGCCTCCCAAGTCGCTTGGATTACAGGCGTGTGCCAACGCGCCCAGCTTAATCCATGCCCTTTGAAAGCATGTCATTCCACCCCTCAAAACTTTGTACCAACATTTCTTCTAATCCAGAGTAAAAGGCAAAGTCTTTAAATAGCCTACTGGCCTGCATACCACTCCCCAGACTCTCAGACCTCATCCTCCCATTCTTCCTTCCTCTACTGTGCTCTGGTCTCCCAACATTCCAAATTCCCTGTGCTTCAGGCCTTTGCATCAGCTCACCCTTCTGACTGGAGTGCACCCTCCTGATATCTGGGTGATTTCAATATTAGTCATCCCCGGCTGCATGGCAAATTACTATGGACTGGGTGTTTTGAACAACAGAAATCTATTTCCTCAGTATTCTGGGGGATCAATGTTCAAGTCAAGTTTCTGACCAACTTGGTTTCTGGTGAGGGCTTTCTGCCTGGCCTGTAGTCACCTGCCATCATTTTTGTAGTCTTTTCCTTCTCCTCCTTCTTCTCCTCCTCCTCCTTCTTCTTCCTCTTCCTTCTCTTCTTCTTTTCCCCTCAGTTCCGGGAATTGAACTCAGGAGCACTCTACTACTGAGCTACATACCCAGGACTTTTATTTTTATTTTGAGACAGAGTCTTGCTAAGTGGCCAAGGCTGGTCTTGAACTTACCTCCCAAGTAACTGCGATTACTGGTATGTGCTACCTGGCCCAGTGTCAGCTGCCTTCTTACATGTGCTTTTGCTCTATGGTTCTCTTCGAATGAGGAGACTAATCCCATCAGATCAAGTCCCCTTCCTTCCCTCCTTATTTAATCTTAATACTCCCTTGGAGGCCCCATCACAAAATGCAATCACTCTGGGGGTTAGGGATTCAAAATGAGAATTATGAGGGGACCATAAACATTTGATCTATAATGCCTTTGTTTAAATAGAACCTTCTCAGAGAGGCTTTCTCTAGCCTCTTCAAAACATCTATTTATTATTTCTCACAATTGTGTGGCAGTTGGGTTCACTGGAGTCCTCTAGCAGCTCAACCTGGTCCAGAGGAAATAAGATCGCCTCAGTGCCATGGCTGGTCCTTGCTGCTGCTGTTGGCAGGGCCTCTCTTTCTTCCTGGGGTACCTCATTCTTCTAGAGACCAGTCCTGGCTTCCTTACATAACAACATGAATGTTTCAAAAGGGAAAATGGACACTTTACGGCCTCTCAGGACCTTGGGTCCTGGCCAGTTAGGAATAGCAGAATCTATTACAAGAGGGTATGATTTAAGCCAGGTGCGGTGGCGCATGCCTGTAATCCCAGAGGCTTGGGAGGCTGAGGCAGGAGGATAGTGAGTTCAAAGACAGCCTCAGCAAGTTAACGAGGCCCTAAGCAACTCAGTGAGACCCTGTCTCTAAATAAAATACAAAATAGGGCTGGGGGATGTGGCTCAGTGGCCGAGTGCCCCTTGGTTCAATCCCCAATCCCCAGTGCCAAAAAAAAAAAAAAAAAGAAAAAAAAAAGAGGGTGTGATTTATCAGGGGCCATGATTGTAATAATCTGCCACATCATCCTATTTAAAATTGCAGCCCAACTCTTACTTTACTGCATAGCTTTCATCGTTGGTGACAAACTATAAACTCTATACAAGTAGGAATATCTGTTTTTATTTCCTGATTTTTCTCCATCACCTATAATAGAACCTGACTTATGGGAGATGCTTATGTCTGTTAAATAATTGAATATATCAACCTGAAATGTTTTCCAGAATGTTTTGTCTTTCGTCACATTGTGACTTTGGGTATGTTTTTACTGTGAAAAAGTACTTCCCCATAAAAAGATCTCATTTTATTTTCATAACTATCTCACCAGGCAGGCAAGGCAAATATCAATACCTCTACCTTTGGGATAAGAAAACAAGGCCCATGAAGGGAGAGTGACTAGCTCAAGGTCACACAGCTCATAAGAAGTAAGCTTCTTACTTTATGACCCACATTTTCTACCAGCCATCATGCAATCACCCAAGCAAAAAGCCTCCTCAGCCTCTTCTTTTTCCTCCCCAGGAGACTGAGCTTGGGAAGCTCTGTAAATATTCCTGGTTAGCCAATTGGCTATGTGCCAGGAGGAGATGGAAGCATTTATTTTTCTGATATTTCCCCAGAGAGACCATAACCTGAAGGAATTCATGATCCAAAGTCATCAAGACACTAAAAGGTAAAGGTGTCAGGTTCTTTCTTTATGGACATTGCCCCTGGACAGTACTGTCTAAATTTAAACTCTGAAGTCATGTGTCTAACCTGTGGTTGACAGGTCATTCTCGTCAGAGCAGAGAACAATTTTTACTCAAGCTCTGGCTGCTTTTCTACCTCAAAAAGGGTTGGTTAATGAACCAATCTTAATATTAACAGGAAATGATACCAGACTTGAGAAAGTACTCAACCAAGTCTATTCAAAATGTGCCTTGATGATTTGGGGGCTAGAGAAGAAGTTTTGGCCCCTTCAAGAAAATTCTTTTCAAATCTCTTACAGACTATACAGTGGCTAGAAGCACGTTAGAGACATGTCATTTTCCAAACATGATATTTTATTCTTTCTCCCTGTTCTTTCTCTCACGTTAAGTGTCTTTAATTTCTTACTTACTGTCATCCTTTGTAAAAAAAATAAAATAAAATTTTAAATTATTAGCTTAAACTTTATCATTCATCTATTTATTGTACTATTTTAAATGCAAATGCAAATATAAGAGCTTAAATTTCTATGTAGAATTAGTCAAACAACACAATTTCTATATCCTAGCTCAAACATGCATATGAGCTTTTTTCCTTTTTCTTTTTTGGTACTGGGGATTGAACCCGGGGCCCTTATCCACTGAACCACATCCCCAGCCCTTTTTATTTTTTATTTTGAGACAGACTCTTGCTAAGTTGCTTAGGGCCTTGCTAAGTTGCTGAGGTTGGCTTTGAACTTGTGATACTCCTGCTTCAGCCTCCTGAGTCGCTGAGATGACAGCCTGTGCCACTGCACCTGGCAAATTTTGTTTTTATCAGAACAATGAAAATGCTATATGAATGTAACTCAACTGTTTGTACTTCACCTGTTGATATATATACTTTCTACCAACACTCCCTCTGGTTTACTGATGAATAAGGAATGAAGTTGTCATGTGTAATGGTTTAGATATGAGATGTCCCCCAAAAGCTCATGTGAGAGACAGTGCAAGAAAGTTTAGCAGTGAAACAATTACATTATGAGAGCCTTAACCTAATCAGTGTATTAATCCACTTGAATGAATTAACGGGGTGATAACTGTAGGCAGGTAGAATGTGACTGGTAGGTCACTAAGGATGTGCCTTTGGGATATACATTTTGTCCCCGGTGAGCACAGCTTAATCTCTCTCTACTTCCTGGTGGCCATGTCATGACCTGCTTTTCTCTTCCACCATGATGTTCTGCCTCACCTTAGCCCAAAGCAGTGGAGTTGGCTGTCTATGGACTAAGACCTCTGAAACCCTGAGTGCCAAATAAACTTTTCCTCCTAGAAAATTGTCCTTGCCATGTTTTTTAGTCAGAGCAGCAGAAAAGCCAACTGAAACATCATGTAAATAATTTTCTTAATTGGATGTTATTAATAGAATTTTCCTTTTTTTTTTTTTTTTTTTTTTGTTTCGGGGATTGAACTCAGGGGCACGCGGCCACTGAACCACATTCCCAGCCCTATTTTGTATTTTATTTAGAGACAGGGTCTCACTGAGTTGCTTTATAGGGCCTCGCTAAGTTGCTGAGGCTGGCTTTGAACTCGCAATCCTCCTGATTCAGCCTCCCAAGTCGCTTGGATTACAGTCAGGCGCCACCACGCCCGGCCTAGAATTTTCCTTCTTAATAGCTACTAACTGATGATGTATTTCTTGTAAGCAATAGGAAATGTATAGCTCCAATTTTCAGTGTTTGCTCGAGGAGGGAAGAAACTAGCATAATTTACACCATGCTGAGGGCCCACTGTGATCTTATTTCTCTTGGCAGTTCAAGTTTTTGCAAACAACATTTCATTATTACCACCTCAACTTCTGAGGCCAGGCTTCTTTCTTTCCTTCTTTCTTTTATTAAATATGATTAGCATAGAGCAAGCAAATTGTGCCAAAATAACTGATATGACTAATACTTTTTCTGGCTGGTAACTTGGTTAGAAAAAGCCTGATTAAACAGAAATTAAAAAAAATTGTTCTATTCCACCATCTCCTTGATCATGAAGATTAAATATGTGTTGGAATATTCATTCTTCTATCAAGCATTAATTGATACAGTAGTGGACAATATAAACATGGTTCCAGCTTTCATGAAACCTAGACTGTAATGAAGAAAAAACAGTAAGGTTAGTTAACAAATAAGATGTTTTTGTCTAAAGTTAATTGCCATGAGAAAAATCAAGTAAGTGGACTAATACAAAAATTATTTGTGAAACTAATTTAGATTGGGGGTTGGCTAAGTCTTCCTGAGAAGGCAGCAACTAAGTTGAGACTTAAAATTTGCATAGGAGTCAACCTGGATCTTGCAAAAACGTGGATTTTGATTCAGTAGGTGAGGATTCTGGCCAAAGATTCTGCATTTTTAATAAGGATACAGGTGATGCTTATGCTGCTTAGCATATCCTTTTACACTAAGCAGAAAGGATAATGAAAAAATGTAGAGACAAGAGTTTCAGAAAGAGGAAACAGCCTTTAGTCAGTCTTCCATTACTATGACAAAATAACCAGATAATCAACTTAAAAAGAGGACATGTTTGTTTTTGTCTCAAAGTTTTAGAGATTTCAGTCCAAGGTCAGTTGATCCCATTGCTTTGGGGCCTAAAATGAAGTAGCAAATGAGGGCAGGGAGAGTGTGGAAGAGCAAATTGCTTATCTTGAGGCAGCCAGGAAGTAAAAGAGAGGAAGAGGAGGGTGTTGGGGTCCCAATGACCCCTTCCAGAGTGTGCCTCAATAACCTAACTTCCTCCCACTAGACCCCACCTCTCAGAAGTTCCACCACCTCTCAGCAGCATCACAGACTGGGGACCAAACCTTCAAGACATAGGCCTCTGAAGGACACTTACCCAAACCATAACACCTGGGTGCTGAGTTTAGAAAAAGTTGGATGATTGGATTAGAGAAACACAAGAGTTTTACTGAAACTAGGACAGTGAGCGAGGAATATTGGGTATGAGGTAAGGTCAAAGAAGCAGGTCAATCATGTGGGGCCTTATAGACAATGGCATGAAGTTTGCATTCTATTTTAGTGTGATGAAAGACACTGGAAGATTTCAAGAGGGTCCAGAGCCAAATGAACAAATTTAAGCTCTTAAAACTCAACCTAACGCCAATAAAACGATGAGTTTGGGGGAACAGGAGTGGAAAGAGGATAAATTTTAGGAGACTAGAGTAGTGTTCTTTCTGCAAGATGCTGATGGCTTGGACCAGTATAATAACGATAGAGATAGAAGAGGAAGATTTGGATTCTGACTCAGTGGCACAGCCAATAGGACAAATGGATTGTTTGGAGATGAGGAAGTGAGAAAGAGAAATCAAGGATGTCAGCTACATTTATGTTTTGATCAAACATGTGGTTGTAGCTCAGTGGTAGAGTGCTTACCTAGCATGTGTGAGGCACTGGGTTCAATCCTTAGCACCACATAAAAAATAAATAAAATAAAATAAAATAAAATAAAATAAAGGTATGCAAAATACAGTAGCATTTAAAAAAAATTAATAGGGTATTTTTTTAAAAAAAGTAACATGTGATACCATTTCCTGAGATGTGAAACCCAAAGTAAACCAACCCAACCAATTTGTATTTTCAGTAAATGGAGAAGGGAATTCATCAAGAATGGCTTACCACTAAAGCATCTGTTTGTTATGTGTGATGATGCAAATTCCATTTAGGATCTGACATTAAAATGAAGGTATAAGGACAAATGCATCTGAGAATTTAGAATGTTTGCTAATAATGCACCACATAAAGAAGGCTACTCTAGCCAGGTGTGGTAGCACACACCTGTAATCCCAGCAACTCAGGAGGCTGAGGCAGAAGGACTGCAAGTTCAAGGTCAGCCTGGGTAATTTAGTGAGACCTGTCTCAAATTGAACATAAAAAAAGGGCTGGGGGGCTGGGGTTGTGGATCAGTGGTAGAGCACTTGCCTCACACATGTGAGGCACTGGATTTGATCCTCAGCACCACATAAAAATAAATAAAATAAAGGTATTGTGTCCATCTACAACTAAAAAAATATTTTTTAAAAAAATGGCTGGGGGTGTAGCTCAGTGGTAGAGCACCCTGGCAATAATCTCTAGTAGTGGTGGTGGAGCAGGCGAGGAAGGGAATATTCTGGAAAATGATGTTTTATCTTATAATTCAGATTGATTTGCCTACACCCAGAATTTTCCAGTGGAGGTAGATGATTTCTTAGGACAGGATGAGTGATAAACTAAGATATTTCTGAAGACCCACTAGTAAAATAGCAGTGTTTCTCCCTCAGAAATGGTTCCCTTTTAGATTCTCACGAATGATTTCTCTCACTTGAAGTAGTTTGAGGAAAAGTTATATTTTTTTCAATGACTCTTCTCACACATTTTCATGGCACTGTTTATGTGCCATGAAATATTTCCAGATGAAATATGGTTGAGACTCAATTATTGTTTAAATTCTTTTTTTTTTCTTTTAATGTTATTTTTCCTTGAAGAAGTTTCTTTGTCACTGTCAAGGTTAAATGAAGTTGCTACTGAAGGAAAAACAAGAGAAATTCAGAATGTTTTTCCATAAACTTTTGAACCCCAACAAGCTACCCCATGAGAATCCCCAGTAAGACTTATAGGTTTTAGGATAAACCATTTTGGAAAAATGTTTACTTCCTTTGCTCTCAGGTTGACATCGCAAAATAAATAGTACTTTTTATGTCAGCCTTTGTTCTGGCATGTTATTTCTCAAAGCAAGAATATAGAAACCATGAGAATTTTTCTCTGGAGGATACAAAATTGCATCTTCACCACTCAATCCTGCCCATAGCAGATATTCTGTAGATTAGGTGAATTACATTTGATTCTAAGAATCTGCTTGAAATCTTTGATCAGTTCCTTTTATCTTACAAACAGTGAGCTGGAAGAATAGGTCTTTAGGTTCAGGACAAAAAGGCATGTGTTAATTAGGAATCTCACAATTTCCCTTGAAATTGAAGAATATAAAGTTTCTGAAGGACACTTTATAACTTGAGGCATTGAATCAACAAACACAACCCTTGCAATCATCTTGCTAATTGTATATGTAAACTTCTCTAAATTCCTATTTGTTTAACTAGATTCTCCCTATCACTACTCTCATATGGGAAGAAATTTTGGCATCAAAAATGCTATAGTAGGCTGGGCACCATGGTGCATGGGTATAACCCCAGCTTCTTGGGAGATGAGGTAGGAGGTTCTCAAGTTTGAGGCCAGCCTGGGCAATTTAGCAAACTTCTGTCTCTGAGTAAAATTTGAAAAGGGTCTGGAGATATAGCTCAGTGGTAGAACATTTGCCCAGCATGTAAGAAGCCCTGGTTCAATCCCTAGGACTACCACCAAAACAAACAAACAAACAAACAAAAACCAAATCAATAAATCCTGAATTCAGGAGGGAACTTTGTAATGAAATAAATTCAAAGTGGAAACAGAAACTCCTTTACCACAATAATACTAAAATTTTAATAATAGGAATAGATGAAGAACATATTAATTGGCTGAAAATTGCTTTAAGCCTGTTCTACTGACCTGCATTGTCTTTGAAAGATAATAATAATGGCTTTAGGGAGATATTTGTTTTGGGGTAGTTCAGAAGGAAAGTTTTCTGAACCAACCACTTTCACTAACCAGAGTAAATGACTTTGAGCATTCCACTCTAGGACCAGCCCACCTTCCTCCTACCTCAGAGTGGCTGAGACTTGGCAGAGGGAATTTCTTTTAAAATCCAGCAGGCCCAAGACATTAATCTTTGCATCTAACAAGAAAAGACAGCAGCGACTAAGGCCACTTTCTTTTGTGGGAATGGGACAGAGTGGAATAGATTTTTATGACAAAGATAAGAGGACACTAGAAAAGATCATGGAGGAAGACCTAAGAGAGGACAGCAGAGGCCTGGACAGATAGAATTAGCAAGAAAGCAGTTGTTTAAGGTACCTCCCGGAGGCCTAAATTGTGAGTCCTTATCCTGTTCACTTGCCTCCACTTTTCCCCATGTGGAAGTAGTGGGAAGATTACTCAAATTGGTTTGGAGTTGTTGGCTTTTCCCCTATGAATTATTTTGTAATGCTGACCTAAGTATTTTGGGGGAAAAAAGTGTGGTCAGGAAGTATGTGAACTTTCGAAAATATGTATGAATGTGTTTAGAAAACAAATATGCTGATCCCTTGATGGGAAGAAGGTCTGAGAAGGACACAGGCCAGACTCTCCTCCATAATGAAGAAAAAGAGAAGTGCTGGGGCTCAGAACACTGCACCCCAAAGTATGGTACTAGGGCATGCTGAGGACCCTGAACTAAGGAACACTGAAGGGTCTCAGAAGCAATGTGCTTCTTACCTTCTCCACTCTCCTGTCTCCTGTCCTTTGTTCAACTTTTAAAGCAAGCCATAAAACCTAGAAATGTCACTCTCTGAACTTCTCTCTTCCCTGAAGATCCTCATGTAACAGGTGTTCTATATATACCCAGAGATAAGAAGCTACACAGGGAGGCTAGAAGAATCTAAGCAGATAGGCCTTGCTGTATTCTCCCTTTGGTTTACAACCACTAAATCACACCTTTTCTTCTTCTTTTTTTTTAATCCAATGGTATTTCTACACAGCTGTCCATTCTTCATAAAACCAAACTAAAAAAAAAATACACCATTTTATCTGGGTCTTTGGGTCTTCATCTTTGGAGATTCTCATACCACATAAAACTTTGTTAATTCAATTTGTGATGGTAACTTCTTGCTAAGCTTCCTGTTGCTATATAAATGTTGGTGATGACCCTTGCCATGGGTGACAAAAAAATATTATACCTTTTTACCCCTTCGCAGGCCTGAAGAGGACCCCTTATTATGGGAGACAAGAGGCCTGCTTTGTCTTGATCCCACCTGGAGCACTAGCAAAGCCCAGCCACACAGTGGGTCAGGAAGGGGTTTCTGGCACACCTGGGTCATGTGAGATTTAATTGTTTATTTCAAGCATTTTATTAGGGATTTTCAGGCAGTGGGAAAGTATGGCATCAGTGTTAATAAAATGTCTTTAGATGTCAGACTCTATGCTGGGTTCTGGGTTTTTGGTCTCTGGCTTTAAGGTCAGGATATCCTAATCTGCTGGGGAAGACAACCATGAAGAGATAATTCAATTAGATGGAAGAAAGACAGAAATTAGACCAGGTAGTTCACCTAAAATATGATAAGGAACTGAATTCATACAGTGGCTGGAAGGATGAAATGAAAGGAGGCCTAGAGACTTTAAAGCAAATTAAAACAGATTTGATAGGCAGTTGGATATAGTAGAATGATGGTGGAGTGTTGGGGAAGAAGCTTTTAGGCTCCTGCTTGATTAATTTCGTTTAGTTAAACATTTTTAAAAAATGTATCTAGGGATATAGCTTATGGGTAGAGTGCTTGCCTAACATGCAGGAGGCCTGGGGTTCCAGTTCCAGCACTACAAATAGTAAATAATAATAATAATAATAATAATAATAATAATAATAATGAAATCTAACTGGGTGTAGTGGCACACACTTGTAATCCTGGCCACAAGGAAGGCTGAAGTAGGAGGATGGCAAGTTCAAGGTCAACCTGGGAAAATTAGTGAGACCCTGTCTCAAGGAATTTTTAAAAAGATGCTGGGGCAATCTGGGTTCAATCCCCAGTGTGTCTGTCTCTCTCTCTCTCTCTCTCTCTCTCTCTCTCTCACACACACACACACACACACACAGAGGGAGAGAGAGAGACAGAGAGACTAAAGAAAGTGAAGTCCAAAGGTCAATATTGTCAAAGTGAAAGGAAGTCCTGAGAAGCTGCTCTAACTTGATTTGTCCTCTACTGCCCCACAAGATGATGCTTATTCAAATTGACAGGTCAAGTATTTTAAACCTGGGAGCTTTAGTGTGGGTTCTAAAGCAAGCCACAAAGTGGAATTCACCTCCCGGGAGTGTCAAAGCTGCCTGTGGATGTCAAAGCCTAGACATCACTACAAGGACAGACTCAGCACAGGTCGGGTGAGACCAGGGTCAAGGAGAGGTGGCAGCTGTGGTGTCAGGGCTTTAAATCTTCTGTCATGAAGGAGGGTGTTGTTTTGCCTTTTTGGATGAGTCCATGTGTGTGTTGGAGAGTTTGTAGATTCTGGCAGTCCTGGAAGGGGTGGGGCGCTCACCTCAGGGAAGGGCAGGGAACCAAGAACATAGGCAGACTGACTTGTCCAACACCAACAGCAGATGCACTGTTTCCTCTTGCAAAAAAATGAAACAAATGTCAAGACAAGGGAGATACTTTCAGTAGGACAGTGAAGCAGTTGAGAGCAGGAGCTTCTGAGTCAGATTAGCTGGATTGACCCCTACCAGCCCTAAGATCCTGGGCCGCTTACCCAAGCTGTTGGAACTCTTAACAAGAGCCGGCACCCAGTAAGTACTCAGTAAATATTAGCTTCTACTGTTCTAAGTAATTTGGGGCAGGAAAGGAAAACCAGAACTATTTTTCCAACCCTGAACAAGAAGCTAGGAAAAAACAGCTTTCAAAACAGCACTAGAGGCTATGATGTAGCTCAGGGGAAGAGCAGGGGCTTAGCATTTACAAGGGCCTGGGTTCCATTTCCAGCACCACAAAAATAAATAAATGAAAATAAAACCAGCACTAAAATGTAACTCCAAAATCACAGGCAACAAAAGGAAAAAAAAAAATTAGATAAATTGGACATCACAAAATTAAAAACTTGGTGCTTCAAAGGACATCATTAAAGAAGTAAAGACAACCCACAAAATGGGAGAAAAATTTGCAAATCAGACTTGGATGTAAAACATATGAAGAACTGCTACAATTTAATAAGAAATTAAAAACACACACAAAGCCGGATGTGGTGGTGAACACCTGCAATCCCAAGGACTATGAAAGTTGAGGCATGAAGGATTGCAAGCTTAAGGCCAACCTGTGCAACTTAGTAAGACCCTTTTTCAAAATTAAAAAAACAAAATATAAGGACTGGAATATAGGTCAGTGGTAGAGGGCCCCTGGGTTCAATCCCCAGTACTAGGGAAAAAAAAAAAAAAGACATATAACTCAATAAAAAAATGGACCAAGAATCTGAATGAATGTTTCTCCAAAGAAGAGACATCAATGACCAATAAACTCAGGAAAAGGTGCTCAACGTCTTTACCTATCAAGGAAACAAACCAAAATCACAGCAGGATATCCCTTCACACACACTGGTGGAGGCTATAATCAAAACAACAAATAAGGGCTGGAGATGTGGGTCAGTTGTAGAGTGCTTGCCTGGCATGCATGAGGCCCTGAGTTTGATCCCTAGCACTGTGGAAAAAAAAAAAAAAGGATTGGCAAGGGTGTGAGTGGAGAAATTGGAACATTTACACAGAGCTTGTAGAAGTGTAAAATGTTTTTGTCACTGAGGAAAACAATTTGGCAGTTCCTGAAAAGGTTAAAAATAGAATTACAACCTAGAAATTCCACTTCTAAGTGTATACTTAAGAGAAATGAAAACATATGCTCCCGCAGAACTTGTACCTGAATTTCATAGCTGCATTATACATTATGTCACAGCCAAAAGTGGAAAAACTCAACAATGTGGTATATCCATACACTGGAATATCATCTGGCAATAAAAAGAAATGAAGCCTGATATATGCTACAATGTGGGTGAACTCTGAAAACATTATACTTCATAAAAGAAGTTAATAAAGATAGGAAAAACCTGTATTTCCCCTGTTTTTACACACAAAACTTCCAACACCAGATTGGGCAGTTGTGGCAGTGGTAGCGATTCCACACATACCAAATAGTTCTCCAACAGACACTGACTGGCTAGACTATAATTTAACTCACTTCGGACCCTATCTACCTGGAGATAGCATCATATCCCACAGGTCAAGGGCTCAGTTCCACAAAACTACCTCTGCCCCCTTTAGAGGCCAATTGCAGGCACCAAGTTGTGACTTGTATTTCTGACCCTCCAGCTGTACATCAGAGGTTCCCACAATTATAGTATACAGTGGACACATACAATGATTTGTACACAGCAATGAGTAAATTACATTTGAATAAATCTGCTGGGGGAAAAAGCACTAGAAGAAGGAGACATCAGTGTGTTAAGAATGTAGAATAGCCGGGCTTGGTGGCGCACGCCTGTAATCCCAGCACTTGGGAGGCTGAGGCAGGAGGATCACACGCCTGTAATCCCAGCACTTGGGAGGCTGAGGCAGGAGGATCACGAGTTCAAAGCCAGCCTCAGCAACTTAGCGAGGCCCTAAGCAACTCAGTGAGACCCTGTCTCTAAATAAAATACAAAATAGGGCTGGGGATGTGGCTCAGTGGTGGAGTGCCCCCGAGTTCAATCCCCAGTACCAAAAAAAAAAAAAAAAAAAGAATGTGGAATAATTTTCCTGGTTATGATACATTATATGAAGTGCGTGTTTTAAATTAATAGATCAATATCAAATGAAAAATTTCTAGGGCTGAAGATCTCCATTCATGGTCCTGGGTGTTCTACATTTTAATTAATGACCTGGAAAAGTTCACGTGCTCCCCCAGATCCACTCTCCACTCCAGAAAGGGAGGTAGACTTGTGTGAACTTTTCGAAGCAGCTTCGGAGCCTATAATTGGGTCTGGACATGAGGATCTCCAACGGGAGATCCAAATGGAGAGAGGACTGCTCTCTCGCTGCAGCACGTGACTCATCCTGAAACACAAGAAGATTCCTTTGCTTAGATGTTCACCCTTCACTTGGGGCTTCTGTGAAGTGACCAGCCCTGTACCACCCCTTGCGATTTCTCTGAACTCTGGTCAGTTTCCTGTTGGGACACTAACCAACATACTCTGAATGCATAAGTGACATATAGCAGGATCCAAAGGACCTGGACTGAGGAGAACAATGGCATTAATATGATGATGTTTAATGTGAAGTATAGGTGTACAACTCCAGGACTGCAAATGTCCCAAGCACACTTACCAATCCCAAATAAAAGAACTTGGAGGACTCAATGGAGAGGGTTTGGACATTTTATTATGCATTCTTTGGCAGCAATGGGCTGGGTTACATGTGAGGGCTGTACTGCACCTACAAGCAGAGGGAATATTTATATATAATAGATTGCATGCCCGCTGTGTAGAATTTCTTCAGATGTTTATGGGTACATTCTTTTACTTTGTAACCAGGGATTACTCTGCTTCAATTGTCACCTGACGAGTGGATATAAGGGAAGTGGCCAGCTTCCCCTCCCCATTTCTATTTTTATCACATTTTCTCCAAGTTCTGATCTCACAACAAGCTTTCCCAGGCTTAAACCAGTTAGTGTTTAACCCAACCATAGGTGCGAAGATGTAGTTACTACACTCTGTGGAGCTCTGGTTGTTACCAGCATATGTGAATCCAGAGTTGACATGATGTAGGCTCTCCAAAGAAAATTCTACTCATGTTTGTTCAAGTGCTTGGAATTAAAATTATGGCCCAGTGTGGACTAAGCATGTGCTCTACCACTGAACTACATCCCCAGCGCCCCCTCCCATTCCGATTTCAGAGTTTCTCAAATAAAACAGTGTTTGAGTTCTCTTCCTCTGGGATTAGACCACCCTCAATGCACTGCATCCTGCTCTAGGTGATGCATTAAAAAAAGCTGTGTCATTACTGCACAGGTTGCTTACTTCCGTTTTACTTTCAGCCCCAACTTTAGGGTTCTCAGACATGAGCGAATGGGGTCTGTGAACCTGATGGGTGGACATGGAGCTATTTTTAAGAATCATCTTTCTCTTCTAATTCTTGAGACCATTGGTTTTGAACACAACTCTCACTTTCATTAGAATAAATTTTTTCTAGGAGGAACCTCAAATCTTCATACACATAGACTCAGTGATTCACTCTACAGACCTTAAATAAACCCGGCCCTATGAACACATTGTAGCCTCAGATCTGGTACATAGAGAAGAACTCTAATAAATAGAGCAAATCAGAAATAGTTTCTTTTAAGTCTAATTTTAAGGGTATGGTAAAATTCAAGTTGAGGTCAAATAATGTCAGAATGTTCATGCTAGAAGTGCTTCTGATATTTAATGTAAACCTTTGTTTTATAAGTAAGAAAACTGAGGCCCAGGGAGGTGAAGTGACTTGCCCAAATTCATGGAGCTAAGGTGGTGGAACTAGATAAAAATCTCAATTCTTCTGAGTCTATTCACTGTGTCACATTGCCTCCCTGATTAAATCATGCTATTTTTTTTGAGAAATTAGGGATCGAACTCAGGGGTGCACTGCCACTAAATGACACCCCATACCTTTTTTTCTTTTTCATTTTGAGACAGGGTCTTGCTAAGTTGTGAGACTGGCCTTGAACTTGTGGTTATCCTCCCTCAGCCTCTAGAGTTGCTGGATTCACAGGCGTGCACCACCACACCCAGCATGAAATCATATGTCTAACAGTTAATGAGTTTGAGCCAATTTGAAGGGAACTTTGTGGATATTATTTTCTCAATGTTTGCTCTGGTCTACAACATAAGGCACTGGGCACCACATTTCCAAGGCATTCATCTGCCTTATTGAAGCTGAAAGAGCACAGTATTTGTAATGTTTTACAAATAACTTTTTAAAAAGTTTTCCTTATCTATTTATTGCAAAAACAATTATTGAGATACTGTCATGTACTAGGTAATGTCCAAAATATGAAGCAGCGAACAAACAGAAAAAAAAAACCCTTGCCGTCAGAGAATTTATCTCATTATTCTTGCTTTTATGTTTGGGGTGGGCTTCAAGTGAAGTGAGAGAATTCTTGTCTTCTTGGGTAGCCAGCATTCAAGATGTTGCCAATGATCCTTGCCTCCTGGTGACCACATCCCTGTAAAATGCGCCCCCATGCTGCCCTGAGTGAGCAATAGAAGTGGAAGTGACAGTGTGTGACTTAGAGTTTCAGTCAAAAAGAACATTGCTGGTCTGTCTTTGCTTTCCTTGGATCACTTCCACAGGAGGAAGGACGGCAACTTAAACAGCACTGCCAAGCAGCCACATATTGGGAGGAACTACTCCTCCTATTCACCATCAGCATGAACTTTCCAGCATGTGAGTATGTCATCTTTGGAAGCAGATCTTGCAGCTTTCAGATGACTACTGCCTCATGAGAGACCCCAAGCCAAGCCTGCCAACTAAGCTGCTCCAGAATTCCTGAGCCAAAGAAACTGGGGGAAATAGTAATGGCTATTGTTCTTTTACATTACTGAGTTTTAGGATAACCTACTAGACAGCAGTAGATGATTGACACACCCCCTGGGATAAGGAAGGCTCCCTGTAGGGCAGTCTGAGAAGCCCCTGCATGTTAAAATGGGAAAGGTGGCAACATTTTCCTGTACTTCAGGGTTACAAGAGACCCAATTTGGTGGGAGAGGTATATTAAAATACTGGCCATTTCAAACCCACAGTTTCTGATCAAGCATTCCATGTTTTGGGTGCTGGCAGAAATTTGCGGTTTCAAAAATGTGAGTAGGAAAAGATTAAAGGAGGTCTACCTTCCTAACATGGGAGAAGGAAGAGACCCACAGACAAAGAGGAGGCAGTCTTGCTAATAAGGAAGGCTAGAGCAATCAACTTCAGGTAGCTAAACTTAGCAGTGGGCATGGCAACAGAAAACATTGCAAAAAAGTACAACAACTCAGCAAGTCTATTTGCTAATAATTTATTTTCATCAAGAAAAGAAAAACATCCTTGGTAATATGCCAGTTCTCAACAAGCTAATTCATGGCAAATCTTTCCCTGAGAAAAGAGATAATTAAATCTTTCTGAAGTCTTTGCTCCCTACCTACAGTGGTCATTAGAGCTGTTCACAAATATCCTTGTTCTTTCCTTCCTGACCTATGGTGGATAGTAATTTCCCACCCATGGGAAGGGAGTGCCACATGACTTGCTTTGGCCAATGAAGTGTCAGGGGAAGCTTTAAAAGTCAGGATGCTGGATCATCTTATCTTTTTCCTGTTATGGCAACATGTTCCTAAAAGGGGGCTTCTTTGTCAACCTGGGGTCTGAGTGAGGATGATAAAGTTGTGGGATAGAGCCTCCGGCTACCATGATAGACTATTATGAAAAAGAAATTCTATTTTCAAACTCAAGTCACTGAAATTTGGGTGCTACTTGTAATAACAGAAGAGCCTAGGCCAGCCCTGCTAAAATACTAATAAGGACTTGATGTTTATGTTCATTACTCCTGTCTCTTCAGACACTGGCTTAGCAGATCTCACTAGGTTAAGAGTTACTATGAATTAAAGTCTGGCTGGGAGTCAGGTACCTTCCATCCCACATCACAGTAAACTTGAAAGCCAGGTATTATTCAACCCATTTTACCCTATAAAGAACATGAGAAGTGAAGCGTCTTTCTCCAGCTCACTTGCAAGCAGCAGAACCGGGATAGGAAGCCAGGTTTTCTGAATATAAAACTCAAGCAGAGGCACTGTGTTATACCAACGCCTCCTATTACTGATTGTGAACCAAGTTAATTTTATCCTACTTGATAACTCAGATGTCACCTCTTCCTGAATTAGTCACTTTTGCATCCTCCTCATCTCTCCTTTTCTATTTTCTCAAGAACTAGGTTGTGGGAAGCTTCCCTTATCATGTTCCTCCACTTAGAAGTAATTTTCACTCTCCCACTTAACAGGCAGGAAATAAATACTTGGCAGGCAGCCCCTGAAAGGTATGTTAAGCATTTTATGTGCATTGCAATCTTGTTTAATCCTTACAGAAACTCTGTAACAGAAGTATTATAAATGTTTTTTTGAAGTGTGGAACTGAAGCATAGGCAAATTATGTGAATGGTCTAAGATCTTAGTCAATAATGATTGATGGGTGGAGTATAAATCTGTGTCCACCTGACTCCAGACTCCATGTTTTTTCTGGTACCTCTTCCCACAGTGATATTCACTGTGTCTCATTCCTTCCAGGGGAGAGTAGGGGGTCCCCAACAAGGTGGAGAGAATGCAGGCACCCTGCAGCCAATTTGGTTGGGCTTTTCTCTACAAGAGCTCACCCAGAGTCTCCAAAGACCCAGCAGTTTAATCATCCTGGGCCCTGCAAGCTCTTCAGATTCCACGCAGAAGTGAGATCAGCAGGAAAAAGTCATTTAATCTCCATCATTTACTTTGTATAAAGGAAGTGCCCACTATATATGTGTTCATAAATTTTAGTTCTCAAGGGGCTTATCAAAGTCAGCAGAAGATGAATAAGACCCATGCAACTTCTGGCTTAGGTAGGAGGTTATGGAAAACATCTCTGATGAGGGGCCTTCTGAACTTGACTTGAATGATAAGGAACCAGACTGGGAAAGAACATTCCAAGTGAACGGAGTAGAAAGTTCTAAGGCTTGCAGAATGGAGTAAGTTTGAGGTGTTTAATGAATAGAAAACATTTTAGCATGATTACCATTCATTCACTAGCATGGGCCCAGGCATTGCATCATGTACTTTTATATTTTATCTCATTTTGATTCTTTTTTTTTTTTTAGTATTTTTTTAGTTGTTGATGGACCTTTTATTTATTTATTTATTTATTTATTTATTTATTTATTCATTTATTTATATGTGGTGTTGAGAATCGAACCCAGTGCCTCACACATGCTAGGCAAGCACTCTCCCAATGGGCTACAACCTCAGCCCTCATTTTGATTCGTATAATTCCCTGCAAGGCAGATATTATTATCTCTACAGGTAAGCCTTCAGGTTCTATCAGCACTTGGAATTTCCTTATTTCTGTGTGGGCATTCAGAGAAGAAGTTCTCAACTGGGGCCATTTGGAAATATGTGAGTGGGAAAAACTAGCATTTAGTGGTCAGAGATCAGAAGGAAGAGACATGCTGCTATAAGTGAGTTGGCCCATAATGAACTGCCCCTCTTCACATATGAGACTTTGAAATGTACCACCAGATGAAGTTCATGTAGATGGAAAACCTGTTTATAATCTCCAAACCTAAAATAGAACTGCATTTTATGTACACTCTGAATGAAGTCACCAGGTAAAGGGAGTGAAGATTGCATTCAAGTTGGAACTTACATGAAGAAATGTTCAACATTTCAGCAAATGTGTCATCTACTATAATGTTGCTCATGATATCTGACTCACAGAATGCTGGTCTGCATCTGCCTGCATTTTTAGCTGTCTTGTGCAAATACACAACACAGAAGATCCTACACCCTTCTCAATAGATTTAGAATCTCAATCTCATTGAATTTTATGAATAAAGGTTGGTTTAAAAATATTTCATATTACCTACCCTGAATTTTAACAAATTTAGACTCTGATAAGAAATCCATAATGGGAAAATAACAGAATTATTTTGGGGTTATTCTGATGCTGTCCTCAGAGCTCTACCCCATAACTTGTATAACTCTTGAATGACTCTTTCAATCTGTACTATTGTTCCTGTTGTCCATTCAAGTGCATGTCCCCAGAGGTTTTTTTTTTTTTTTTTTTTGGCGGTGCTGGGGATTGAACCCAGGGCCTTGTGCTTGTGAAGCAGGCACTCTACCTGCTGAACTATATCCCCAGCCCACCCCAGAGTCTTTTTAAAGTACTGCACAGATGCCTCAAAGT
The DNA here is from genome assembly GCA_020662805.1 of Glaucomys volans. NCBI lineage: Eukaryota > Metazoa > Chordata > Mammalia > Rodentia > Sciuridae > Glaucomys > Glaucomys volans. The sequence goes on from JAJEJO010000139.1 coordinate 769,737, forward strand.
GCTGGGAGATTTCAAGAAAAGGGATCTTACCTTGCCCATGTGATAGTCTATAGTGTCATAGAAAGATCCCATATTTATGACAAGACTCACGAGTATGGGCCCAGGCATTACAGGATATTTGTTTTCCACCTACATGAACCTCATCTGGTGGGACATTTCAAAGTCATGCATGGTAAGGGACAATTCATTGTGGGCCAACTCACTTATTATGGCAGCTCATCCACTCCGGAGCTCAGATTCTTTGTGTTTTTAACTTTGACATTGTGTAATTTGTTTTGCATGTTATCCCAACACTCATCAAATCAAATAGACACTTTCCCTTCTCTTACATGAATAAATTTAGTCTGTTATTACTTCTTTAAACACTAGATTTTATTCTGATATTCTATACACTCTTGTTCTTTCATATTTTTGTATTTCTTACATAGGTCTTATAGTCTAACTCATTCATTCTAAATAAGTACAAACAACTGATATTTCATTTTGTCTTGTAATATAGCTCAGCTCAAGCAAAGACTTCTAATGCTTGTTAATTTATTTTAATTTATCTTTTATTTATCCTTTATATTGTAGTTAAGGCTTAGTACTGAAAGTCATGTGTCCCAGAAAATGTTTTAAGTTTCAGGTGAATGAGGACTCATGGTCATCCTAAATGAAGTGGGGTTTTTCTCCCTGAAATCATGTAGATAGTTCATATTATCTATGTGTTTAGTTTTATGATGGTGAAGAGAGTGTTACAAAATATTTTGTGGTAAGAAAAGGGAACTAAAAAAAAAAAAGAAAGAAAAGGGAATTAAGTCTGATGGGGTGGAGAACCACCACCTTAGAGAAAGACCTGACTCATGGAGAGGTTTAAGGGTAGGATCTGTTTGCACAAGCTTTCCAAAGGGGAAAACACCCAGGGCTGAGCCCCAACCCTTCCTGCATAGATAAGATTTGCATCTGTGAAGCTGGGCAAGGTTTTTGGGTGGGCATTTCACATTTGTATCCTTACCATTGACAGCCTCCAGAAAGCATGTCCCAAGGGAATGAGACAAAAATTATTTTTCCCCAAAAAGAGAAGTTTGTGTTTGCTATTCTTTCATCCTCTTTTGACACTCTTATCCTCATGGTCCCTAAATCCTCATGTTGAAAACTTTTCCCTGGTGTAGAAGGAAAACGTGTAGATTTTGGCTTCAGACAGACTTTGATTAGGCTCCCTGCTCCAACCTAATCATTCTGTGTCTCAGCTTCCTTCACTGCAAAATGAGGATGATATTAATATATTTGCCTTATCTGGTTAATGTGAGAAGTAAATATAGGAGGTGGACTAATGTCACTCATTCTTAGCAAAACACATAAGGATTATCTAAGAAACTTTATCACTTCTCCTAGGGCTACCCAGCTCTGTCCTTCCTAGTAGTGCTTTGTGAATTGAAATTACTTTTGATTTCTTAATCTTCTCTTTCACCCAGGTCACTGTTTTCCTATGTTTATTAGGAAAGTGTTTTTCTCTATAAGGCAATTTTATTCTTAGGCTGTCTGTTTTAAAACTTATTAACCTTTACCAGAAGCTTATCCATGAAAAAAAATTTTTTTCCAAGGAACTTATTTAACCTGACTTTTACAGGGCTCCAGAAACCTGCATTCTTAACAAGACATTGATTAAAAGTGTGGTTTGGGGAAGAAATTTTAATCTTCCTTTTGTATCAGATTACATGGTACAATAAAATTAAATTAAAAGTCATATAATTAGCTGGGTGCATTGGCACACATCTGTAATCCCAGCAGCTCAGGAGGCAAGGATCACAAGTTCAAAGCCAGTCTCAGCAACTTAGAAGGGCCTTAAGTAACTGGTGAGACCCTGTCTCAAAAAAATAAAAAGGGCCGGGCACGGTGGCGCACGCCTGTAATCCCAGCACTTGGGAGGCTAAGGCAGGAGTATCAGGAGTTCAAAGCCAGCCTTAGCAATTTAGTGAGGCCCTAAGCAACTCAGTGAGACCCTGTCTCTAAATAAAAAACAAAATAGGGCTGGGGATGTGACTTATGGTGGAGTGCCCCTGGGTTCAATCCCCAGTACCCAAAAAAATAAAAAAAATAAAAATAAATAAAAAGGGCTAGGGAAGTGGCTCAGTGTTTAAGCACCCCTGGGTTTGATCTCTGGTACGAAAAAAAATAGTCATATAATTAAACAAAAATTCTTTGTGCAAATTATTAATAGCTATCTAAAAACAATCTGGTTTGGAAAATGAAATAAAATGAAATCATGTATATAGTTGTATTAATAACATAAGTATGCTAAATCAAACCTATGTAACAATTGGAAACATTAATGGCTCAAATCCAAGTATAAATGAAGACATTTCTCTGAATTCCCATGTTTCATCAAGCATCAAAACCCACCAACTTTTGGTTCTTTTCTTATATATTATTTTGTATCTATATTCTCTGCTTCTGATTGGGTTCCTGGATTTTATTTCATTTTCTCTCTGTGTGTGTGTATATATACATTGTTAGAATTATACAGCATGGAGAAGCTTCCCTGCATTTTTTTTTTATTTTTTATTTTTTGAATTGGAGGGAAAGGGGGAACCACATTTCCCAATGCTCCCTGTTATGGACTGAAATATTGCTTTTGCTACATTTCCACATTTTGAACCCCTAACCTCCAGAATGTGAAAATGTATTTGAGAATTAGAGCTTTAAAATGATCATGAAGGCTAAATTAGGTCATTGAGATGGGCCCTAATTTAATATGACTAGTGTCCTTACAAGAAGAGATTACAAGAGCCACATGCACAGAAGGAAGAGTGTGTGAAGACAGAAAGAAGATAGCTAAGGAAAGAGGCCTGACAAGAACCAACATTGCTGACACCTTAATCTAGGATTTCTAGTCTCTGCAATAATCAGAAAAATAATTTTTGTTGTTTAAGCTACCCAGGCTGTGGTACTTTGTTATGGAAGCCCTAAAAAATTAATATACCCTTTCACTCTTGTTATAGACCCTTTGTAGATTTAAGCTTCTAGAACCATAGTCCAAGTGAGTTTCCTGAATTCTCTGTTCTGTTTTTTCATCCTATGGCCATTCCCAGAACTTCAGTTTATGGGCTCACAATGGGAAGGGGTGGAATGAATAATTATTGAGCATTTACCCATGCATGGGATTTAATCATCATTGTAACTTATGATTATCATTATAGATCAGGAAGCTGACAGTCAGAGAGGTTATATATCTTAACTTAAGTAACCACTCATTCAACAAGTGTTTATTAAACATCTATGCCAATTATCTGTCTGCCAGGCACTAAGACAGGTGCTGCAGAAACTTCAATGTATCAAACTGACTTAGCCCTTGGTTCCACAGACCTAATAGTGTAATGGGGAAAACCGATATTAAATAATTACAAATAAAATAATTATGATAAATAATTGCGAATGTAATAACTGTTGAAGGGGCACAACATGCTACTAGAAGAACCAAATCAGTTTAGTTTCATTCAACAAAAATTTACTGAGAGCACATTATATGCCAAATATTATGCTAAGTAATTGAAAAATGTCAGTGAACATGACAGAGATGGAATCTATACTTGGAGAATTTCCATGTCTAATGAGAAAAGAAGACATCAAACAAGATGTCTTATTGATGAGAGAGATATGTTATAAGAACCAACTTCAAGATTAGGTGAGAGAATTTAGCAAAGGCCAATAATTTAGTATCAGGAGTCAGGGTAGAGCATCTGGAGGAATCACCATACATCGTGCGACCTGGAGAAGCAGGCATCAGTGAGTAGGCAGAAGTCTTCTCCAGTCAGGCCATCTCCAGTTCAGACAGTGCCTCCTCCATGTGGCTCTCACTGAAGGCATCTTTTCTTTGACCATAAACATGTCACTCAGGTGGAACTTTGGCTCTAACCAAAGAGCCATTTCAGCATTGAGTTGTCTGAAATGGGACATGACTTTTCTCTTCGGTTATAATCCTGAGAGCTTCCCACCTCAGTGGGTGACTTTGAGGTGCCTCTTCTCCTTTACTATTCTGTCCTTGACAGACACTGAGGGCTGACTTCTAGTCTTTTTCCTTATTGCCCTCTGCTACAGAAGCTGTTTACCAAAATGTATGTCCTGATTTAAATGTCATGAAGGGTTACTAAATCTCTCACCTTCAGGTGTTACCCCTGCCCTGTTGTTTTTTGTAACTAAACACATCCCTGTGTGGTTCATTCATTGCCTTATCTCTCTGGTAACAAAAAACTGGGGAATGATTGCACCTTAACTTTGAAGGAGTGCAAATACTTTTTATATTCGGTTTCATGTCAGGATGTTCTTGGTTGGAAAGCTCTAGGCATGGCTACAAACTCGAGCTGAATCATATTTGTATAGACTATTAGGTTCAGGATTGCAGAACCAGCTGCCTTTTGAAGTGCCGTGATTTTAACACCCAGGGCCCTCCTGTTGATGCTTCTTGTTGAAACAGGTAAAACGTATTCAGAAGAGTAGCTACTCTCCGAAGTCAGAACACAATAAAAAATGATACAGATTAATTTAAAAACTTACAACCAAAGGGAAATAGAACAGGAAAATGTGAAGGGAGAAAAAACAGCAAAAGTACACAAGCTGGTTTCAGCTGGTGTCGGATTGTACTACCCTTTGTCAGATATAAGTGAGTGGAAAATCAAGCCTCCTGAAGAAGAGCTTCCCTGAGATAGAAAGTCCCCCAGCCCTGTGTGACTCCCTCCTTCCCAACAGACTGGAGTCCTGGAGAGGAGTTTGCAAAACAGATTTTGCTCAGCAGCATAATCTCAAAAGCATTCTCTTACTGAAAAAGTCCTTTTATTTATAAGAATCTTTCTCCTTAGAACACAATCTTAGAGTTTGTAAAATAAAACTAAATGTTTACCTTATTATGGAGTCAGAATTTTTGATCTTTGTGAAACTGATCTTCAAAGAGCCAGATTAGTAGCCACCTGGACTCAGTAGCTTATCCCGTGTGTCACCTGCCTAACCAGTTGAATTGGAGAGAATGCAATGACCTATGTTCATTACTTTGGGCAGCAACTCTCTGCAGGCAGAGAGAAAAATCAGAACAGCCATTTCCCACAGTCCCACATCTATTCCTGCTGGGTGTCTGACAAGGGCCAATGCTTTGGGTTAAATCAGTAAAAAATCACTGCTTGAAGAGAGTGGAAAGGGTCTGTTGGTCTCCAGGAGTAGAGACAGGCTGAAGGCCTCTAGGAGAGAAAAGGTTATCATACATGTACAGATGGCAGCCAGAAAGTTCATCAGGGTTGAGGCAGCTCCAGGGACCGGCTGTTCCCTTTGTTTCTCTCATGGCTAGAATTCTCTCCCTTTTGTCATCTCTCTGCTTTCTATTGTAATGTGTCCACCCCCATACTTTAAAAAAATTTTTTTTAATCAATAGAACAACTAATTCCTCAGTCCAATTGCCAGAGAGAGAGCTAGTGGAAAGGACTTTGCTCATTGACATTGCCCTTTGAGTAGAACTTTTTGCCCCAGGCATATTCATAAGCCATGAGACAAATGATGGACAGGCCGCTTTGGCCAGGTGCCTACCTCTGGTCCACTCAGCAACTGCTTTTGCACAGACACTAGCCCAACCAAAATGACTTCCCTGATCCTGGATGCTATGGATGTAGCAATTCAAACTAAAGGCAATTGTCTTATAACACAGTCCCTGGGATGTGTGTGCATTTAGGCTGAGTCTCAACACCATTACATGACTGATTTCCTTGACCAGTAGACAATCAAATGTCATCTGTAAATAGAGAATCATAATGAAAGATATTTCATAGGGTTGTGGTGAGGCTTAAATAGGGTAAGTGCATAGGGAAAAGTGCTTTGTAAACTGTTAAATATTATACTAATGATATTGTTATCAAAAAAGGAATAACCTCCTGAGTCATTCTGAACAATTCAGCTTCTCAGAAAAGGCATCCATTCATCTAGAAAGGGAACAAAGATAGGGAACAATGGGTGGGGAGTGAGGTGGGCAGGAATCTCCTGTTATCCTGCATTAAGGGACATCCAGGGGTGGCTAGGTGGCTAACCAGGAATCCTGGTCACTAGGCTCTCACAAGGCTTTGAATACTTGTGTGTGTGTGTGTGTGTGTGTGTGTGTGTGTGTGTGTGTGTGTAAAACAAGTGACAGAATCAAGGAATCTTTTTCTATCTATTCAGAGTCTCTTTTCACCTCCATGAATGCCACCACCCCCTTCACTACCTATCCAAAAAATTTTAAAGACAAAGAGAAAAGCACACAGGAAGTAAGGAAATGAGAGCTGAAAAGAGAGAAGTGACAGTGAATAGGCAGAAGTAATAAGATATTGGGTGTGAGTTCCCAGAAGGGCTGGGCAGTTCAGCCCACAGAATTAAACTCCTGGGGAATTTTGGCTCCTAATTAAACATCCTGCAGCTGCTGGTAAATATCAAGCTCTTTGTATGAAAAGTGGCCCTGACCTTGAGCAAAACTGCATCTGGCAACCTCTGGATCCCCTGACTCACTACAGAGGTAGCCAGTGAGGGCGAGGCACTGACAAGGGTATAGCAGCTTCTTTTTTGTTGACTCAACAGCCAGGTCCCTTTGTTGAATAGGGCAGAGAGGAGAGAGTGTGGCTGAACAGATACTCTAAAGCCTCCTGTCCCAAAACTGAAACCAGGGTACTGTCTAAATAGGCTTAGATTGCTCACATTTAGTTTGTCACATAAAAATGAATTAATTAAAGTGTGCTCCAGAATTTTGTAGTTTATCCATAGAAACAAGTTTGCAAAAACATACTGCAAACTGGAATGTCTTGGTCCAGCACAGACCATCTGCTGAATTCTGATGGTCAAGATGGGCCTATGCAGAGCCATGTGGGATGGGAAGATTAAAAAGAAGGCAAGAAAAGTAGAAATAAACTTCTGATATGTTCCTTTGAGAAGGATACAGGAAAGCTAAGTTAGGGGAGATAGGGAAGTGGAGAAGCAGATGAATCACTCTCCTCTATATTTGGCTAATTTCCTCATTGGCATTGGCAGATGTGACTGCTGGGGTCCTGGCTTTCTTCTTCCAGGGCTTTTCATTCTCCATTAATTAGGACATTGGAAGAATTGTCATGATAATTACAGTGTCTAGACTTGGGAAACTACAGAAGGCAGTAAGAGAATATTTAATTGCAGAGTTGAGAAGACACATGAAGATGACAGGATTTTGAAAGTCTCTCCAGAGAACAATGCTGTACTGAGCTGAGTTTCTCAGGATTGTCCCAACCCTGTCTTTTAAGCAAAAGGGGCATCTTGGTGTTTTGTCTGAGCCCTTGAAGGTGTCAAAATTCTCATTTCTGCTGGAGGTGTTGCTCAGTGGTAGAACACTTGCTAGAGGCATTGAGTTCAATCCCTAACCTTCTCCCCTACCATTCTCACATAAAATCTTATTCCTTCAAGAAGCTACTAAAGATCTGGAGAGGGCTGGGGATATAGCTCAGTTGGTAGAGTGTTTGCCTTGCAAGCACAAGGTCTTGGGTTCAATCCCTAGCACTGCAAAAAGGAAAAAAAAAAAAAAAAAAGATCTGGAGAGAAAACAGTGTTGCAGTGAGCCCTGATCTTTGTCTGCTTTGCCCTCAGAATGTGTCATTGTAAAGTTTGTAGGACAGATGCTCTCAGTTTTTAGACTGAAAGATACTGACTGTTTTTTTTTTTTTTTTTTTAAGGAAAAATAAGAAAAAATGATTAGGCATAGAAGCCTCCTACCTTGCCAAGTCTGGTCATATTTCTCCTTCCACAGTTCCATTTCAAGTTTCTTTAGCTGGTTGGTGGAAGAATAAAACTATTTTCTTATGCAATATATGGTGAATCCCTGTCTATTGGTATTCAATCAAATAGGAATCCCTGTTAATCAACATCTCCTCACATGGAGAAGACAAAATGATAGATGTACATAATGATGCCGGGAGGGTGCAAAGCCATCCCTAATTATCTTTTAAGTTTCCCAAGTGAAAGTATCATTTGTTTCTGTGATTGTGTAAAACTAACTACTTCATTGTAAAAATTCAACATTGAAAAATAAGAAAGTTAAAAATCCCTTTGTAAATGACTCACCTCATAAATAGCTCCCAGTTATCTACTCTACAGACTAGTATAGGTTCCCTGGAAAATATATGCATGTATATGTGATATAAAATATCTTTATGCAAATGAGATCGCATTATTCATACTATTGCTTTTTTACTTTGTCATAAACTTCCATATCAAACATATGGAATTACCTCAAACTTTGTAACATTTTGTTCTACAGCATTGATTCATCATAAATGATTTTTCCAAATATATGTTTATTATTAGGCTACTTCTTTATCTTTGCCATTATATTCAATTCTCCAGTGATACCTTCGCAGTGCTCTGATTTGTTAAAAAGATAAAGTATATTCTTTTAAATTATTGAAAACATAGCTTATGTACAATAAATTGAAATCTTTACAAGTATACAATTTGATAAATTTTGATAAATGCATCCACCCATGTAACTACCATATAGAGCTATGGAAAGTTTCCATTACCTCAGAAGGTGCCCTCAGGCCCCTTTGAAGTCAAAATCCATCTCTGGCCGGGCACGGTGGTGCACGCCTGTAATCCCAGCACTTGGGAGGCTGAGGCAGGAGGATCTGGAGTTCAAAGCCAGCCTCAGCAACTTAGCGAGGCCCTAAGCAACTCAGTGAGACCCTGTCTCTAAATAAAATACAAAATAGGCTGGAGATGTGGCTCAGTGGTGGAGCGCCCCTGGGTTCAATCCCTAGTACCAAAAAAAAAAAAAAAAAAAAAAAAAGTCATCTCTATCCCTGGCATCAGGTAACACTGCTCTGCTTTCTGTTACTATAGCTAGTTTATATATTTTATATGAAGATGCACATTTTTAGTCTCTCTTCTTTCATTTAGAATAATATTTCTTCTCTCTCTCTCTCTCTCTCTCTCTCTCTCTCTTTCCTTCTTTCTTTCTGTAATGCTGGAGATCAAATCCAGAGCCTTGTGCATGCTAGGCAAGCTCCAAACCACTGAGCTACATCCGCAGCCCTAGAATAACGTTTTTAAGATTCATGCATGCTGTTGTCTTTATCAGTAGTTCATATCTTTTTTTTTACTTAGTAGAATTTCATTATGTGGATGCACTACAATTATTTATTCATTTGCTTGTTGATAGATATATGGAGTGCTTCCAATTTTTGCTATCATTAATAAACTTACTATGAACATTTGTGTAAAAGTCTTTGTATAGACATATGCTTTCATTTTTCTTACATATGAACTTCACAAAAAAACTAACAAACTGTTTTGCAGAGGTCATGCCATTTTATTTTCCTATCATCAGTATCAGAGGTCTGGCTAGTCTATATATCTAATTTTAATTATTCTATATTAGATGCATAGAAATATATCATTATGACTTTAATTTGCATTTCTATGACTAAGGATGTTGAACATCTATCACAAGCTTTTGACCATTAATATGCCTCATTTTATTATGCATTTATTCAAAAATGTTGCCCATTTAAAAAATTAGGGGGTTGTATCCTTATTACTAAGGTGTAAGAATTCTTTAGGTATTTTAGATACAAGTCCTTTGTCAGATGTATGCATTACAAATATTTTCTCCCAATTTGTTGCTTGCCTTTTATTTTTTAACAATGTTTTCCAAAGTGGAAAAGCCGTTAATTTTAAAGAAGTCCATTAATTATTTTTTAAAACAGAGATAGAGATAAATAGTGATCAGTATAGTTTTAGTAATGAGTGCATACAAAATTTCAGTTCCTTGAAAATGGTCAACTATTATTGCTATTATATTAAAAGGTTAAAAAGACAGCTTTTTAAAATTGCCCTGGATAACAGAAATTGCTCATGACTTTGAAATTTAAATGCCATCTTAAACCTTTTTTTTAAAATATGACTTCGTTGGAAAAGGTAGAGGAAAAGAAACAGATTAGATCTTTGTTGACCATTCATATTGGAATATTATTTACCTAAATGATTAATCTACAAAAGTCTGTTCACAGTGAAAATACAGTTCTTCCAGAAGGATCACCCTCACGTGTGCAGGCACATGGCACACACACTTGAAAGACCCTTGTAACAGTGATGTTGAGACTCCTAAGGACGGGGAAGGTACGTTGTCTAAAGTCAGAATATTGATGATGAAAGCACTGAGTGCTTACTGTGTGTCAGGCACTGTGCTAAATGGATAATTTCATTTAATTCTCACAACAATGATCCTATGAGCACAACAATGGCCTATGGGACATACCATTATTATCCCCATTTATAGATAAGCTATCTCAGAATGAAGCTTGCTAAAATTCACTCAGCCTGTGGCAGAGATGGGATCCAAACCCTGGATGTACACGTGCCAGTGTGGTTTAGCTCCTATCCCCTCCTCACCTGTTTTGTGAGTTTCCATTGGTGCATTGAGATACATTGTACATCAATGACAAAATTAACCTAGCAATGACAACTAAATTGTTGCACATGAAGGTCATTTAATACTCTGGTTTCCCAGCTTGTCCATCAATATTTTTGTTATACCAATGCTTCATTCTATTAATAGATTGATTCTAACCATCTGTTATATATAAATACATATTTATGGGCTGTGGATATAGCTCAGTTGGTACAAGGCCCTGGGTTCAATCCTCAGCACCACACACACACAAAAATAAATAAATCAATTAATAAATTAATTAACTCTTATAAAATAAAATAAATAAATACATATTTATATAAAATATATTTACATATAAATATATATTTATGTAATATATTTAAATATATATAAATATATATTATGTAATATATTTAATATAACTGATTAATATAACTATATTATAGTGTATAATATATAAAATATTATAGAATATAGTTTATAATATATAAAATATTATAGAATATATGTATATAAGCTGGGTGTGGTGGCGCACGCCTGTAATCCCAGCACTTGGGAGGCTGAGGCAGGAGGATCGGGAGTTCAAAGCCAGCCTCAGCAATTTAGCGAGGCCCTAAGTAACTCAGTGAGACCCTGTCTCTAAATAAAATACAAAATAGGGCTGGGAATGTGACTCAGTGGTCGAGTGCCCCTGGGTTCAATCCCGAGTACCAAAAAAAAAAAAAAAAAAATAAATATATATATATATATATATATATATATATATATATAAAAATAAAATATATTGTGTATCTCTCTCTCTCTCTCTCTCTCTCTCTCTCTCTCTTTTTCCAATGCTGGGGACAGAACCCAGGGACTTGTGCATACTAGGTAAGTGTTCTAATACTGAGCTACAATTCCAACCTTATTCTTATTTTTAAATATCTTTTCTATGACTGTCTAATCATCCTTATTAGGCATTCATTGGTTGTGAGTATGAACTATTTTGAGATTTGTTTTGTTGCTGTTGTTTTTATGTGTGTGCCTTGGGGAGGGGGGATGGGGGAGATTTCCTGGGAATGAAATGAAGTTCCCTGTTCGTGCAAGCTAAGTACACATTCTAAGATGGAGCTATGTCCCCAGCCCCATTTTGAGATTTTTGAATATTTCATTTCAGCCTCAAGAAGAATTTTTACAATATGGAATTTAATTTTGAAACTTACATTTGCCATTATTATTTTTTTTTTTTTAATTTTTTTTTTTGCGATGCTGGGGATCGAACCCAGGGCCTTGTGCTTGCGAGGCAGGCACTCTACCAACTGAGCTATATCCTCAGCCCCATTTGCCATTATTCTTAAGCAAAAAAAAAAAAAAAAAAAAAAAAAAAAAATTAGAAGATCCTAGTATTGAACTTTCTAACTGATAAGATACAGTTTACAAGACAAGAATTTGGAAGGATGGACAGAAGTTGCTAAGGGAGATTAGGGCTGTTTTGCTGAGTCACAGCTGTCGCTCATTTTCAAATCAGTTAAAGAAACTCAGTGGAGGCATGCAGAGGTGAGCCCTCAGTGTGTCACAGAGCTGGGACACACTGAGCTATTTTCAGGTGGGACTCAGGGAGACAGTTACAGTTATAATACATTAGTGCCACGGCTTTGAAGGTTGACTGTGACTTTGTTTATAGGTTCTTTGGTTATATCTTCTAGTAGTTCCTTGAACAGATCTCCTGGGGAACAATGTTTGATGAGTTGTTATAGAAGCCATTGCTGGACATGGAAGAGGACCTCTTCCTCATTACTTTGTGTTTTAAAAATTATGCTAGTAGTCAGGTGTACTCTTAACATTTTTCTCTCTGATTTCCTGAAGCAAACAGCAATAAACAAATTAAAGAATATAGAAAACATTTATTTTGCCTCATGTTCATTAAACAACCTTTTGTTAGAAAGGACTAAACAACTTTTTTAGAAAGGACTACACAACCTTTCTCCCCTTGGTAATTCATACCAGCATAATTGGACATAAGAAGGCTCTGGGGAGAATGGTGTATTATGTCAACAGGAACATCTACTAACTCCTTCTGTAAAAGAGATCTCTAATTTCTAGGGCCAGGATACATGTTTGTCAAAACAGCTGCCATCTGTATCAGTCCTCTCCCAGGCGGCCTTGGGGTAAGGGTGGGGAGTGAGGAGAGAAAGGTAATTCCCAAAGTTAAAAAAGTTTTATTCACAAACTTGCTGTGAAAGCAGGTCTGACTCCATCCCAGCTGCAGTCCTCTTCTCCCTCCCCACCTGCCCTCTTGTCTAGTTTTCTTTCCCAAATTCCTGAAAAGGATGTGGTTGGAGGGAAAGTGATCAGAGTGAAGCCAGAGGAAAACAGCTTCTCAAGACTTAGGGTGGGATGTGTGTCAGAAGGCTCTTGGGGTACCCTGCATGTGTTGGAGACGGGTAGAAACCAATAGGCTGGAAAGTTGAACAAATTTCTGAAAGAGAGTGAAAGGGGAGAAGGAATGGTTACAATGGGCAGGAAGGAGCTTTCCTCTCATGCCTTAGGCATGCAAGAAATTTTGTGTTCTTTTTCCTGTTAAAATAAAACGTAATGGGCAGAAAATGCAACAAGCTGGAATATACACAATAAAATGACTTGTTTTCTTACACTAAAGCTTTCACTTACTTGCTGAGTAATCTTGGACAAGTACCTTCAGTTCACCAGGTCTTCTTGTCCTCAGCTGAAAAGTTGAGAATAAAGCCGGATGATCCCCAAATACCTTTCAAGACTCAACAATTTCACCTCCCCTCTGACTCTTTTAGTACTGCCTGCCTCATTCAAGACAATACTGAAGGCCTTTGAACAAGGTAAAACAGCATGTACTTTAGGTAGGGGTCTGTTTAAAATGATCAAGGGAGGTTTCTGTTAAAATTACTCATTGTCTTATAATCATGTGATTCTTTAAAAACTAGCAAGAGAATTGCATCAATCAAAGTAACCTACTTTTAGAAGTATTTGGTAGCAGGAAGCCATTGATAGATGAAAAGAATTATTTCTTTCTGCTTAAGTCCAAAAGCATAAGGCTCTGTATGCACCCCCCCAGCCCCCGCCCCTGATTTCAGGGATTTTTAATATTGTCCAGACTGGCCTTCAACACCTGGGCTTAGATGATATTCCTACATCAGTCTTCTGAGTAGCTGGGACTACAGAGGCATGCCACTGTGCCTGGTTTTACTTTTCCTTTTTTAAAGCTGGATCTCAGCTAATATACCCATTGTAAGAAATGATAAACCCATAGGAAAGGTGAAGTGAGTTCTTCTGTCATGAGAAAAGAGGAAACCTACAGGCAGTTATCTTCTACCGTGACTCCACTGCAGTGTAAGTAGACACATGAAAAAAAAAATTAGTGTGCATTGGGGAGATACAGAAATAGAAACCAACAGGCTGGGGATTTCAACAAATTTCTAAAAGAAAGTAAAAGTGGAAAATGAATGGTTAAAATGGGCAGGAAGGAGTCTAATTCTCCCATGCCTTATGCATGTAATAAATTTCCTGTGTTCTTTTTCCTGTTAAAATAGAATGGGCAGCTGGGTGAGGCATATGCCTGTAATCCCAGGGACTCAGGAGGCTGAGGCAGGAGGATTGGGAGTTCAAATCCAGCCTCAGCAACTTAGCAAGGCCCTAAGTAACTCAGTGAGAACCTGCCTCTAATAAAATATTAGAAGGGTGCTCGCTTCGGCAGCACATATACTAAAATTGGAACGATACAGAGAAGATTAGCAAGGATGACACGCAAGCTCGTGAAGTGTTCCATATTTTTAGCCCATTTTAGGTTTATTAGCTTAACTTCAATACTGTGTCTCAGGGAATAGGCAGGTCCAAGAAGAGAAAGAGATGGGGAAAGATGGGTTGTTAAAGTGCAGTCAGAACACATTTTTTTATTTAAATTTACTGTCTTACCTAGGTGCAGCAAAACAATTAAAATAATAATATCAACTATCCCAGGTCTCTGAAACATATAATATTAATGGAAAAAGTTTGAAATACTGTGATAATTCTTAAAATGTGATACAGTCACTAAACATGC
>JAJEJO010000139.1:791520-935206 GCA_020662805.1 Glaucomys volans
GAAGTTTTTATATTGTATTTCTATACTTTTTTTAAAAAATTAAGGGGCTGGGGTCGTGGCTCAGTGGTACAGTGCTTGCCTAGCATGTGTGAGGCACTGGGTTCAATTCTCAGCACCACATATAAATAAATGAGTAAAATAAAGGTTTATCAACATTTAAAAAAATCTTTTAAAAAAAATTTTAACAGCAATTATCCGATTCCATATGCAATTTTGTATCTTCCTTTTCAAAATTTATCATTCTAATAGGCATTTTGCATTGTTTTATGCTTTCAAAGCCATATCTAAAAATGAAAGCTAATGAAAGAAGGCAAATGGGAGCATTTACATTTATGATTACACTGTAATACAAATACAGGTACCTGCAGAGCATAGGCCCACATGAGTGTTCTCTACCTTGGTGTCCATTTGAGAACCTTCAGCAGGAAGTAGAACTTGTGCTTAAATTCTGTTGTCTACATTTGGTGTATGGTGCCCTCTACTGGCTATTCTAGGACTGTGCCCTCCTCTGTTGTAAGCTTTGTTATAGGGAAGGACTCTGCAAGTGGTTTAGATTGCATACCTGTGTGTTTAAATGTTATATGACTGTATTTTTATTTCTAGGTGTTGACAATGTATAATGGAAGCTATATAAATATAGGATCTGACTGTACATCTTTTTATTTTTTTATTTATTCAACACACATCAACAACCTACTGTGTGCCAGATATGGTTCTAGAGGTATGGCGACACAAAGATGAAATCTTTGCTTTCAGGGGGCTCATTGTCTAGTGGGAAAAACAGGGCCAAGTGGGTTGACCTACTCAACAAGACTGGGACATCTCAGTGGAAGAATTTGATGTCTTGTAGATCACAGTGCAATTGACAGGTGTCACAGCCAGCTTGCTTTCAATTTATTTGGAAAATTAAAATTCCTGCTGGACTAAAACACAGTAATTTAAGATGAATGGCAATATTTCATAGTTTTAACTGAACCCCTAAAAGGAAATAAACCTCATTGTTCAAAAAAAGCGTATTTTATATAATATGTAGCTGAGACAGGAAGTAATTGTTACATTTCGAAAGCACCTGTGCATTTGGAACTTTACCCTGCTTTCTTGGGAAGAAAAGTCATAAAAAGCTGTTTGGTTTTTCTAATTTGAGGAAGGCCTGGAGCATAGGACAAAGTGTTCATGACCACTTCTTTCATAGGTAGTTCTCTTTGATCACATTATGTAGAATTATTTAAAACAATCTGTCATTTCTGTTTTACACATAGGACCCTGATGTTGATATGGGGTCTACAAGGTTGGCTTCACACACCAATAGACCTCAGCATGACTGTATAATATTTATCATAAACATGGAGCCAGCAAGCCGGGCGCGGTGGTGCACGCCTGTAATCCAAGCGGCTTAGGAGGCTGAGTCAGGAGGATTGCGAGTTCAAAGCCAGCCTCAGCAACTTAGCGAGGCCCTAAGCAACTCAGTGAGACCCTGCCTCTAAATAAAATACAAAATAGGAGTGGGGATGTGGCTCAGTGGCCGAGTGTCCCTGAGTTCAATCCCTGGTTCAAAATAAATAAATAAATAAATAAATACATGGAGCCAGCAACTTCTCGTGTAGTGTTGGATGAATTACTTAACTTCTCTCTCTCTCTCTTTTTTTGGTACTGGGGATTGAACCCAGGGGCACTCCACCACTGAGCCACATCCCCAGCCCTATTTTTGTAGTTTATTTAGAGACAGGGTCTCACTGAGTTGCTTAGGGCCTCGCTAAATTGCCCTGCCTCAGCCTCCCAAGTACTGGAATTACAGGCGTGTGCCACCGCGCCCGGCGAATTACTTAACTTCTCTTCAGTTTTACTCATTTGGAAAAGGGTAAAATCTAACTCCTTGAAAAGATAAAAAATTAGGCATGTAGAGTGTCCATCGAAATTTCTGGCACACAATAGCTGCTCAGTATAGCATAGTAGGTACTTCAAAGTGATAGAGATACAATCTTGGATTCTGGATCCAGACTGGCTGGGCTGAAATCTCTGCTCTACTCTTTATCAGCTGTGTGACTTTGGGCAAGTAGTTTTACCTCTCTAGGTCTCAGTTTCCTTATTGGTAAATTGGGGATGATATAAGCAACTCCATTACAGGATTTTTCAGGTGGCTAAACATGTAATGTGCCTTTGAAAGCAAATTTATATATAGGGCTTAATAAAAGTTAGTTATTATTTTATTGCTCTTCCTTTTAACTGACAGAGACTCCCACATCTTTTTGAAGTTCTGTATTAAAACCAGGGAGAAACATCTTGTCATATGTATAAAACCCATTCCATCCCATACCATCATACTAGTTGATTTCAGTTTTCCATTGTATGGCCCTGTGACCAACTCTCCTTTGATAAGTCCTCAGACTCCTTAGTGGGAATTAGTTTTAAGTTTGGCCCCTTTGCTATAAGACAGTAATTCTTAGGTCTTGACTTTATTTTTTAAGTGTTTCTGTATTCCATAAAGAACATGGGAAGAAGAATTACTTGGTGGCAAAACAGAAAAGCATTGTGAAAACTGGTTTCAACGCTACTGTCACTCTCCAAAATAATTCTATAACGTAGTGGTTTTTGTGCAGATGAATCTCTGGACAACCAATTCCAGTCAAGTCTTTTTCTCAGTAGTGATTTGGCTAAAGTTCCTCTCCCTCAACATATGCAGTGACAGTGTACAATGTACAGGCCACCTAAAGGGCATAGAGAAGGGTATTCACACTCAAAAAGGATGAGCAAAGAGCTAGAGAAGGATAAAACTAATTTGCATACTATGACAAGAATCCGACTGTGAAACTGCTAATAAGGTCACATAAAATAAGCGAGACTCTGATTAAGAACTTGGGAAGAGGTTTAAAAGAGGTCATATTTATAGTGAACCTGAAAAACAGAAGGAAGAAAGAAGACACAATAGCAGCATGGTACAACACAAGGGAAGGCAAGGAAATGTAAAAATACAGAGCTTGTTCAGGAACAGCTGATTGTGCTGATTGTTGGAACAAAAGTTATATAGGCAGAGGGTTAAGAGTTGAGGAACAAAGTTCTCTGTGTCCTTAGGGAGTCCATTCACTGAGTTCTTTTCAGGTTCAGGGTGGGGCTTCTCTGACAACTCCCTCAGGAACAGGTCCTTGGTATGACCTTTATTTTCTCCTTGTCCCTGCAGTTTTTTGTTTATCTCAGTCCCGACATCTTTAAAAACAAACAAACCCAAACTCTTTTTTTTTTTTTTACTCCATTAGATTCTGCTCTGAAATTTATTAACCTGTCACTTATTGTAATTGTGTATGTATACTTTTGGGGTTGGAGATTGATCCCAGGGCCTTCTGCATGCTAGTCAAGTGCTCCACAACTGAGCCACACCTCCAGCTTCCACCTGTTGTAAAATATATGAAAACAAAGCAGCATATGACTTTGTACAAAAGATTGAGATCTTAGAGTAAAAGTCTGAGCCTAGCAAAGTGGGAACATGTGGTAGGTGTGGATGAAAAATGACAATGAAGTGAGAAAATGATGTTTGGCATATCTGTGGTGCTCAATCAATATTTGTTGAAAAAGTGAATCAAGTAAAAGCTTGATGGCCTCTTGTACATTCATTGCAGGGTATCCCTGGGGTATGGCCATCTGTGAAAGAGCATTTCCTATTTGGGAAAGAAGAAGAAAGGGGAGAAGAGATGTATGTATTCTGGCTATCCATGCAATTCCTGGGCTGGGGATATAGCTCAGTTGGTAGAGTGCCTGCCAGAATAAAAAAAAAAAAAAAAAAAAAAAGAAAAAAAAAAAAAAGGATTCCTTGTCTGGCAGTTTCCTTTCTCAAGGAAGAAGGATGTGTGGTGTATACATGATACAAAATACAGTGACCCAATGTTTATTTCCTTCCAGTCATGGCAAGATCTGAAAACTTTAGGTTACAAAATCATTTCTTTACCAGAGGAAGCTGTGGGTAAAAATGAAAACAAGAAGAAAGAATGAAAAACTTTGAGGGATAGCTCAATTTTACTCGGCAAACATATGTGTTTGGCACTAAGGATACAAAAAGACTTATAGGAAAGTACTGGGAATTGAACCCAGGGTCTCACAAGTCCTAGGTAATGCTTCACTACTGAACTACATCTCCAGCCCCAGAAGACTATTCTATAAATAAAGAGCTTTGACTGTGGAGAGACTTAACACCAGAGTACTTGATGCATGGGAGACAATGCTGTAAGAGTGCAAGGCCTTACTGCTCAGAGTGTGGTTGCAGTAGCAGCAGCAACCCCTAAAGGTTTGTTGTGAATGTACATTCTCTGGCCTTATCCCACTGAATGTGAATCTGTTTTAACAAGTTCCCAGATGAATAACTTGCATAGTAATACTTGAGAGTTTCTGGCCAAGGGGGTGAGGATGAGATCTGGAAATGTTTCCTAGAAAAGGTCAATCCTGAGCTGTGTTTTGAGAATACCTTGATTTAACCAGGTGATGTTCCCAGGACAGGCAACAAGGTAAGCAAAAGTTCAGTGGCACAAAAAAGCACAGGGATGTTTTGGGGAGCAGTAGTCTGAAATTGCTAAATAAAAGGAAGAGTATGGAAGAGAGAGAGGGGAAAATAAAGGGAAATGGTGGCGGTCAGGCTGTGGCCAGATGTTGCTACACATGTTCTAGGTTAAGGAGCTTTGACTAGACCTAAGCCATGCTAGAAATGTGTAATGACATGTTCAGGTTTGCATTTAGATCACTGCAGCCCTGAGGAGGCTGAAAACACCAGAGGCTGAAGGACAGAGAAATTAATTAGGAAGCTAAGGCAATAGTTGTGTACAGAGATAATGAGAGTTTGAACTCAAGTAATGGTAGTGGGAATGGAGAGGAGGGGACAACTTTAAAAAAAATTTAGGAGGTAATAAGTAGATGAAAGACTTCAGTACAATTTGGGGGTAGGAGGCTGGGAGAAGACTGAGTCTTAAGTGGATGACGTGCAGCCTTCTGGCTGGGATTAGTGGGTGGTTGCTCATGATGCCACTAACAGATGAAAGAATACAGGAGGATGAGCAGGTTTGTGAAGGGAAATTATGAGTTCAGTTTCCAACATGCTCAGCTCAGGTGAATAGAAAACATGTATAGGAGGATAAAAAGAAGGAAACAAGTAATGGGTGGAGAACAGGATGAGTCAATCAGGGCAGAGAAGGAAAATGAGAAGGAAACAATGCCCTGCTCAGATTTGGGGCTACCTTAATAATACATATCTGTGAGTTTTTCTTCCAGTTCTACTGCCAGTTCAAAGGAGGCTGCCTGCTTTGAATAAAGCAAAGTTTCATTGGTAGTTTCCTATCTGGGGATCAACTCATTGTTGCCACCATTTGCTCTGTAAAAAAAAAAAAAAAAAAAAAAAAAAAAAATTTAAGGTGGGGTTCAAGATATTCCAGGGTCAGAATGACCAAAACAGCTGTTTTTTTTTTCCATATTGCCCCATGGGTTAATAATTTTGCTTATGCCTCTAAACACTATTTCCAAAGTGGCAATAATACGATATTAAAATGTGTGTGTGTTTGTGAGGGCCATTCTTCAAGTTTTGGATTACTCCTGCCACAAATCTAACCCCGACTGGGAACTTTTACAGTTCTTTTATTTGCATCTTAAAATTCAGAAGCAGCTAATATCTTGCTTGGATCATTTCCATAATTGTTATCTGTTCTTCTCTGCATGTTCCAGACTTCTGTGTCTCCCAGGCAGAAACTTGATAACTACTTAAAAATTTTCTGATCAGTCATCACTAGCCAATAAAAGCGGAAGGTTGGCACGTGTTTTATTAGTTTGGGCAGGAGGAAGATGTTCCCACTAGATCCTTTCGCTCTTGCCAGGTTCAAACATGGCGGACCACAGCCAGCCCTTCCAGAACACTCAGCTCACTTTCCAGTAATACCCTCCAGTCTTTGGCGCTCCTTTTTTACCTTCCGTCACACTCGGTGGCTCAGGGTGGTAAGAGCCTGACAGCGACCCTGCTTCACGCCCCCACGCGGAGGCCCGCCTACCACCCCGCGCCAACCAATCTCAGGCTGCGCTTCGGCGGCAGGCAGCGCCGGTCCGCCCCGCCCCCAGCCTCGCTGTGGCCTGCGGCTTCCCGGCCGGTAGCGCCGCTTTTGGTCGCGTGAACTGGTCCAGTGGGACTGTAGGTCGCGAGTTCTCGCCGCTGGCCGCAGCTCAACCAGCCTCGCCGAGGTCGTCAGCCCAGAGCCTCCACCATGGACTTCGAGGACGGTAAGCGCCGCCTCGGGCTGGTCGTCGCGGCATGCGGGAGGCGGGGTGGCCTGCGCTGGGGGTCTGTTTACCGTCTCAAAATGGCCGTGTGGGCTTTGTTCTGCCGGCCCAGCGGCCGCCCGCCCTCCGCGGGCCCAGCGCCGGAGTTGGCTTCTTCGCCGACCCGCGCGCCGCTATTCGGCCAGCCCAGCGTCCACTGGTAGCGGGGACCTGGGAGGTCCGTGCTTCTCTCGGTGCGGGGAAGGAAGCGCACAGAGCACGAGGGCCTCGGGGTTCGGGCCCCGGACTCGCCCTGCCCCCTGTGCGTGCAGATTGTCTCCACTCCTCCAACTTCCCGGCCTCGGGCAGTGAGGCGAGCGGGCCGCTCCAGCGCGGCTCGCTTTGGCCTCTGGGTCGGCGACCCAGATCGTCCGTTTAGTTAATCCTCAACCCGGTGACTTCTTGCTAAATAGAATTTCCAGAGTCTTGTGCGCGGTGTTGTTCCTGGTTGACTTAGTTTAAGATAAAGTTTAAAGGGCGTCATGTTTAGGGAGATGTTTATACGGAATGAAAAGCAATCTATTTCCTGGTGAGCGAACTGCGATATTTCATCCACCAAAACTACCTAGACATAAATACCTAATGTGCAGTAATTTTGTGAACGAAAGCACTTTTTTAAAGCTTGTGTAAAGTCAATCAGAATTCTGGCACAGCAAGCATCAGACGCCCTTCACACCAGTACACACCAGCCTGTGTTGGATTTACTGATTAAATAAACCGGATTTTAATAAGACCAGTCATCTCTGACACTAGTTCTTTAAACCGTGTTCACAGGGTCACATAGTAGGATTATTTTGGTTGTCCTCAAATTTTGTTCAACTTTTATAGGGCTTTCTTAGCACAAGATAAAATGGTATGTAGTGACAGCGTTAGGGATACATAGGAAAGAGTTTATATGATTACACTGATTTAATCCTCAGTAACCGGGCACTTCCAATGAAAAGCAGATCACTAAGAACTGTAAGCATTCAATCCCACCAATAAATGGTCTCTAACATTGAGTGATTTGTGAGTCTTACTGAATGAACTAATGATTTTTTTTTGTTTTCATACTACAAATAGTTAAAGCTGCCAAATCCAAGTATAGGAAAGGTGACAGAATAACGCTTTTGTTATTCTGTTTTTTTCTTTTCACCATATGACTGCAGTTATAAAGTGTTTATAATTGCTTATCACTGCTCATCCTCAGCCACCACTGCTGTATTTAGAATGTG
Source organism: Glaucomys volans (assembly GCA_020662805.1). NCBI lineage: Eukaryota > Metazoa > Chordata > Mammalia > Rodentia > Sciuridae > Glaucomys > Glaucomys volans. The sequence goes on from JAJEJO010000139.1 coordinate 799,014, forward strand.
GAATTTGACTTAAACAGTGTATCTGAATCTAATCTGTGGGGTGTTGCAGTGTTCTTTTGTATCCAAATGACCATTGAATTGTATTCTATTCTTTTTAGCACGTGTAAAGTTAAATAAATAATTTAACACTGTGAAATTAGTTTTCTAGAAGAAATTGGTTTTTAGTGATGCCACATTGTGGATAGATGTAGCACAACCTCATATACATATATTCATTTCTCTGATAAGATCTTGAAGTCTTTAGAGAGCAAATTAAGTGATAAATATTAACTTTGAAAACAGTTTGTGTTACATAGAATCAATCTTCAGGATGTATCTGATTTTTACATTTTTTGATACATAATGTCTTTTTGTTACTCAATATAAATCAATACTAAATCCCCCTTTGACTGTTATTATAATCTCAGGTGTTACAAACTAATTTTTCCATTGGCATAATTTGGATTATGAACCTGCCATTTGGTGAGGCAGTGAAGAAGAGATACATGTTTTCCCAAATGAATATTGGTAATTATTTGTACCCCAACTGTTCAGATAATTGAGTTAATGGCATTTAAAATTTGTGTTTTTTAATAGATGGATTTATAATTTTGGGTTTTTGAAAATATTGCACTAATTCCTTTTTGTTAAATATGTCTTCATAGATTACACACACTCTGCTTGCAGGAATACTTATCAGGGCTTTAATGGTAAGTATTCTTTTTCATTTGCTGTTAAATTTGTTGAGGGAATGCATTTCATCTTTCTCCTCCATAGCCATAAAAATAAAGAGGCAATGGAAAAAGCCAGTCCCACTGTATTTCAAACATTGTTTTGGCTTGTGATTTATTACATCTCAGTGTTGTCATACTATGTATAGTATTTGAATTTGGGCATTTAGGATCAGAAAAGGTCAGGAGTTATTCAAATTGGTGTGATTTTTGCCTGTTTTATTTAAATTATTAATTTATTTCGAAGACTACATATATTCTCAGTATAGCTGAAGTCTTTTATTGAAGTTTAGTAATGTAGATTAGTTGGATTATTGGTTTGGTTCTGTATATCTTCTACAGTGATACTTTTTTTTTTTTCCCCATGCTGGGGATTGAACCCAGGGCCTTGTGCTTACAAGGCAAATACTCTACCAATTGAGCTATATCCCCAGCCCTACATTTTGTTTTTGAGGTCATTTTTTTTCTCAGTGTGTTCAAATGTGTTGGTATATGAAGAGTTGTCTGGAGAAGTACATGAGAAGCCTGTTTACTAACATAAGCATGATGATGTTAGGTGTTAGCTAGATAAAATCATGAGAGAGATGCAGAATAGAATTGAATGTTATTTTGATAGTGATTAAAGATAAGTCCCTGCCAGACAGGATAATAACCCAGAAAAGAGCACAGAACAATTTAAAAAGATTAAAAAAGCATTATGGGAAAGACCTGAAGGAGTGGTATTCAGATTCCTGACTGCCAGAGAAAGGCAAAATCCAGCTATTGTACAAATACAATGTGTTTACAATAAAACTGAAGTAAATGTACTACTAAAGAAGACTGCCATTTTGTGGAAATAATTAACATGCAGTTTTTATTTATCATCTCTAAGGATTAAGAGAAACTTTGGGTTTGATGTAGGTAAAAAAAGCTCAACATATAGGAAATAGTCAATATGTATTAAATGAGTGCTTAAGAGATTACCCTCTATGATCTATCAAAATGTATGAATGCATTCTACTGTCATGTACAACTTAATTAGAACAAACAAATTTTTTTAGAAAGAATATATTTTTGAGAGGAAAAATGACATAAAATTACCAAAGGAAGTTTAATTTATCTCCACATGTAGTCTGTTATATTGGGAACTGGAAAATTAGAAAACTTCTTCACAAATTTAGATGTAGGGATTTTAAGATCTTGGACTTGGAAGATGATGATAAGATATTCTCTAGAGAAAATTAATAGAACTTGCTAGCTGACTAATAATGGGTAGAAATTTGAGAGAGGGTTGGGTAAAAATGAATTCAAAGTTTATAAACTGGAATGAGTAGGCTTTATGGCTTCACCAAAGAGATTTGGAAGGACAGAAGGCTTTACTGAAGAATTGGATTTGTAGGGCCAGATATTTTTTTCCTTATGAATGTACAGTGTTACAAAAGAGATCTAATGCTGACTTTTTTCTCTTAATTTTAGTTCCAGTAGTGGTTCTCATCAGAGGGTGATTGTTAGAATCCTCTGGGAAGCTCTTTCAAAGTATGTTTGTTCAACTAGACTTCATAAACTTAATTTTAGGGCAAGTTACCCTGACTATATATGTATTGCAAAACTACTCCGAATTAATGATTTTGGCTTTCAACTCTGGTTAAAAACCACTAATTGAAAATATTTGAGGTCTTAGTTAACTACATTTCACAGTGAGTATCTTAACTTTAGGGATTTTATTTGACTTCATTAGACAAATGCTATTTAGTGACTGCTGTGTATTAGATATTATTCTAGGAGTTAGGAATGTAGCAATAAAAAATGTGGATAAATATTCCTGCCTCTGTGAAACTTCCAGTCAAATAGGATGACATAGAAAACAAGATTTAACTATTTTTTTTGGAACCTGGGATGGAATTCAGGGGTACTCAGCTACTGAGTCACGTCCCCAGCTCTATTTTGTATTTAATTTAGAGACAGGGTGTCACTGAGGTGCTTAGTGCCTTGCCCTTGCTGAGGCTGGCTTTGCCTGCCTCAGCCTCCCGAGCTGCTGGGATTATAGGCATGCACCACCACGCCCAGCTGAAAAACAAGATTTAAAAAGTAACAATTATTGTATGTTAAAATTGCTAGTTTAAAAAATGCTAGGGGGAAAATAATGTAGGGAAGGGGTACAAGTATGCATGTGTAAGTTATGATTTTTAAAGACAGTTTGGGCAGGGACTCACAAGAAAGATGATATTTGAACATAGATTTAAGGGAGGTGAGGATGCAAACCTTGAGGCTATCTAGAGAAATAATGTTGTAACTTTAGGAAATAAAAGATCTGTACGTACCCGATGAACCAACAATGTACTTCATTGTTAACATTGTATTTTCTAGCTTTCTACTGAAATGAAGTAGAAAAGCATCAGAGAAAACATCAAGATACTGATTTCCTCCATACCATTTTTTGAAAGGAAGTTGTATTTCCAGTGTTCCATGCTTAATAACTTTCTTTTTTAAAATTTTTAAATATTTTTTAGTCATTAATGGATCTTTTTTTTTTTTTTATCTATTTATATGTGGTACTGAGTATGGAATCCAGGGCCTCACACTTGCCAGGCAAGTGCTCTGACACCGAGCCACAATGCTGGCCCCAATAGCTTTCTTATATAAATAACCAGTAGAAAAAGGGACAACATTCCAGGTGGAGGGAAAGGTATGAGCAAAGACAGGACTGAGTACACAGCCCTTCAGAGAGATTTAAGAAGACTGGTTTGACCAGAATAGATTATTTTTGCTGAGCAATCTGAAGACAAAGGCCAGGGAGGTGAGGTGTAGCCAGAAGGCATTGAAAGTCACAGGTAATTTACTTATATATAAGAAGCTATATAGCTTCTGAAAGAGGTGAGGTAGTGAATAGTGTGAGGTGAATAGTGTGAATACAAGAGTACTCCAGGCAGAGAAGCAGCGAAGTGCATAAACTGGTGTACACCTGCTCTAGAAACTGCAGGGAGCTTAGTGTAGCTGGAATGAACAAGGGATATTGAAATTAAGAGGTGATGGGGCAGATCATATAGGGTAGGGCTTCCTCACCTTTGACGATGTTGACATTTTGAATTAGATAATTTTTTCTTGTGGTATAATGTTATGTTAATTAAAAAAATGTTTAGCAGCGTCCTTGTTCTCTGGCCCCAGTTGTGACAAGCAAAAATGCTTTCAGACATTGCCAGTGTCCCTGGCGGGCCAAAATTGCCTCTGATTAAGAACCACTTTATTTTAAGGCTTTGGCTTTTACTTGGACTAAGATGGAAGCCATTGGAGGATATTGAGCATTGGACGTGATATAACTTATATTTGCTAGAATTATTCTGGCTTTTCTCTTCAGAATAAACAAAAAGGGAGTAAAAGTAGAGGTGGGAAAACCAGTTAGGTTTTCTGTTGGGAAAATCTGTTGGGATGTTATAAGTTGTTTTTTTTCCTGACTGCCGCACTTTTATGTTTTAATTATAAGCTTTAGCTATTTGAACTTATTTGTATGTACCTACTTACCTATATACCTACCTTAGTTATATGTGATTGTGTTCTAAGCAATAGCATGGATTTGATTCTAAGTATTAGGTCAGTTTTATTAAGTTTTGAGTAAATGACTTTCTCATCTAACACTTATATTAAAGAGATACTGTTATGTTTTTATAGTTTCATTTTTAAGTGATTTTTATAATCACTTTGGTGAACTGGAAGTAATTCATATGTTTACAGAATCTATTTCCCTTTATATTGATTGTGTTCAATGTAAAGTCTTCCCTTTTTAATTAACTGAATAGTGGCAGTAGTATGAAAAATAAATCAGAATCACTGCTACATAAAAGTAGCATTTTTTTGTGTACTCCATAGTTTTGACATATGATGTGTTCATAAATGCTAGTTATTCAATGATTCCATACTGAAATAAGACTACACTGAATTAAAGAAAAAGGAAAAAACTAAAGGGTTTAGTACCCATAGGCAGCCACTGCTAACTCAAAAACTGGCAAAAATAACATAAGATTTTTCCCGGATTATGTATTTTTACTTATTTATTTATTCATTTATGGACACAATCTCTTTGTTTTGTTTATTTATTATTTTTATGTGGTGCTGAGGATTGAACCCAGTGCCTCATATGTGCTAGGAAAGTGCTCTACTAAGCTTCAGCCCAGCCCTTAAGATTATATTTGAATGTGAGGCCTTATAAGAAAACTTTTTTATGTCTCAAAATTGTCTGCTCTAGGAGAAACACCAGGTATATGTTATACTATATACTTAAAACCTTTTAGACAGATAATTGACTGTTAGTATAGAAATATGTTGCCCATAATATGGTAGCCATTAATTACAGTAAACTATTGAACACTCGAAATATGGGTAGACTGAAATGAGGTTCTATAAATAAATTGCATACTGTATTTGAAGCCTTAGTATGAACAAACAATGTAAAAATCTCATTAATGTTTTTTATGTTGCTAAATGTTTTGTACTCTTATATTAAAATCAACTGGTATGTCTTCTACTTTGAATGGACCTTTTACCATGTATGATTCTGTAATATTAGGTATTTATAAAATATTCATTTATTATATTATGCAGATTCTAAATATTGACAGGTTTTATGGTATGATATTTAAAAAACCATGTTAATACTAACAACAGTCTTATTAGAAAAGCATTTAAGAATTGAGACACTGTCAAACTGATAGATAAAAATTTTTTTAAATTCTGATTTTCACTTGAAGATATGATTTTTATCATTGGTAACAAATAACAGCTTTCAGATGTTTTCCTTTAAGCAACAATTTACTTTATTCATTTTTTTTTTTTTTTTTTTTGATTCTGGGGGTTTGACTCGGGGGGCTTCACCATTGAGCCTCATCCCCAGTCCTATTTTGTATTTTATTTAGAGGCAGGGTCTCACTGAGTTGTTTAGGGCCTCGCAAAGTTGCTGAGGTTGGCTTTGAACTCGCGATCTTCCTGCCTCAGCCTCCCAAGCTGCTGGGATTACAGGTGTGAGCCACCGCACCCGTCTACTTCATTCATTTTTGAGAAAATGTTTGCTAAATGCTCAAGTCTGAAAACCAGTTTTGGACCCTCAATCTTTCTAGTGAAGTGCACTTTTCTAGTAAAAAGTGGCTATTTTAATTCACAAATGAAACACTTGAAGGATGGCTTTTCCTGGGAGGAGTTTGGATACTTTGATAGGCAGCAGAAATACTTCATGTGTATTTCCTCTTTCATTATACAGAATGTAAAAAAGATATGGTTGCAACAAAGATCATGATTTAATAAAAATAATTATTGCTTCATCAGGGAAATGTTTAAGTGAAGGTTATATTTTTATTTATTTTTCATTGTGGATGTGTGATATTAAGTCTGGTGCTAGCCACTGCTGTGATGTGTGGCTGAATGCCTGCAATTTTACCCACCAGTACCTTTGTACCTTCAATGTCAACACCGTGAAAAAGGCAAATAATGCCTTAGTATTATTTATGAAAAGTTTTAACCTTGTGGACCCCCTAGAAAAATGGTCTTAGCGAATCCCAGGGATCAGCAGGCCATTTTATGAGAACTATTCCTGTAAGGTAAATAAAAAAAATTAGTGGTTCCTCTCCTTGCTGAGGGGACCCAACCTTCTCCCTTTAGAGTGGTTGCCCTTTCTTTTCTTCTTTCCCTTCTAATAAACTGTTACTCTGAAAAATAAGATTAGTAAAAATCAGACCCTTAGCACAAAACGGGTGTTTAAGATGAGGCACGAACAACAGAATGTAAGGCTTAGTATGATAGCATCACATAAGATCTGCAGGCTTTTGTAAATGGAAGGAAGATGATACTCAACTGAGACAATATCAGTAAAAGTTTTATTCAATCAATTATTTCAAGTGAACTTTAAAAATTAGAAGATTTCAATAAACAGATGTTTGGGGTGGTAGAAGAAAATGTTTCATATACAGGCAACAGTAAGAAGCTAGACAGGAATATGCCAGTAAGGTTTGGGGGAAATCATTTCATCATTCTCATCTATAAAATGAGAAGATTAAATGTGATTGTTTAGGTTGCTTTCAGCTTTAAAATGTCAACATTTTCAATAGTATTTTTCAATTGTTTTTATTATTAGAAATATTAAATGATTGTAAATAATACGTAGTTTTTTAAAAATATAAATTAACATTAGTATGCACTATTATGTACATACATAAAATGTGGAGAGGGTAGTAATGAAGTATTTTAAGGGAATTTATAGGAAACAAATTCTAAATGATACTTTTAAATTTTTTATTTTTATAGTAATTGTAAATTAATTTTGTTACCTTATTGTATTTATTTTTGTATTAGACGTTGAGATATAGGTAGAATTGCAGTGTAATAAAATATGCCTAATACCCTTTTGCATCACAACTTTTTTTAGTGTTTTGTTGCTAGAATTCATATTCCTTTCCTTTATTCAAGGGAATTTGAGTATTTGTTGTTGTTTGTTGAGTCATTATTTGTAGACATGGTGCCAGTGATTGATCCCAGTCTGTGATTTTACTTTTTAAAATATCTGTTTCAGTTAATGTGAATGTGGCTAGTAAAAAATGTGGCTACTTCTGAGTTTTTAGACATTTTAGGGCAATTAGATACACAAAATTAAGATAGTAGATTTATGTCACAGCTACTTAGGAGAAAAAAACCTTTTCACTATATTAAATGCTCACTTTTCTTGAGAATAGGAATCATGTATTAATTATCTTTACATATGCTATTATACCAAATATAAGACCTTATAGTAAATATAGTTTTTTAGTCAAGTAAGTATTGGTTAAATTACAAATAATTCTAACATAGAATATTTTAGTTATGCTTTTCTTTGAAATATCAAGCTTTGTTAACAAATATGATTTTGAGTAGATAATTATTTTGGTGTGTTCTCTATCAGTGTCTCTTTTGAGTTTAGCTTAATTAATGGCAAATTATTATCTCAGGTGATTGATATAAATATCTTGTGTTTTATGGCAAGTTTTCTGAAGAAAATGGTGTATTTTATTGAAAATTTCTTTATTGACTGTCTTTTAGGAATGGATCGTGATTATGGCCCTGGATCTTATGGAGGTCTGACATTCAAGGATATTTATCTAAAAATTCTTCTTTTGAGTGCCAGTAAAGGTGAGCATCATTTAATTTTTTTCTTTTTAAACTCTTATAGGGATGGATCGTGACTATGGCCATGGATCCTATGGGGGTCAAAGATCCATGGATTCCTACCTAAACCAGTCATATGGCATGGACAATCACAGTGGTGGTGGTGGGGGTAGCAGGTAAATTGCTTAATCACTTGGCCAAATAATTAGACAACTATAAGATTCTGGATATATTATTTTAAGTATTCCTTAGGCATGTTATGATGCTTGAACTTTGCTGTTTAGAATATTGAATAATCCCCTTAAATATTTAAAGGTGTTAATGCTCATAAAAATTATCTCAGGATCACTGCCAGACATTATTTTAGGGAAATCTCAGTTAACTATTATCATTTCAATATAACAGAGTAAGACATTCTATTTTTAGCAGTGAACAGTTTTTTACTTTTATTTTTAACTCCTTAACATTCGTGATATCCTGAACAAATGATATGAAAATGTGTTTCTGAAAATATGACTTTGAAGCTTTTTCTTAACAATTAAAGAAAAAATATCTTTTCAAATGTGGGTATTATATAAAGCATCAGAACAGTCTGACTAGAATGGGTTTAAATGGACCAGCTTAGCAACATTCAATTTCTAAGAAACGTTTAAGATAGTTTTTTTAAAAAAAATTCTCAAGTAAGTTGTAAGAGCATATTATGATAAGAGTGTTCTTTAAATCACATGCAGGTTATTTTTTGGCACTTATTGTTTACAGAAACATTTGATCTCCAGGTTAGGAGCATTGTATTAAAGCTACGTATACTGTACTTTAATTATAGTCTAGTTTGCGTTTATATTTCACTGTTGATACTTTGTAAAGCTTAAATTATATACAAGCTTTAGGGTTGACTGTATTTCAGGAAAAGGGGGTCTGCTTTTTGAGGCACAAAGCTTCCTGCTGAATATTAAGTAAACTAGTTAGGAGACATTTGAAGTCATCGTCCTTCTTCATAAATTGAAGGATCCGGATTCCTTAATGATGGACCGAATGATGCTTACTTTTCTTCTTTCTGCTTCAAGTGTGCCACTATGATATATCGTAGAGAAAAATCAAGAAAATGAACAGTTAACAACACTTATTTCCTTATGTGATAGAAGTTTTGAAATATGTAGTTGAAAAGAGGAATAATTTCTATATGGCTACTAGGATTCAGAAATAAATAGCACCTTCTCTCTAGTGATTTGTAATTAATTGAAGTAATGTAACACATTTAAATGCTTTGATTTATCAGTTATTGCCCTATTATGTTGTAAATGTAATGTGCATAAACTGTTTCTGTAGATGTTATCGTTTATCTCATGTGTAATTGTGGGCCTTTATAAAATTGTGTTGTAAGATAACAAGTAATTTTTGTAATCCATGTTTTAGATTTGTGAGAAGTAAGATGACTTTTTTTTTTTCTGTTGACTTAAAACATGGAGGAGACTGTGTGCTCCCCTTTTTTAGAGTAGTTTAATGTGATAATTTCTGATAGGAAATAGTTTTTCAAATAATTGAAGATATTTTAAAATATGTTCTTTCTCGTCTGCCTTGAAAATTCATATGCAGGGGTATATGTTGGTGATCTTTTTACTTTTTATGTTTTAGTTTACGTGTTTATCCTTCTAGATTTGTTAGGCTTACTAGTCTACAAGTAAAAAGTTATTAAGGATTGATTATTGACCCTGGCCGAAGTTTGGCAGATTGTCAAATTTTATAACCTGAGATAATTCCTTAAATTTTGATTATTACACAATGAGGCAGCTTTGTGATAATAGATTATTGGGGGTGCGAAAGGATCGCTCTCTGTCACAAATAGCCTACATCTATTTACATCTATTTATTCTTCAATTTGTGTCCCAATGGAAAGCCAAAACATTGTAAATGCTTTGTAATTTTCAGTATTAGGGATGGAGTCAAAGAAAGCTTGAATAGTTTGTGAACTTTAGCAAATAACCTTTTCTAAGACTAGGGCTGGGCTTAGATGATCACAGACAAATCTTTTCATCTTAATAAAATTGAAAAACTGCTATAAAAAGCAGATTTTTTAAGCTAAGGTTTACTATACTCAATTCATATTTAGAAACTGACTCAGATAGCTTTCTATCTGGTCTCATGTTGAACTGCCCAGCCCTAATCAAATGTGAATAAAAGTAGAACTGTGCAAATCAGAATGGTATAAATGAATTTTAGTTGATAAATGTCATCTGATAATTTGTCTTTTGAATTGTCTAACATTAGTAAGCTTACTTTTGTTTTTTCCCTTACTGTGCAACTTTTCCAGGTTTGGACCTTATGAGTCTTACGACTCCAGGTCTTCTCTGGGTGGGCGAGATCTGTACAGATCTGGCTATGGTTTTAATGAACCCGAACAAAGCCGCTTCGGAGGTAGTTATGGTGGTCGATTTGAGAGCTCCTACCGGAATAGCCTTGACTCTTTCGGAGGTAGAAACCAGGGCGGGTCTAGCTGGGAAGCACCTTACTCCCGTTCAAAATTGAGGCCTGGGTTTATGGAGGACAGAGGAAGAGAGAATTACTCTTCCTACAGCAGTTTTTCTTCACCCCATATGAAGCCTGCACCTGTAGGCTCTCGGGGGAGAGGAACGCCTGCTTATCCTGAAAGTACGTTTGGAAGCAGAAACTATGATGCTTTTGGAGGACCATCAACAGGCAGAGGCCGAGGCCGAGGAGTAAGTACAACAGAATCTTTTCAGATTCTTTTCACTAGTCAACTCTTTTAAACCCTTTCAAGACCATGGTTTTCAACTAGAATAAACACTGTTCATCCCAGTGTATTTTAAGCAAAAGCTGAGTCACAAACATAAGTTTTAGGTTGACTGTAAAAGTTTTTCCAGCACCTCAGAAAATAGGTGGCAGTTTGAGATGAATGTTCATAAAATTATGTCAAATCTCCCTTTATTAAAAAGGTGAGGATGTTAGGTTTGGTCTAAAAGGGGTTAAAAGGAGTTGCATTTTTCCTTGTAAACACTAGCAGTTTTGCTGGTGGGACAGTTCTTGGATTATTGTAAAGGTAACTGAACCCTTTTTGAGTTTTTGAGTAGGTTAAAGGTGCAATGTATGATAAAATGTTTATGCTTTGTTACTAAACCCTAGCAGTCAGAATTTCTTCAGAGCTCTATGTTTCACTTTAAACACAAGAGACTAAAAGTTGGTGATAGATCAAGATAGCATGGTGAAGAAGTCGATGTGTATAATAGATTGTAGAATGACTTGTGGTCAGTATAGTTTTGATAACATTGTCTTACTTATGTCCTGTTGGTGGTTGCTTTATTTCCCCTTGTGTCACTAGCTTTACTATTGAGAAATAATTTCCTACCTGTAAAATGTAAGACATATTTATGGCTCCTTCCTGGGCAGTAATATTTTGTAAATTTTTGCTTAGATGAATACGTATATTAGTCTTCAGGTGTTTAATTACAGGATATATAGAGATTATACTTTATGTTTTTAGGTCACGTGATCGATATAAAATTTTACCTAGAAAGTGTATGTAGATTGTGGAATTTAGTTTGATCATATAAAAACTTGTATTTTTGCTATAATGTAAGAATTTCTTTGGAAGGCAATTTCTCTTAATATTCTCTTTGCAGAGGAAAGTACTTGTAATATAAAATGTAGTGGGGCACATATTTTTGACTGTTCACTAGCCCTTGGTACATCAGTATGTTTGTCATACTTGTGTAGAGATTTTGCAGTTTTAACAGTTACTCTTTACTTATGTAAAATGCATTGCACCTTTAATGGATAATTAACAAAGATTTTTCTGATTTGACTATATAGATTACTAGGAAAGATTAATTTGAATCTACTAGGTTAGTTAGGTATTCCTAAGCATACATACAAATGTAAGCAACTGTGTTGCTCTTCTACCATATTTGACGATTGTAGGTTAATTGAAAGTAGTCGGAGTGGTAAAAGACTTGCTTTGGGTTTTGAAATTGAAAATCCATTCCAGTTTGGAAATTGGAAAACACTTAACATTGTTAATAAGTTAGGCAAAGGATTTTTTTCTTAATGAGCCCTCACATACCAATTTTGTTTTCATGGTAGTGAATCAAGTATTCCTGTGCTTTGTATTTACCATTCTAGTCTGAATGGACTTTTCTTTCTTTCCTCCTGTTAACCAAGTAGTTGGATCTTCATTTTTAATCTTCACTTGTACAATTCCCATTGGGTCCTTCTCTTCAGATTACTCCTCAATCTTTACCTTCTAAAAGTAAGATTAGCAGAATAAATTTCTATGTACATGTGACTTCTTGGTGTAGTGGAGTTTGCTAATGGCAAGAGAAGAGGAAGGGATACAAAGAGTCGTTTGGTGGCATGACTCTTCATCTGTAAACTTTTGCTTCTTGGGCTTCTGGGTCAGAATGTTTCTCTAGGTAAGAATGTGAATGGAACGTCAGATGCAATTCTTTATCTGAAGTGTGTTTTGGAAGTTGATGCATGGTTATGCTTTAACTCTCCTATTTCATACTAATGTTCCATCTCGCCTTCTCATTCCCTTTTTCAACAGGGAGAAATCCTAAATGATTTCTGGATCTTTTTTACTTCAAACTACAAATATGATCTTCTTTGTGTATCTTAGCTTTAAGCCAGGTTTTAGTAAAATAAAGATTTCTTTTAAGGTCTTTTCATGGAAAAACATCAATTAGGAACTCTGAAGAGGAGTTGTCAGAGAGTTGTACAAGTGGTAACCTTCTGACAGGCACATACGTTGTTCATGATCTCAGATAATTTTGAATTGTAAAAATCAAAAAGTAGAAAATATCCACATTTGTTCTACTGGAAGTAAAAACACTAATTCACTGGATTTAAGTTCATGTAATAATTTACAAAGCTTTTTAATGTGTTTTTTCCAAGTGAACATGTAAAATTTAGTCACATTTCAGGGAATTTTCAGGTGAAAACTAGTAAATAGATAAAGTGAAAATTTTGTATGAATTCAGTTTATCTTTGAACAATATGCTGATATTTCTTGATTTCACAAATTTACAGCATATGGGTGATTTTGGAAGCATTCATAGACCTGGAATTGTTGTTGACTATCAAAACAAACCCACCAATGTGACAGTTGCTGCTGCAAGAGGAATAAAGAGAAAAATGATGCAGCCATTTAATAAGCCTGGTGGAACCTTTATCAAGAAACCTAAGCTAGCAAAACCTATGGAGAAGATGAGCCTCAACAAATCACCTAGTAAGTAAGAAAACATAATTGTTGTGGTTCAGGATACTTTTTATTTAAAAAATTTATTGCTTTAAGATAATTTTTCACTTAGCATGATATTGTACATCTTGCACAACCATAGAAATGAAAAGTTGTACCCCATTTGTGTACAATGAATCAAAATGAAGTCCGTAAATATTAAAAAAATAAAAAAGATAATTTTTTAGTAATTTATATAAAAAATTAACATAATAATTATAGCTATGCAAATTAGATCTGTGAACCCCCTAATATAGTTATTAATTAGTCATGACTGCCCACAAATGCTTTTTAAGTTTACACACCCCAGTCTAGCTTTTTTTTTTCTCAGTTCTATGAGGTGGGGCCAGAACATCTGTTTTTAAAAAGTCAATGCAAGCTGGGCGCGGTGGCGCACGCCTGTAATCCAAGTGACTTGGGAGGCTGAGTCAGGAGGATCACGAGTTCAAAGCCAGCCTCAGCAACTTAGCGAGGCCCTAAGCAACTCAGTGAGACCCTGTCTCTAAATAAAATACAAAATAGGGCTGGGATATGGCTCAGTGGCCAAGTGTCCCTGAGTTCAATCCCTGGTTCCAAAAAAAAAAAAAAAGTCAATGCACATAGTTTTGATTCACACCCCTTAATTGGCTGTTATATTTGTTGTTGAAGGCATTGTTCATGAAGAGTGGTTTGTTATGTCACGTAGAATCCCCTTTGTGAGGACAAAGAAAATTTTCCTGGTTCTTGGTAGTAGGTAAAGCTGTTTTAGAAAATTCATTTGCTTTTAATCTTCTGGAAATGATGATTCTTAGAGATATTTCTGTTTATATATTGACCAGTGCAACATTTTGAGCCAAACTCAAAATGGAATTAAAATTTTACTCATAAAAGCATCAAACCAGGCAGGGGACCTGTAGTTCCAGCTGCTTAGGAGGCTGATCATAGGATTGCTTAAATGTGGGAGTTTGAGAATAGCCTTGGCAACATAGTGACACCCTAAAAAAAAAAAAAAAAAAAAAAAGGGCATTAAGAATAAAATGAGGAGGGAGGGGTGGCAGAGAGGGGACAAGAGGAGGAATTTTCAGATGGTGTAGAGGAAAATAGGATGGGAGAGGGTGGGGGAAGGAAAGATAGTAGACTGAGACAGACAGTATTACCCTATTACCCTATGTATATGTAAGGTTACATGAGTCGTGTGAAACTACATTGTGTACAACCGTAGAAATGAAAAGTTGTACCCCATTTGTGTACCAAAAAAAAAGTATTTAATGAAAAGAATAAAATACTTGGGAATAAATTTAACAAAAAAAGAGCAAAACTTACACTTTGAAAACTATACAACGTTGTTGTAAGATGTTCAATCTAAACAAATGGAAAAACTAAACTAGGTTAGAAGACAACATTGTCAAAATGACTTTACTTTCTAAACTGATCTACAGATTCAGCATAATCCCTATGAAAATTCCAGTTGTGTAAGCACTTATACCTCACGATTTCAAAATCTACTACAAAGCAATGGTAATCAAGATAGTGTATGTAGATCAGAGTTGAGAGTCTAGAAATGAACCCAGATGTCTATGGCAAACTGGTTTATAACAAGGGTTTCGAGATTTTTCAACGGGGAGAGAATAGTCCTTTGACAACTGGCTGGCCACATGCCAGAGCTAAAATGCAGGACCTACTTGCAGGAACTAAAGCTATAATACTCTTAGAAGAAAACTTGGGGTAAATTTTTATGATTTTGGTTTTGGCAAGGAATTTTTAAGATGAGAGCAACAAAAAATGGGCAAATTGACTATCAGAATTAAAACTTTGTGCTTCAAAGATGATAGAAAATGAAAAGATAACCCATATAATGAAAGAAAATTATTTCTGTATGTCATGTATCTGTGAAAGGACTTGAATCCAGAATATATAAGGAACTCTTACAACCCAGTAACAAAAAGACAACTCAAAAAGTGGACAAAAAATCTCAATATTTCAAAAAAGATGTCAATAAACACATGAAAAGGTGCTCAATAATTAGTTATCAGATAAATACAAATCAAGACTGTAATCACGTACTCCTTTACATCCATTTGGATGGTTAGAACAAAAAAGATAGTATGTTTTAGCAAGGATGTAGAGAAATTAGAACCGCTATACTCTGCTGGTAGGAATGTAAAATGGGGCAGCCACTTTGGAAAACAGTCTGGCAGTTCTTCAAACAATTAAACAGAATCATCACATGACCCAGCAATTCCACTTTGTTTATATCAAACATAAATGAAAATATCAGCCCATACATAAACTTATACAGTCATATACTTCATAAGATGTTTTGGTCAATGATGACTACATATACAGTGATATATATCATATATTCTAGGTGTATAGAATACTATATATTTGTAAATACACAACAAAACAGCCTAATGATGCATTTCTCAGAACATACCTTGGTTGTTTAGCAACGTATGACTATATAGGTGTTTATAGCAACATTATTTGTAGTAGCCAACTGGAAAAATCTCAGATATCATTATGAGATGGATGGATAAACAAAATAGGCTATGTCGATATAGCACACTTTTTTGGTTATAAAATGGAATGAAGTACTGATACCTGCTATAACTTGAATGAATCTAAAAAGGATTTTGCTAAGTGAATGAAACCAGTCACAAAAGTCCATATATTATATGATTTTATTCACATGGACATCTAAAATAGGGAAATCTATAGAGATAGAAAATAAAGTTGGGCAATACCTAAAGAATACCTAAAGAATATCCAGTTTCTTTTTTAAGTTGATAAAAGTATTCTAAAATTGATTTTGGTAATAGTTGCACATATCTGTGAATATATTGAAAACTATTTTATTGTATATTTTAAAGAGGGGAATTATATTCCATAAAGCTGTTTTTTTTTTTTTTAAAAAAAAAGACAAGAGCCAAGTTACTCTTTTTTTTTTTTCCTCCTTTTATTTCTGTTTCTCCATTACTTTTAACATTGTGATGTATCTCTAAATGGGGGCAAAGTGTACCTGAACAAATTATATTAAGCCAAGGATATAAATAAAAAAGCTCAGGAAATATATCAGCATTCTGTGAAAACATAATAGTAAAATAGTATACAATAAATTATTTGCCAGTACATTGAATTATTTTTGTTTTTCAAATTTTTGCCTTGATTACTAAAGTTTTTTGTCTTTCTTAAGTAAGTGGTATTACAGAGGTACAAAAGTTACTCTCTTCAGGATTAATATTTAATTCTGATTCAGTTGGAGCTGGAAAGGTTTAGATAATTGTAATAAATGAATATTTTAAAGTTCTTAAGGTGAAATTTTTTGTTTTTTTTTTGTCTTCTTTTACATCCAGTTTTAAAAATAAGATCTAGTGAGGATTACAGTGAATGTTTTAGAGTGTGTTCTTTGCTACCTGAATTGCTACGAAAGTGGTGGATAGCCTTTAAATAATTTCCCCAGAAAGTGGAGAGGGAAAAAAGCATGAAGACCAAAGTATGTCCTAATTTTTAAAAAACTGGGTGTTTATGTTCTATACTTTTGAAATACTGACAGTATGTATGTTTCAAAAAATTTTCTCTCCATTTAGGTTGCTTAAGGATTGATAAATATCTTAATTCGATAAAAGTGACATTGTAGTAATTGCTAATAAGAGTAAGCCGGCACTAAATGAGTGCTTACTGTACTTTAGTCACTGTTAAAGAGCATAGTGTGCATTACTTTTGTAATTGTCACATCACCTTGCTCAGGTGTGGGTTTGTGTATCAGGCCCTCTACAGCTGACAAAACAGGAATAGAACAGATAAATAATTTGCCACCCAGGTCAGACAATCAGTAATGGCAAAGCCAGGATTTATTTCAGTGCAAGTTTTACACAGAGAAACCCTGCTCTTAAGCTTCCAAATGATTATAACAGAAATTTTATTTTTTTTCCTTTTTATTTTTAAACAACTTTTTTCCTAATTATAACATTATAGATATTTTGATTTTATATTTTTAAAATCAAAATTGCAATATTAAATTCTTTCCTCAAAATATATGAAGTATATAAAACTAGGATAAGGATTAAATGCTATACTTAAATCTACTTCCTGTTAGGCTTTATAATTGATACCTACATTTTTTAATAAGAAATAACATTCTGTGACTAGGGACGTAGCTCTGTGGTAGAGCACTTGCCTAACATGCATGAGACCCTGGATTTGATCCCCAGCACTGCCAAAAAAATATTCTGAAAACTTGTACCAAGTTAGTGGTATCAGATCTTTGAACCAGAGACTGAACCCAGAGGTGCTTTACCACTGAGTCACATTCCCAGCCTTTTTTATTTTTAATTTTTAGTCAGGGTCTTGCTGAATTGCTTGGGCCTTGCTAAGTAGCTGAGGCTGGCTTTGAACTTGGGATCCTCCTGCCTCAGCCTCCCAAGTTGCCAGGATTACAGGTGTGGGCCACTGTGCCTGGCTGGAGGTATCTATAATTTTGAAATATCCCATTATGTACTTAGCAAGTGTTTATTCCATGTTTATTGTTAAACTGAAAGGAAAAGTGTAAGGACAAGTAGGTTAGGATTTTTAAAAGTTTAATATATTTGAAGAGAGAGCCTGTTTACATTGAGCTACTACTGCATACCCACCAGAGTGGTCATAATTAAAACAAAAAAAAGGAAAGTAACAAGTATTGGCAAGGATATGGAGAAATTAAAATGCTCATACGCTACTGTAGAAATGTAGTATAGCCACTTTGGGAAACAGATGAGTGGTTCCTCCTACTAAATAGACTGACCAAATGTCCCAATAATTCCAATTGTAGGGGTATATATCCCAAGGAATTGAAAAGAGGTGTTCAAATAAAGATTTGTATACTAATATTTGTAGCAGTATAGTTCACAGTAGCAAAAAGGTAGAAACAATCCAAAAGTTCATCAGCAGGTGAATAGATTTTTTTAAAAAGTATATTCTTGCAATGGAAAACTATTAAACCACAAAAGGGAAACATTAATGTATAATGTATAACATTATATATTATAACATGGTATATGGGTAAACTTTGAAAACATGTTAAATAAAAGAAGCTAAATAGAAAAAGGCAAGACATTGTGCTTCTATTTCAATGAAATAACCAGAAAACAGAACATAGGTTAGTAGATACTGGAACTGTAGAGTAGGGTTGAAATGGGTAATAACTGTTTAATAACTATTGAGGTTTATTTGGACTGATGAAAAAGTGCTGGAACAAAATAGTGGTGATGGTTGTGCAACATGTGAAGGTACTTAATGCTACTGGATTGGACACTTCAGAATGGTGGTTAAAACAGTAAATTTTATGATTTGCACATTTTATCACAAAATTGGAGACTAGTTTTATTTTGAAGTGTATACATTTTAAGAAATTTTGGGTGTGCTGTTATAATAAGAATATGAATTCCTGTATCCAGAGCTCTCTAGTGTTCATTGGACTTCTATTTTCATGCTGGGTCATTTTCTTTTCTCTTTTTTTGAGGGGGTGGGTACTGGGGATTGAACTCAGGAGCACTCGACCACTGAGCCACATCCCCTGCCCTATGTTTTTATTTTATTTAGAGACAGGTTCTCACTGAGTTGCTTAGAGCCTTGCTTTTGTTGAGGCTGGCTTTGAACTGTCGATTCTCCTGTTTCAGCCTCCTGAGCTGCTGGGATTATAGGTGTGTGCCACTGCGCCTAACCTCATGCTGGGTCTTTTTCTTCACTGTTTCCCAAAGCCCATATGATATGCAAGATGATTTTGGTAATAAGGATATTATTGCTTAGAGTAAGGATAAGAAAAAAAATGAACAGATTTAGAGAATATATGTAGCAGATAATCATATAGACAAAAAGCAAATATGGCAACATCATGTATTAAATCAAATGAAATTTATTCAGTGAAGTTTCTGAAATGCTGGGTAGTCTTAAATTCTAATTTTTCCCATGAATTCAATTTAGTTTGTGAACACTAAGGAATCCTTTTTATGTCTATGCTTTATAATCTGGTGATTGAAAAGGGAAAATGATAAAATGATTTTTAGTTTTGACTTTTTTGTTTGTTTGATATCGTAGCAAAAACTGATCCTAAAAGCGAAGAAGAAGAAAAGAGGCGGATTGAGGCTCGGCGAGAGAAACAAAGGCGCAGAAGAGAAAAAAACAGTGAGAAATATGGAGATGGATACAGGTTTGTTTTTAGTAGAATAAAAAAAGAAAAAATGGACTTATTGAAAAATAGTTTCCTAGGAAAGGCAAATACATGAATTGCAATATGAAAAAATTCTTACAAGTCAGGTGAAAAGGTTTGATCAAAGATACATAGAAGCCGGGCACGGTGGCACACGCCTGTGATCCCAGCACCTTGGGAGGCTGAGGCAGGAGGATCTTGAGTTCAAAGCCAGCCTCAGCAATTTAGTGAGGCCCTAAGCAACTCAGTGAGACCCTGTCTCTAAGTAAAATACAAAATAGGGCTGGGGATGTAGCTCAGTGGTTGAGTGCCCCTGAATTCAGTCTTCAGTACCAAAATAAATAAATGAAAGAAAAAGAAATGCTTTTGTTTTTTAATATTTATAGGTAATCACCAAGTAGTATAAGAAAAAGATCCTATTCATAATGATAATCTAAAAATATAAGATATGTAGAAATAACAGTATTTTAAAAAAGAAATACTTGTTATAATGTGAAGAAAACTATGAAGTCTTGAGTTTTGGCTGTATGGGGACAGTGATATTATTGGATAGGAAAGCTGATTATTACTGATATTTTTGGATAACAGAGCTGATTATATAAGTTCTTAACTGAATGTGGAGTTGCAGGGTGGTGAGGCAGGAGGATCACAAATTTTGAAGTTAGCCTGGACAACTTGGTGAGACTCTCTCAAAAATAAAAAGCACCTGGGGATATAGCTCTGAGAGGGCACCTGAGTTCAAGCTCCAGTACCACCACCACCACTACAACAGAACAAATCCAAATAATATAAGCTCTTTCGGATCCAGATCCCAAAACATTCTGAAAAAGAAGAGTAAATGAATAAGATACTGGCTTTTCTAGATATTGAGACATAAAAAGCTGTAATAGTTAAAAAATAAGTGGTAAGACCGGTTATGTAGTTTAGTGCTGCAGTGCTTCCCTAGCATGTTTGAGGCTCTGGGTTCAATCTCTGGTACCATGCGCGCACACACACAAAAAAGTGGTAATACACCAGCTTAATCAACGTAACAGAATTAGACTGTGAACAGACTGCCTTATATGTAAGAATGTAATTGTGTAATAAAAACAAAAGGATTTAGTTAAACAAAATAATAATAAAATCAGGTTAGATTCTCTTTTACCATTTGGAATGAATCCAAATTCCTAAAAATAATGGAAAATTATGGGAAAATCAATTGGAATATTTTAATCTCTCCAAAAAGAAATTTTTTTCCCCTAATAAGTTTGTTACTGAGTAAGTTAATAAATGAAATGATGAACACATTTGGCTAACTACAGACTTAAAACTTGAAAGGCAGGTCTTGAAAATAGAATCATGGGAAATGTCTTATAGTTAAATTAGGTAAAAATTATCCAATTTTTATTTTCAGAAGAGGTCTTCCTATGTTGCCCAGGCTGGTCTTAAAATCTTGGGCTCAAATTGATTCTCCCACTTCAGCTTCCCAAGTAACTGAGTTCAAACTTTTTTTTTTTTAAGTATGAGAATTAAGATGTCTAATAAATAATCTGGTCAAGGAACAGTAGTTAATAACTGTAGGAAAAATGTTGAAACAGTAATTTAAATAAAGGGAAAATGCAAATAATAGTAAACTATTTTACTAGTGAAGAGATAAGATTTATTTGCTAACTAAGGTACAATTGAAGGACATGTAAAATTCTGCTGCTGCCGGTTATATTGGCACAGAGCTGTAATCCCAGCTACTGAGGCAGAGGGATGGCAAATTTGAGGTCACTCTCAGCAAATTAGTGGGTGTTTTCGTTAGCTGTATCACTGATGTGACTAAAAAATCTGACCAGAACAATTGTAGAGGAGGAAAAGTTTATTTGAGGGCTCACAGTTTCAGAGGTCTTGGTCCATAGAAGGCTGGCTCCATTCTTTGGGACTTGAGATGAGGCTGAACATCACAGCAGGAGAAGGTGGCTGAGGGAAGCAGCTCACATGATTATTAGAAAGCAGAGAGAGACTTCATTTGCCAGATAAAAATTTATATCTAAAGTCACACCCCAATTCCCACCTCCTTTAGCCACACCCTACCACTTCAGTTACCACTCAGTTAATCCCTGCCAGGGAATTAAATCACTGATTGGGTTAAGGTTCTTACAACCCCATCATTTCTCCTCTGAACTTTCTTGCCTTGTCTCACTTGTGAGCTTTTGGGGGACACCTTATATCCAAACCGTAACAGATTCTAGGTTCAATACCCTGTACTAAAGAAAAAAATCTGGTGACTGTATAATGTTATTACCATTGGAAAGCAATTATCAATGTTTGTTTCTTTCTTTCTTAAATTTCTGTGTACCCATTAACCTTTCCAAGAAAATAATGTAAAAACATAGAGAGTATAGCATACACAGATGCCCATTGCATCATTTTCTGTAATAGCTCTAAACAGGAAACAAAACCAACTATAGAAAGTGAGCAAGTAGATGGAAGTTTGGACACATTCCTTTATGGGTTTTTAGGCCATTGTTAAAAGTGAAGATGATAACCTTTATAATAGCATGGAGAAAAATGCAGGCTAAATAGAAAAATACATATTTAAAATGCAAATTATATATAGGAGAAAAGGGCCTAGAAATTTTTCAAAAGGACTATCATTGATATTTTTTCCATCATTTTCTCTGTAGTCTTCTCAGGTACTGTTTATGCTAGGATATAAAATTTACAAAGTAAATTTAGTATTTTTCCCACTTAGAATATACTTTTGTTCTTTAAATGTTAATTTGTGTAGCAAGAAGAGAAAGAAGTGTTTCACACACTTTTGTAGGTAACCAAAATTTATTCTAAAAGATGCAATTTAGAATTTGAAAACCTTTCAGTAGAAATCCTTTTATAAAGTGTTAGTTTCTTCCATTTTAAAAGGTAGCTCTTTGTTATTACTTGGTTTTTATTTGTGTATTAGTTTTATTTATGTAAAATGTAGTAAAAGAAAATTTAGTTATATCTGAATTCCCAGATTATTTTGTTTTTGTCTTTTATTTCAGTCTCTTAACTATACTTGTATAGTCTTTGTATCTAGCTTTAATAGCCTATTCTTTTTTTGATTTGTTGCTCCTGGGATTTGTTATTGGGATTTGAGTAATAATTGGATTAACTTTATTAAGAATTAATCCATAAAAAGAAGTTCTGGTTTTTAAGAGGATTGCTGTTTTGGGTACTTGCGAATATCTTTTCCACTCCTCATTTCTTGTAATTCCTTCTTGTGACAGAGTTAATGGGCATAGTTACCAGAGTTAATGGGAATAGTTACTTTAGTGTGGAAGTGAATTAAAGTCAAAACTTTTTATCAAATGTACGGGAGTCAAAAGATGATTTTGCATTATAAGATTAATTTTTATGTTCAATTACCCTATGAGTAGTTTTCCCATTAAATTATAGATTTGAATATCATACAACCATGTTAATATAATAGATGTTATGATTTGGAGAAAATGAAAGAACTGAATTTTGTTTAGGTATTTTCTTCATAACTTTAAATAAAAGTCTGATGATATAACCAATAGAATGTCAGTTCAATTAAGTTGTCATATTAGGATAAGATCCCTTTAAAATAACTTCAAATTATTTTAATTTACCAGAGCAGTTTTTCTTTGGGTTAGAAGGATTAGAGATTGACTATGAATGACTACTATTCTTATGTGTTTCTTTGATTACTTGAATGTTCTTAATATAAAGAAAATGGAAAGGTGACTGTATACCTGCTTAAGGGAAACTAGGAATAAAGGGATAGATGTGTGAGATGTATACAAATAACAGTATGTGGTGCAGATTGCAAGAAGAGAGGTACAAGGTAGTCTTAATGAGAGAACTATGAGAAATAAGAGTGCAGGTAAATCAAGGAAGGATACTTGATGGATATGGTATTTGAACTAATCTAGAAATGGTAGGATTGCAGGAGCTGTGAGAGGCAGCTTAAGTGGAGTGCTTGGCTTAAGGTAAAAGCAAAGAATAGTGTGGGTTTTTTTGGTTACTCAGAAAATGAAAAGCTGTAGAGATGAAAGTGAGTGCAGTAGGGCAAAAGGTATAATGTAATTTAAACATTTAGTGAAGACATGCTATGTTCTAGGTACTATTAAAGGTATGTAAAGTCAAAAAGAAGAGAGATTAGGCAGCTGAAAGCATTTTTACTGTTTTTTGATCAACAAGGTGCCATTGAAGCATTTGAGCAGTAATTGTATTACCTAGATTAGGAAGTAATAATAATTGAACAATTGTTGTTTTTAAGGACTTCATATGTAATAATTTTTCTTCTTTTAATCCTTATGGCATCTCTGTGAGGAATCTCATGAAGATAAGAAAACTGAGCCAGAGGTTAAAACATTTGCCCAATCTCACATAAAGGAGCCAGGATATAAACCTAACAGCTGGTTCCAGAGCCCATAGTATGGACCAGTGAAATAAATCTAAAGCAGTGCAGGGAATTAATTGGAAAATGAAGATTGTGGTCAGAAGCCATTTTGGAGACTATTGACATAATTCAAGGAAAAAGAAATAACATACAATAAAGTAGAGACAATTAAATGAAAAAATTTATTCTGGGATGGCTCTTCAGCTTATAAATATATGTATTTGTCTAATCTAGGCCTGTTATTTGCCCTGAAGTGTCATTAGTAAGTAGAATTTTTGATCACCCAAGAGCTCCATGGAATGGGTCTGGTTTGCTACCTGGCTTTGTTGATGATACAAATGTAAAATAAGTTGTAGAACTTTGGAATTTGATAGTCGTCTGTTTGCTTTGGTCTTTAAATTGTATAAACTCCAAGGTGGGCCAGAAATGAAAAGTGGTGTAACAATGTTATCCAAATAGGTAACGAAATACTGTTTTTCTGACTTAGGTTAAATTCAAGTAAATTATAGAATGGAAGAAATTATGCTGGTAAAATTAGTTTCAGTGGTGTATTCTCTGAGCAAATAAGGTCATAGTTTTTAAAAAAAAACCTTTTTTTCCTCATAGAATGGCTTTTACATGCTCATTTTGTAAATTTCGAACATTTGAAGAAAAAGACATTGAATTGCATCTGGAAAGTTCTTCACACCAAGAAACATTAGATCATATTCAGAAACAAACCAAATTTGACAAAGTAGTTATGGAGTTTTTGCATGTAAGTAGCTGTTTTTGAGGTGAGAAGCACTTTATCTGATCTGAATTATTTCTTTTTTTTATAGTTTCCCATCTTTTCCATTCAATGTTTCTAAAAATACAGTAATTAACTTTATTGAAAGAAAGCTTTTAAAATCAACCCAGTATTAGATGTGAATTCTCCTATAATAGAGTTTGGACTTGGTATTTGGAAAACCATTTTACATTTCTCACAGTAGTTCCTGACAGAAGTGTCAGAAAAATAATTCCTTTAACAACTGTTTGTTCATGTAGATTTAGCTGTCATTCACTTAGAGTCTACTGTGTTTCTGGGGTTATGTGGTTGGCACTTTTAATTCATTATTTTGATTGAACCTCATAGCAACTCATCTTTATCATAATTTAAAGATCATGCTCAGAGCAGCTAAGTGATCCTGTCAGAGGCAAAGAACCTGGTTGTTTTAGTCAGCTTTTTCACTGCTGTTACCAAAAATCCTGACACGAACAATTAGAGGAGGAAAAGTTTATTTTGGGGCTCCCAGTTTCAAAGGTCTCAGTTCATAGACAGCTGGCTCCATTCCTTGGGGCTCGAGTGGGGCAGAACATCGTGGCGGAAGAGTGTGGTGGAGGAAAGTGGCTTAGGACATCTCACCAGGAGGTAGAAAGAGAGCTCTGCTCTACAAGGACAAAATATATACCCAAAGGCACACCCTCAGGGACCCACCTCCTCTAGCTACACCCTCCCTGCCTACAGTTACCACTCAGTTAATCGATACCAAGGAATCAATACGCTAATCTGATTAGGTTAAGACTCTCATAACCCAATCATTTTACCTCTAAACTTTTCTTGCATTGTCTCACACATGAGCTTTTGGGTGACACCCTACATCCAAACCATAACACTGGTGCTGTTTATTATCCTTTGTATTATCAGTTTTTGGTCATGCCTTCACTTTTCTTGAATTTCTCTGAAAGAGGCTATCAGGCACTGAAAACCACAGATACTACTCTTACTGCACTAACAATTATTGGAAATAGGACACTGACAGATAAACAGATGGTGCATTTAAGAATAAATGGCAAAAGTACAGAAGTATATCAGGGACTTGGAGAAAAGAAAGGTAGTTGGGACCAGGAATGCAAAAAGAAACTTGAGCTGAACTGCTAATTGTACAGAAAACAGATTTAGACAGGAGAGAGAAAAATTATTAGAAGGTTAGAAATACAGTGATCATTCAGACCTTGCAGAATTGTGTCCCTTAATTAAAATTTCTTTCCTTAATGGGTTCCTGTCATTTATGACTTAAATATGCATTTACCTAAGAAGCCCTCTTGACTAGTACGGCTGTCTTTGATCTTTTTCTGTGTGCGTAAAAAAACATGTTGGAAAGTCAATAATCTTAATAGTTTTCTCGTTTCTTATGATTGCTTATTCACCTAAATTATAAGCTACTTGAGAATAGGTATTAGTTCTTATAAAGCAGGTATTGTATCTTCCATAGGATGAGCATGGTGCTGAGCATACACTAAGTGCTCATTGAATACCGTTTGGATTCTATTGTTTTCTAGGAATGCATGGTGAATAAATTCAAGAAAACATCTATTCGTAAGCAACAGACAAATAATCAAACAGAGGTCATCAAAATAATTGAAAAAGATGTCATGGAAGGTAAGTAGGCAAATTGTTTTAGGAAATTTACAAGTATATTTAACATAACGTTTTTAGCATAAGTGATAGCTTTCTTGCCCTCCCCTCCAGAGTGATATAGCACATAGTAAAATATTTGTTTGCCTCTGGGTGGGTTATCAGAAATGAACTCCTTTGACTTCCTGTTTCTGTGCTTACAAATTTATCACTACTTTCAGTTGTCTCCTTTAGTTTAGAGGAAAATTCATCTTTTCCTTTAATTCCTTCTGAACTCTAGTCTTATTCATCCAACTGCCTACCAACATCTCTTCAATAGACAAAATCAAGTATATGCCAAAAATTTTATTTCTTTCAGCATATGCCCCATGCAAAGAAAACAAAACAAAAACTCAATAGTATCTCCTTTTTTATCTTAAAAAGTAACTCCACCATCTACCAAAACCAGAATTGTGGAGTTAATATAAGATAACTAAGATTTCTGTATTTGTAGCACTGTTTCTTATGGGTTTTGTCTTAAATATTTACCAAGTCTGTTCCTTTACCTCTCCTTCAGATTTTGCCTTTATTCAAATCCTTACCCGTTTTCTTGACAGTTGTAGTATTTTTTTTAACAGTGATAAAATATACTTTTATTTACTTTGTTGAGTCAGAGGGTCATAAAAAAATTATTGCTAAAATAGGTATCAGGCAGGCAGACAGGTGCTTTAGAAGTCCAGTTACCTTGGAATTTACTTAAACTAAGAAAAAAAGGTCATAATGTTTTCATGCAATACACACTTGGTTCTTTAACAATTGTGACAAATAGAATTAAGGAATACTGCACTGATGATCCATACAAAACACCAACATTTTAGGTTGTACATAATTACAGAAATATCTTACTTTTCAAAATACTGTAATATCCAATACGCAGAGGCATGCCTTAGGTGGGCATAGGAATGCAGTTTAAAAAAGGGAAAAAAAAATCACACTGGAACTACTTAATTTTGTTAAAACCACTGAGCAAGGAAAGCAATATTGAACTTCCATACTGATTTTACACAATTTCTATATGGTACCTTGACTTAAATCCAAGAGCAAAAGTTAAGACTCTCCTCCTCTATTTTTGGTAAACAACTGCATGGTAAACTTAGATGACTTTTCCCCCTGAATTTTACCTGGGAGTGGCCTTTTTAATATTTTATTTAAAAGAGGGCAGGTTTGACACTTTTATACTGATGTCACCAATGTCAATATTTCTTGGGATCTCAGGAAGATTCATATTCTTTACAGCTGATACAGCATGGGCTGGAGCTCCTGCTAAGCCAGCCTCAGATTTCTCCAGTTTATTTTGTGCATCAATTTGTGTAACAATCTCATTCATGTTGTCTCTGATACCATTCCCCCCATCACCATTTTTGCAAGAATGTTGTGAACCTTGTCTACATGGAAAATTAAATCCAGTTCACAGACATTTTCAAAACATTTGTCTAAGGTTTCCATGAACACTTGAATTAGATCTAAATTGCCAAGTTCACTTTCTGGAGAATCCACACAGAAGACAAAATATAGGATTGCATAATGTCTATAAATCAGTTTGTTGTCAGATTTTTCAATTAAGAATCCCCCTTTTAGGAAATTACAAACATTTTCATCTCTCTTAGGTACGGAATGGAAAGTCTGTCTGAGGATTTGCTGTTGTGTATTGTATCTTCACGATAGGGCAGGAAGCCCTGGCTTCTTGTTTGTTGAAGATCAGGATTGCCTTGATCATGGCTGGGCTGGGCCAAAAAGGGTGGGCGCTGGGGTCCAGGGTGGGGTGACTCAGAGCCTCGCCTCAGGATCTCGACAGCAATTCTTCCCCTCCCGCACCAGTTGTAGTATTTTCCTAATTAGTTTTCTTCCAGTCTTTCTTATTTCTAATTCTACTATATAATCTCATTACTTCAGAAACTTGTAGTGACTCGCCATTCTCTACACTTTAAAGTTCAAATTCCTAGACATGGCACACAAAGATCTTTTAAATCTAGGCCCTTTTTGTTTTTACTATTCTCATCTTTTGTCCGTTCATTATACTCTCTGCCCCAGTCGTACTGAATTGTTTGCAATAAGGAAAATAGTATTTACATAATGTTATTGTTAAGGTACTGATTAAGAATTAAATTTAACATTTTATTTTTTATTTTTATTATTTATTTTATTTTATTTTATTTTTTTTGGAACCAGGGATTGAACTCAGGGACACTCGGCCACTGAGCCACATCCCCAGCCCTATTTTGTATTTTTTTTAGAGACAGGGTCTCACTGAGTTGCTTAGGGCCTCGCTAAGTTGCTGAGGCTGGCTTTGAACTTGCGATCCTCCTGACTCAGCCTCCCAAGTCGCTTGGATTACAGGCGTGTGCCACCACGCCTGGCTTAAATTTAACATTTTAGTAAAAATAATTAAAAATGCATCTTGAGCGTACACACACAAAATATCCCTTGCATGTATTTATCCTTTGCCCTGAAATAAATCCTGATCATTTTCAAGATCTAAAAAAGTTTTTTCCCTCAAGAATGAAATTTTGACATCTCTTTCCGTTTTCCTGCCCATCCACATTTATAATCATGGAAATTCTTATTTTATTATAAAATCACCCTTTGTTTTCTTTTATGTTTTTTGGGAGTTAGATTTATAGGCATGAGGGTATAACATGATTAGGAAATACAGTGTAATTACACCTAAAATTTTTTTTTTTTTTTTTGGAACCAGGGATTGAACTCAGGGCCACTCGGCCACTGAGTCACATCCCTAGCCCTATTTTGTATTTTTTTTTAGAGACAGGGTCTCACTGAGTTGCTTAGGGCCTCGCTAAGTTGCTGAGGCTGGCTTTGAACTCTCGATCCTCCTGACTCAGCCTCCCAAGTCGCTTGGATTACAGGCGTGCACCACCATGCTCAGCTTTACACCTAAAAATTTTAACCAGTTATATTCTGATCCTTCTTGTGGAAAAGGGGGTATAAATGATTATGAAAAACTAAGCAGTAAAATCTTGATTCTCAGAAAGAATATATCATTTCTTTAATGATAGGAATTGTTTTGTAGGTGTTACTGCAGATGATCACATGATGAAAGTAGAGACTGTTCATTGCAGTGCTTGCAGTGTATATATTCCTGCTTTACATAGTTCAGTTCAGCAGCACTTAAAATCTCCTGATCATATCAAAGGGAAACAGGTAAGTTTTGATCTATCTTAAAATTCTTGAATCTCTTAATCCTTTATTATCTTTTGGCCATTGTTTTATAGCTATCTACCTGCATACAATCCCATTAATCTCAAATGCTAATAACTGAAAGTATACTCATAGAAGGAGTGTAGTATAATGGTTATGACGGTTGGAGCAAGACTTTCACGGTTTGAATCCTGGTTCAGTATAAAACAAGTTAATTAATCTAAGTTTCCTTATATAAAAGAAAATAGGAAAGAAAATGTTTCTTCTCTGATAAAATTGCTTAAGGATCAGATAAATTAAAACATCTAAGGTAATTAAAATGGTGTCTGTTTACAGTAAGCATTGAGAAAATGGCAACTGTTGTTGAATCTTTTTTTTTTAAGTTGATACAAAATGGTCTTCTGGGTGTATGCGTGTGTTTTAGAACAAAAAGTAAAGATTATAACCGATAACTTTTCTGATAGTTGGGAAAAGTAAATTAAAAAAATTAAGATTACCAGTTACTATCTATTGTTTCCTTTTTTGAGGATAATATCCTGGAAAATTTACTGTTTTCTTTTTGATTAGCATATTTCTGTTCCATATTGGGTTTGTTTTTTTTTGGTTAGATTTACTTCAAACAACATAAATGTTAATGTAGGAAATTAGTTCACTTGAAAGTTAGATTTAAAGATTTACATATTCAAGCTCTTAAGTTTTAAATAGAGGATACTTGTCTCTTAAATTCATATTTTGTGTTGAAGTGAACTTCATTTAACTCAGACTTCTATATGCAGTTTGAACATATAATAGTCTTTTCTTAATCTTTGCTCTTTTTTTCCTTTTGAAAATTCTTTGACACTTTTTGGCCACTAAACATTTCATATTATTACCTTTCCTTCTCTGTATAATACATTATTGTGATAACTGTAGCCTAGAGGAAGACTAATTAATTACTCTTGCAGAATGAAAAAATACTCTTTCACAGTAGGTGGGGAGGGTGGGGGATAGGAGAAAGGGAGGAACAGAGGAGGTTCAATGGATTGGACAAGGAGGAGTTGGGGGAAGGGAGGGAGGATGGGAATGGGAAAGATAGTTGAAAGAATCAGACATAACTTTCCTATGTTCATATATGAATGCATGATCAGTGTAACTCTACATCATGTACAACCACAATAATGGGAAGTTTTACACCATAAATGTATGGTATGTCAAAATACATTCTATTGTCATGTATAACTAAAAAGAATAAGTAAAGAATTAAGAAAATATTCCTTTATTTTTGATAACATGATAATTAGTATTTGGGGACTGAGAGATTGTTCAGAGAGGACAGAGAGCAACTGTCTAGTACAAATAGATTTATAGTGTTTAGGGACTGTTTTTATTGAAACTGATTGACTTAGGATTTTTCATTGTTTTAATCCATAGAGTGATTTAGATTATGATCACAATAGCTATAGCTCTGGAACTTAATTTGCCATAAGAGAAATCATTTAAATCTCAATTTAGTTTTAGTTATACAAGCACTTTTCATGGCATGACATTCTAACCCTCAAATGCATTGTTTTTCATAGGCTTATAAGGAACAAATAAAAAGAGAGAGTGTCTTGACTGCCACAAGCATTTTAAATAATCCAATAGTGAAGGCACGGTATGAACGTTTTGTTAAGGTAAGATTTGGGGGCAAAAGGTTTTGAGGAAATACTGTAGTATCACAGTAATTAAAAGTGACACAGTAGCAACTTTTTGTGACATTTAAATACAGTACAAATTGAGTACCCCTGGTCCACTTCACTACTCAGGGTTTTTGTTATATATTACTACTTGATTCCTTTACATACTATTTCTTTGAACAGTTATTGTACAAATAAGAACTTACATGTACTGTTTTTAGGAAATTGATAAGCATAAATTTTAGAGATTAGTTTTTGAGCATTTACAAAATATTTAAATCATTCTGCACTAATGAGAGCTGTTATCTTGAAGATTTATAAGTCTGTTATTTGCAGTTAATAAATCTTTATAGATTAAAAAAGTTTATTTTGGCTTTTAGTGTGATTAAATGTTTATGTAGATTAAAGAAGTTTATTTTGGCTTTTGTGGTGATTCATAACTACTCTGTGAAAAAGCCTGATCTATTTAATGGCTATTAAATTAACCCTCATCAAGTGACTTCCAAACTGAGTAATAGCAGTCTTTTGGCTTATTTCTTAAGGACCATTTTCTGATTCATTAATTGTGCTTATCACTGTTCACTACATTCTTGTCACTCTTTTTTAATTTTTTTTATTTTTTAAAAATTTTTAAATTATTTTTTATTTTTACAGACTTCATTTTGATTCATTGTACACATTTGGGATACAAATTTTCATTTCTATGCTTGTGTATGATGTATAGTCATATCAGTCTTGTTAATCATACATGTACATAGGGTAATGATGTCTGTCTCATTCCACCATTTTTCATGTCCCCTCCCCCTCCCCCTCCCCCTCTCATTTCCCTCTAAAAAAAGAAAAGGCAGCTGTGAATTGAAATCTTAATTTTTTGGAAGTATGGCATCAAAAAGAAGCTTAAAAAGATAATAGCTAAATTAGGAAAAATTAGATTTTTTTATCCTTGCTTTATCACAAACTTTTAAGAAATTACTGATTTCTATTGTTGTATGAAAGTAATTTCTAATGAAGAAAGAATATAAATTAGGAATTTCTATGTAGAGTTTTTAGGCTGCCCAGTTGAGTCACTTCATGGAATGGGAGACATAACTGGTTGGAAGTGTTTTGCTTATGTGCCTATTGTGGAGAAAACACCTGAATTGAAGAGATCTCTAGAACTTCAGATATAATCTCTAGACCAGCATTCTTGGAGCTCACTAGAAATGTAGAATTTTAGATCATACTCATGCCTACTGAGTAAGAATCTTTATTTAGCAAGACCCCATTTTATTCATATGCATGTTAAAATTCAAGAAGCATTCGAGTCACATTCTCCGTGATTTGCCTTTATTTAGCATTCCTGTCTACACTGTTCCTTGTCATTCTTGAGAACATCCTCTGCTCATAATCAGCTTTTGTCGTGGCTTAAACCTCTTTCATCTTCAGTTGCTCTCACCCTGACAAAAATATCCTTTTAGATCTCTGACCCCATTAAGATAATCAGTTCATCAGTTTATTTTCCAGTTATATCATTGTGTTCTACCTTCACTTCCTTCCCTGGACATTCACAGTCAACCATTTCAACAAGCAAGTGTCTACAATTTCTTATTTGTTCTTCAACCACTTACCAGTTCCCAGCATTAAGCCACCTCTAGTTAGCTTTATTAACTATCTTACTAAAATGATACCATGGAGCTTGCTATAGTGGCATTCATCTGTAGTCCCAGCTACTCAGGAAGTTGAGACAGGAGGATCACTTGAGCCCAGGTGTTCAAGGCCAGCCTGGCAATATAACAAGACTCTGCCTAAAAAAAGAAAAGAAAAGAAAACAAACAAACCCCTTTGGAATTGTGCCAGTCCTTTTTGCCAGTTTTTCACTCAGTAATTTTACTTATTAATTATCAGTATTGTATCTTCTATAGTGATCTTTCCAAACTGTTTCCAGTCTTCACATGTTCCATATTTCATCTTTATTTCCTTCACTTCTGTATTCTTTTCTCTTTGTCAGGGACATAGAAAATATTAGAAATTAGTTTATGCCTTAGATTTATATACCTTTTTCCTCATCTTCCTTGTTACCAGTGATGAAAAATATTCTTTTTTGACCTTCATCTGTCTTATTATCTCTTTGCTTACTTGCATCTTATTTTTACCTTGCTCATTATTTTTTATTTTCTGTTTTTCCAAGCAGACATCCTTATGAGTTCCCCAAACTAAAAATGACTTTACTTTTCCTGGGCTTTGGCCCTCTCCGTATTAGTGTCTTTTCTCATCTCCCTGTACTTGAAAACGGTTTATTTCATGTTGTGCTCTTTATCATTCACTCTTTTTTTTTTTTTTAATTGTTGATTCATTGAACACAAATGGAGTACAGCTATTGTTTCACTGGTTGTACACAAAGTAGAGTCACACCATCTGTGCGTTCATGCATGTACACAGGGCAATGGTATCTGTCACACATTCTGTTATTATTTTTACCCCCCACCCGCCCCCACCCCTCCCTTCCCTCTATGCTATCTATCCTTCCTCCATTCTTGCCGCCCTTCCCCCCTGCATTATGCATCATCATTCATTTATCAGAGAGACCATTCGGCTTTTGGATTTTTGGGATTGGCTGATCTCACTTAGCATAACAGTCTCCAACATCATCCATTTACCTACAAATACCATAATTTTATTCTTCTTTATGGCTGAGTAATATTCCATTGTGTATATATACCACAGTTTCTTTATCCATTCATCTACTGAAGGGCATCTAGGTTGATTCCATAATCTAGCTATTGTGAATTGAGCAGCTATGAACATTGATGTGGCTGTATCACTGTAGCAATCTGATTTTAAGTCCTTTGGGTATAGGCCAAGGAGTGGGATAGCAGGGTCAAATGGTGGATCCATTCCAAGTTTTCTAAGGAATCTCTATCATTCACTCTTTAACTGAGTAGTTCTTACCAGGAAGAATGAAATCAGAATCACCTATGAGGGTATGATCAAGTAAAAAGTTGCCAAGGCCTTTTTTTCAGATCTTCTGAAATTAGGGTTTCCTCAAACTTTTCAGATTAACATTTTATGAAATGCTTCTCAAATATACAGGTTACCTTTTGTCCTGGAAATTTTGATTCAGGACGTCTGAAACTCATTCTAGTGTTTTAAGTAAGAGCTCTAGTACTTGACTCAATTAAAATCTGAGTGTGGACCAACCTGTGGTTTTTGTGAATTTCACAGGGAATTGTGAAGATGGATTCTCTGAAAACTTGCTCTGTGTGTGTGTATGTATTTAGTGCTAGAGATTGAACCTGGGGCCTTGTGCAAGCTTGGCAAGTGCTCATTTCTAGCTATTTAACACTGAGCCACATCTTCAGCCCTATGTTATACTTTTGAAACTTTCTCCTAAGATTATCAGTGACCCAATTAGTAAATCTAGTGGCCTTAAAAAAATTAACATACTGTGGTTTATTTTAAACATGGAAAGGCAAATATTTGGGAACCATCATTGAGCTTTAATAATGATAGACTTTCCAGACGTTTTTCAGTCCTTTTTCACTTTTTATGTGTTCGTTTTTTGACACTGCAGATCTATCACAATTTTTCTTGAAACTCTTTTGGCAGATATTCTCCTATCCTGGGTTCTTCTATACTGATTTGTCCCTCTCTTCTGACCTCTATCCCCACATACAGGCATTTTCATACTCTCCCCCCCCTCTCTCTCTCTTCTTCTTTTTTTTTTTTTATTTGCTCTTTAATTTTCATTGAATGCTTTTAACTACTTTTTTTATTTTGATTCATTGTACACAAATGGGGTACAACTATTGTTTCTCTGGTTGTACATGAAGTAGAGTCGCACCATTTGTGTAATCATACGTTTTATTTATTTCTTTTCATGTGATGCTGAGGATCCAACCCAGTGCCTCACACATGCTCAGCAAGTGCTTTATTACTGAGCCACAACCCCAGCCCTCCTTTTTGTTTTTGTTCATTTAGTTGAATAAATTTTTCATTGGTGCATTATAACTGTACACAATAGTGGGTGTTTCTTTTTTTAAGTGGAAAGAAAGCATGATATCTAGTAAGTAAAACAAGGTACCTGATTTTCATTTGAGTTTTAAAAAGACCCTACAACAGTAGTAGGTGAATAGTTATTTAATATGGAATAATATGTATCCTCTGTTTCTACCAAAACCTGCATATTTGCCTTTGTCTTTCATGCATGATTTTAGAAATTCTAATGAAGAAAATATGGTTTCTAATTACTTTAGTTTGTAGAATATAAAGTATTGATTTAAGTATGCAGTTCTGAAATAGGTTCGAACAAGTATTTAATGAATTTGTCATAAGTGAAAAAAAATAGTATTTTTCATGATAATAGCAAATAAAAATTTCACTGATAAAAAACAAAATGTGCTGATATTAAAAGCCATTACTAATATTTTTAGGGTGAGAATCCTTTTGAAATTCAAGATCATTCTCAGGATCAGCAAATAGAAGGAGATGAAGAAGATGAAGAAAAGATTGATGAACCCATTGAAGAAGAGGAGGACGAAGAGGAGGAAGAAGAAGCAGAGGAAGTGGGGGAAGCAGAGGAAGTGGAAGAAGTAGAGGATGTGGGAGAAGTTGGAGGAATAGAGGGAGAGGGGGATGTAGAGGGAGGGGAGGAAATAGGGGCAGTGGGGGAAGATGGGGCAGTAGGGGAAGTAGAGGGAGCTGCTGAAGTAGAAGAAGTGGAGGAAGGGGCAAAGGAAGAACCTGTCAACTTCCCTGTTGAACAACCTGAGGAAAATTAAATATAAAGTATTAGATTTAAAAGGAGCTTTAAATTTTTGTCCTGATGTGGAAAAGGGTAAGAATTTTAATAGCTTAAAATATGAATTAACATCCATGTTGCATGCATTCCACATGTTAAAATTTGTTTTATATAATTTCTACACGTTTGGCATTTGTTTAATAAAATGAAGGTAAGACTAATTTAGTTTTTATAGCTATTAAACTTAGATCTGATAAAATTGTTTGTATAATTTTTAAGCTTAATTTTTATTACTTTATTATTGGTGTTAAGGATAATAGATGTGAATTATTAGTATATCTATCCTAATCATTTGAACTTAAAAGCTGCTCTTGGGAGTGAATTTTCAAGTGTGCGTTAATTTTTTGAATACTTACCCTAGAAGAGATAAATTGGGCAAGTATTTTGTGCTCTGTGTATTTTTTTACTGCATTGGACATTGACTAGTATTTTGCGTTAAGATAGCTTAGAAGCTTTTTGTGTACATGTTTCCCTTTGTAGTAATAAAATGTTTTTTTACAAAAACTTTCTCCCTGGATTAGCAATTTAAATGAATCAGTTTATCAATTAAATTAGTTTCTAAAATTAGTACTTGCCTTAATGTATGAGTTCAGCTTGCAAGGATTTCAGGATGATTGAAAAGACTTGAATTAAAGAAAAATATTTCTCAATCATATTTTTAAAAAGTGTGACTAAAGTATATTTTTAAACATTACAAAGAGAGGTCTGTCTGTAATTGACTTTGTTTATACTTGTTTTAGTTTCTTCCTTTTGTCTCTGCCTGTGTCAAATCTTGAAATCTTCCCGAAAATACATTTGAGTGCAAGTAAGTTTGCCAGTTTTAGTTCTTTTGTTATGTCTGTTTTTGCCTGAAGAACCAAGAAGCAAACTTCTTTAAAAAAAAAACAACTTTCCTTCTCATGCATTCCTCTTTTTAACTTCTTATGTTTTATATACCTACATAGTCCACAAGAGAACTTGAAACTGATGATCTACTCTTAAGTC
This sequence comes from Glaucomys volans, assembly GCA_020662805.1. Lineage (NCBI taxonomy): Eukaryota > Metazoa > Chordata > Mammalia > Rodentia > Sciuridae > Glaucomys > Glaucomys volans. The sequence goes on from JAJEJO010000139.1 coordinate 835,599, forward strand.
ATTTATTTTCAAATGACAGTGTACATATGTCCTGAAAATCAGTGCTCTTAAAAATCTTCTGAATCTTTTGTGAACATGAATTCAACGAGAAGCATCTTTAAGTCTTTATTCTGGGTTCTTTTGAAGAGCTATCAGTGAAATTATCTTTTCAAAATTTTGATGCAGTTGTATAAATGTACCATGTATTAGGTAATAAGGCATTAAGTAGATGAGTGTATGGACATTTGTAGAATTTCTCAGATACTTACTCTTTTTCTATAAAACAAGGCTTTTAAAACTAGATTTTCTGGACCATTGTGATTTTTTTTTTTTTAAATGGTGAACTGCTTTTGCTTACCTTTAAGTTGGGAAAATCCAATATTAGATATTAAATATTAGATATTTGGAGCCAAACAAGAGAAAGTTATAAAGACCAGGAAATTCGGATTTTACCTAGGAGTTTGTGTTTACTTAATGGAAAACCTGTTTTGTTCAGGAGTTAATATTTTAAGGGTAGTAGGCTCTGATGAATCTCCTTGTTTCTTCTTTATTTAAAAATAATAGTGGAAAGGCTAAGGTAAAAGAATAATAGATTCCTTTGGGTTATTATTAATATTTAGTTCTTTTGACACTAAGTTGGGGTTTTTAAATGTACTGTCCCTGGTAATCTGACTAAGATATAAAACTTTTAGAAAGTCCTGTATAATAAGAATTCAGTATAACAACTTTCAGGTTAATGTTTTAGAGTGAGAGAGAGGAGAGAGCATCTAAGTAGTAATTTTTGTGAAAGACTTGAGGTTTTATACAGAGCAGCTTATTTGCAAGGTATTAAAATATATCTTGTTGTTGTGCGTAATTTAGAAATTCAAATTTATGTATTTTTCCAGTAGATAATTTGTAGTTTAGTTTATAGGCATAGACAGACTAATTTTTGTGATCCTTAGTGTTTATATCTTCATTGCTTTTATAAAAAGGATTTGTATAAGAATTTTAATAATCGTTCCACTTCTGTTTTCCAAGTATTATTTATTTTATTAAAAAACAAGATATGTAGTTCTAATAACCAAAGAAATTAATTTACAGTCCATACAGTTCTATAAATTATGTCTCTAGGGCCCATCCTGTAGTCTTCCCTTTTTATTGTTTCCTACTTCCAATCTCTTAGGTAATCTTGTCTGTTCTACTTCCAAAATTTGTCTGCTTTTTTATCTCTGCTGCTATTAACCCAGTTGAAATCATTGTTATCTTTGCTGGATAGCCGAAATAGCTTATAACTAATCTTGTTTCCACTCTAAACTCTGCTAGGCTTAATTTTCCACACAGTTTAATAGTATAATCTTTTTTTTTTTTTTTTGAAGCTATGCTGGGGATTGAACCCAGGGCCTTGGGCTTGCAAAGCAAGCACTCTATCAACTGAGCTATATCCCTAGCCCACTATAATCTTTTAAAAATGTAATTCAGGTAGTGTTAGTCTCTAATTTTTGGACCTGTGCAATCCAAACTCATGGTGATTAGTCCTGGCCTAGATTTCCAACTTCAATATTCTGCCATTCTTCTCACCATAATGGCATTCTGTTACTTTTTGATGAAGCTCTTCTCTACAGAGACCTTTTGCATTTTTTATAGCCTGTACCTGTCAGACCTCTTTGGCTGACTCTTCCTCCTTAACATCACCTTAAATGTTAGAAAAGGGTAGTAGTTCTTAAAATTTTTCCAAAAGTTCTGATTTGGAGTGCCACCCCAGATTGATTATAGAGTATATTCTTCGGAAGTGATGTATTTTTAACAAGTATTCCAGGTATTCTGAAGGTAGTGGCGAGTGATTGCACTTTGAGAATATTAATAAGGCCCCCATATAAATTTCTGGTACCTATTGCTCTCATATCAAAACAGGAGCTTTTACCCTTTTGTAAATAGGCACAGGTTTGGGGATTCTTCATAATAGTATATAAAAGCATTGGAATGATTTGTAACAGACCTGCAGAAGTCAGAAAACTCCCCCACCCTTTTACATTTAATTCATCATATTATAAAGTCAGTAATAGGACTAGTAGTTTTTCCATGTGACAAGATCTCTCGTATGCATGACAGAAAACAGAACTACAAAGGCAAATATTAGATATGTTAAAACACTTGAGAATTCTGTTTTTGTTCTTATAAAAGTAGATATTGTCAGATTATCTTAGATATAATTTAACCTTTGATTTGTTTACCAAATTGTTCTTATTTGGAATATAAGCAAACTTCATTATTGTGGTAAAATATACATAGCCTAAAATTGACCATTTTAACTGCTTTAGATTGTACAAATGAGTGGCATTAATTATAAGCAGACTTTTTACTATTTTTATTATAGTTTGACATCTGTTAATGGACAGAAAAAGGAATAGTTATGCTAGCAGAAATGTTGCAGGCCCTGTGGTAGTTACAGTTCATTTTATAAATTAACATTTGACTTTATTTGATAGTTATAGCCCCTGCTCTGAGAGCTGGATCCCTGTTGAATATGCAGACAAAATCACGGATTCTGAAAAGCTGCGGAGTAGATTCTTGGCAGTGGAAAATTAGTAGGCCCCACCACCATTTGAGGCTCCTGGGAAACAACCAGATCATTCTCTTCCCAACTTTTCTAACTTTTGTTTAAAATAAATTTTTTAATGCTTTATTAGGGATGGGGATAGGGTGATATTGATTACAACAGAGTTACCTTTTTGATGACAGGGAGGTATGAAACATCATGCAGGGAAACACAAGCAGCTTAGTTATTAGATGAGTATGAAGTATGAATTAGAATAATTCAGGATCAAAGTGGCATACTGGATTCAAATTCTAAAATTTTATTAAAATTATAGAATGAAACTGGATTGTATAGAGGGAAATGAGGTGGGGAGGGGACAGGAGAAGGAAAAATAGTGGAATGGGACAGACATTACCCTATGTGCATGTATGATTACATGAATGGTGTGAATCTACATCGTGTACAACCATAGAAATAAAAAATTGTCCCCCATTTTTGTACAGTGAATCAAAATGCAGTCTAAAAATGAAAAAAATTAAAAATAATTACAGAATGATAAAAATTACAATGATTATAAATTACAGTAATAAATTTATAGCCATGTTCGAAAACTTCTAGAGTTTATAAAACAGGGAATTAGATCTAGGTGAAACCAAGAGGACTGAGAATCTGAGTTACATACAGATGATAATTAAGGAATTATCCAGTTTTAGAGACAGCTCTGAGGGAGTGGTTATAGTTTGGTAACCAGATTTTTAAAGGACTGGTTAATTATTCTAGGTACTAGCTCAGAGCTGCTAGTTTATAGAATTCCTTCAAGGTAAAACCATAATACTTCTTGCTGTTTACCAAATCAAGTGGGACACAGAGCATATATGGGGAGAAAGAGAGTGTGTGTGTAGTGTGTGTGGAGGTGTATCTGGGTGTGTGTATCAGAGTGTGCCAATTCCCCTGGTGTTTTATGGATGCTAGAGGACTTTGATTCCTCATATTTCCACAAACAAAAAACCTGCTGGCTGTTTATTTCCCAGTTTTTCTACTGATCTTTCTTACAAAATTAAAATGCTCAATTCCTTGCAATAGAAACCTGCAAGGGAATTTTTTCACTCAAGCTGGGAAAAATTAGGTAATAATGAAAAGACATAGTGCTTAGAAAACTACTATCTGTAGGCCTTCAACTACCTGTATTTGTATAGATTTTTATATTTTGAAAGGGCTGTATAAAACCAAAACAAAGAATTTGTGAAAGATACCATATATGAATCTCAAAACCTAAACTTTACAGAAAAGATTTACTGACCAATAAAGTCTCAATTGCAAATAGAGACACACAAACAAGAAACAACAATTAGGAAATTTGGAGCAACATGAAAGATAGGTAGCATGTGTAAGTAGAAAGAATTCTTGGGGAAACAAATGCAGAGAAAAAAAGAGTATAACTAGTATTACATGAAACAATTGGTACTAATTATCATTTTGAACTGAAGAAATCTTGCAAGAAAAGATTAAATAAATGGAAATGATGAGAAAAGATATGGAAGATCCTGGAGGACATTATCCATTTAAAATTAAACTTCCTGAAATGAAGAACATATATAGAGAGAATTTAGCATTGAAGATCTTGACTATATCACAGTGCCAGGCACATGGTAAGTGTTCACTTAGTATTTTTGAACAAATGGATGTGTATATGTTTATATAGACGTTCTAGATGGTGTAAAAGGGAAAAAAATTTTGATTATGAGAGACACAAAGGCTGAAATGTTGAACAAAAAGGATAAAAATTGAGTCATACAGGATAAATCCTGATAAAATTTCTGTCATTCCAGGATAAAGAGGAAAAATCTCAAAATGTCTAAAGAGAAACAATTTTCCTATAAGGAAAAGTATTGTATCATTCAGACTTAACTTCTGTGTGTTGGGGTATTAGAAGATACTGCTATTTTTAAAGTTAAGAGGGAAAATTAATTTTTTTTTGAGGGAAAGTTATTTTAAATTTAGAATTCAATCTGAGGTCAAACTACCAACAGAATGAGAACACAACAAGGACATAGAATTTGTAGAATGTGTAAGAATTCAGAAATAACTGTCAAAAATTATCCACTAACATCATATTATATAAAGAAGGGCTGTGGCTGTGGCTTAGGGGTAAAGTGCTCGCCTAGCATGTGTGAGGCACTGGGTTCAATCCTCGGCACCTCATATAAATAAAAGTATTGTGTCCACCTACAACTAAAAAAAAAAAAAAATATATATATATATACACACACATATATATATACATATATATATATATATATAAAGAGAATCTTGGATAAACAAGGAGATACATTTGCCATTATAGTTAAGTATGTGAAAACAATTCTCAGAAGCTGTCAGTTCAAAATTGAGGAAACAATTTTGAATTTTACGGTTTATAAATTTTAATAGTTATAAACTGTATATTTATTTTCAAACACCATGAAAAAATGACTATGAAACATGCAGGCTACAAAAAGAATTTTTGTTAGGTAAAATCAGGCTCCATCCTGTCATTACAGTGCAATAAAACGATTAAAAGTGGGTAGCAATTAAGTAATAAATCCAGTCAGTTGTAAAACTGTCCTTGTGATGCTCACATTTAAAAGGAAATAAAAACTTCGAATTTTTTTTTTAAATGTAAGTTGTAGATTATACAAGATCTTGAAATAACTCAGTTTGGTCTCAGACTAACATGGCCCTTAATCCAGAAAATTGTCCATTAAAGATAACTATACACCAGTCTTTTTTAGGAACTGATAGAATCATTGGAAAACATTACCAATTAGAAGAGTTGTGTCATGCCAAAGTAGGGTTTACCCAAAGAATGCAACATAACGTGACTCAGTCTATTGGAAAATATAGTACTGTGTGGGGGTAGGAAGGATAGTTGAGTGAGACAGACTTTATTACTTTGCGTATATGACTGTATGACCTATGTAATTCTATAATATGTACAATCAGAAAAATGAGAAATTATACTCCCATTTGTGTATGATCTATCAAAATGTATAAATGCATTCTATTGTCATGTACAACTAATTAGAACAAATACATTAATAAAATAGTGGTAGAGAAAAAAAGATTGGAAAATCATGATTATTTTGATGGATGAAAAAGCACTTCCTAACATTAAACACTTCAATTTCAATTTTTTTTTTCATGATAGGTTTGCTTTAAACCTTTTCAATATGGCTAAGTAGATCTACCAGAAGGCTTCAGCAAACATTCAAATTCACATCAGGATCAAAAGACCACTTAACCCTAAGAAACATTGGGAAGAGACATCATAGTCTCTGTTTCAGGCAGTGGGACTGTGGAGACAGAAGAACCAAGGGAAACAGTTGAAAAACTATTCGAATAATAAAAGAGTTGTGTGATAGTTCAACAAAGTGTAGCTTTCTATAGACTAGCATTGACCAATTGGGAGTGTAATTTAAAATACCTCATTTGCAAAAAAAAAAAAAAAAACCCTGAATCATATATGATCTAATCTATCTAGGAATAAAAAACGGAAAATCAATATGAGGAAGTTATACATTTTAATGAAGGATGTAAAATGCCTGAATAGTGAATGGGTATATGTAGATAGAGGTGTCTATATTCCTGTCTACAAAAATATCTACATGTCAGTTATCTTCAGATCATTCAGTTAATTTATCATTCCAATTGTTACTTAGGATTCATTTGGACTGTGACAGTTAAAAATAACTGGTTAATGGAAGATTGGAGTTCTCATAGAAAAGTTCAGGTAGGGCTAGTGGGACACTTCAAAGTGTCAGAGCCTCTCCATTTAGTCCATTTTCTGTGTGGTGGAGAGGGAGAAAAGAAAGATGTGCACCTTCACTTTAAGAACTATTTCCAGAGATTACCTATTTTTCTACATTAATCCTATTGCCTAAAATAGTCACATGAACACACCTGGCTGCGAGGAAGGCTAGAAATTTTTTTCTGTAATACCATGTTTCCAGCTGTAAAGCAGGGGTTCTAATATAGGAAAATGTGAGAATGAACATTAGGGTTCTACTAGCAGTATATGCCACTTAAGCTGATTAAGAAGTTCCCATGCCAAATAAAAATAAAGAACAATGAAAATTTGTTAAAGATAAAAAGATCACAGAAACATTAAAGAAATAGACACCTAATATATATAGTATTGGTACTGAGGAAAAACCTAAATGAACCCTCTAACTTCACTTGTTCTTAATTGACTTTAAAAATCACTAATTTTGGAGGTCACAGAGCTGGGCAATATAGTAATAATCTCTTACTAGTTTTCTGTAGATTATAATTCCGATGTGTGGGTGTGATAATAGTGTCCTACATTACTCTTCAACCACCTGAATGCAGTTTTTGCTGAAAACACTGACTTCACTTGAGCCTACGGGTGACTAGAATGGAATGAAAGTCTTCATACTTCTTGCTTTCATATTGTGTCTGTCTCTTTTGTTTCTATAACCTTTGGGTCAGAGTCTGTTGAGCTCTATCAACACGTAGACTTGTTGAACATTTGAGAAATAATTTGTATAAAACTATAAGGGTTAACTTGACCTAGACTTGCCTCAACTCCTCCCACCCCAAGGCTAAAGACACCTACTAGCTACCATGGGTGTAAATACCAGACCAGACCATGAAAGAACAGCCAGTGGTACTGGAGTTCTTTGGAGATCTCTACTTATTCTTAGAAATTCAGAAAATTCATGATTATTGCTTCTCTCTATTAGCCTGTCTCCCTCATCATTCCTACCCTAAATCTATAGTCTGTCAATCTCTTGGAATAGAGAAACTGATTTGTGAGCAAAGCTACCTTTTCTCCATTCTTTGGCCACTGAATAAAATCTTCCTTTCCCCCCAGTAAAATCCCTCATACATGTTTTTGTAGTATTAGCATCTGAATATGTACATGCTAAAAACATGGGTAAGCAATAAAGCCTATGAATGATTTAGAGACAGTAGAATAATCACATTGGAAGAAGACAGATACTTATATCACAATATACACAAAAATAAATGGTTTAAAGAAAAGCTAAAATTTCACAAGTACTCAAATATTATGTAATACTAAAATGAAATATAGGAAAAAGTTGTTTATAATTTTGTATTAGAGGTCTTTGTAAGCAAGATGTAAACTGCAGAAGTCCTAAGGAAAAAGTATGAAATTTAGTACATTTAAAAAAAAATACTGCAGGGTGAAAGACACCATAAACAAAATAGAAAAGTAACAAGGAGAGAAAATATGTGTAATATACAAGAGACAAAAGAATGAAGTTGGTTGTTTCAATTTAGAAACTCTTATATTGATAAATATTTGGAAATTTACAATAACTGCCAAAGATGAAAACAAGCCCTTTCCAAGATTGATGGTTGTATAGATTGCTTCCCTGTTTTGAGGGCAATTTGGATGTATCTAGCAAAATTTAAAATGTACATAAGTCCATCAGTCTCACTTATAAATAGCCATGTATTTGCCTGAAATTGTAAATGCCTGGAAGTATACTATGAATGAAAGATACCTAGTTAATCTAAAAGATATTGAGGCTAATTTTTTTTCACTCTTACAGGGAAATGTAAAAACAAACAAACAAATTTATACAGCAAATCCATCTGGCTGACTGGCCGACAGTAAGGTAACTTGCCATCAGCATGATAAGATGCATTCAAGCATCAGAAATGACAAAATATAGGGGATTTACTTTTTGTCTAAGAATTAATGAAACAGTATATAAGAATGGTCTTTGCACCATTATTTGTAGTAATGAAAAATTGGAAGTAACCTAAATATTCAGCAGTAAGGGGAATGATTAAATTATGGTATCAGTATCACAGTTGAATAGTATTAGTAATGATGAGAAACCTGAATAATGTTTTGGTTTGGAAAAATCTCCAAGATATGTTGTTAAGAGGAAAAAGCAAGTTACAATATAATGCATATATTAGAATTTCACTTAGGAAAAGCTATATATATGTAAATATACAAATTCCAAGCTATCTATTTGTACAGCAATGTGTAAAAATATGTTGACAAAAAAAAATCTGAAGGGATATACAAATAGTGTTTACCAGTTAGGAGGGAATTTGCATAGGAAGGTATGGGTTGTTTTTCAACTCTTTTTTTTTTTTTTTTTTTTTAATTTTTTAAAACAATAAGGATGATCATGGGTCATATTATAGTGCAAACGTTTTAAAAAGTCTTGGGAGGGGCTGGGGTTGTGGCTCAGTTGTAGAGCACTTGCCTAGCATGTGTGAGGCACTGGGTTCAGTTCTCAGTACCGCATGTAAATAAGTGAATAAAATAAAGGTCCATCGACATCTAAAATATATATATTTTAACAAAGTCTTGGGATTAGAAGTTTAAAGAATAAAATAAAAACTAGAATCCAATCACCAAGATAATACTAATGTTTTTTGTTTCCTTATCTTTTGTGTTATTTCCTTATTCTTTGCAATGAGGTAGATGTTGACACTGTTCCTTCAAGAAGAAACAATGGGAAGACGAGCCAAGTTTAGGTGAAGAAGATGATAATTCAATTTGGGGGCATAAGTTGGTGTTGTCTATGGGACACTTAAATGGTATTATCAAGTAAACAATTGGATGTGTGGATATGGTACTTGTGGGGAAGGGAGCTCATGATCAACTTACAGTGTTAATGCTTTCTCTCACAAGTGATGAATTTTAGTATTCTTGTGTCTGACATAAAAAATATAATTTCTCATGGCAATGTAGTATAACATAATTTATTAGCTTTGGGATTCATCAGATGTTCCTTTCCTGCTATTCCCCAGCAGTGCCACTTTTTAATTTTGTCCACCTCAAGAAAAATATTTAAATAAAGAAAAGCCTCAGTTTTGTCATTGACAAATGAAGATAATGTTACTTTCTTTGTAAGATTTTTATAAAGATTAAATGAAATATAAATAAACACCTAGCACTGTCTGAGGTGCTTGACTGACTTTCAACATTTAAGTTTTAGTTTTCCTACTGTTACCTAAACATCAGAACTTATTTATTTATTTATTTGGGGGTGGGTAGCGGAGATTGAACTCAGGGTCACTCAACCACTGAGTCAAATCTCCAGTCCTATTTTTGTATTTTATCCAGAGACAGGGTCTCACTGAGTTCCTTAGTGTCTCCCCCTTGCTGAGGCTGGCTTTGGATTTGTGATCCTCCTGCCTCAGCCTGTGGAACCTCTGGGACTACAGGTGTGCGCCACCAAGCCTGGCTCAGTACTCAATATATTATTAAGAGATCAAAGTAAAAAAAAAGAGCCGGGCGTGGTGGCGCGTGGTGGCACACGCCTGTAATCCAAGTGACTTGGGAGGCTGAGTCAGGAGGATCGCGAGTTCAAAGCCAGCCTCAGCAACTTAGCGAGGCCCTAAGCAACTCAGTGAGACCCTGTCTCTAACAAAATACAAAATAGGGCTGGGGATGTGGCTCAGTGGCTGAGTGTTCCTGAATTCAATCCCTGGTTCAAAAAAAAAAAAAAAACAAGTAAAGTAAAAAAAAGCATTGGCTTGGTAACATTATTACATAAACTTGTAACCTTATTACAAAAAGTTAATACAGACACTTAAAATTTTTAAATGTCCATTTTGACTTAGTTTTGACTTTCATAACTTCTTTTGAAGATTACCATCAACTCATTCCTCTTTAAGGTTTATAAAGGGTTTTGTTGAAATTAACAAAATTGAGATCTGATGATTTAATTTAGTGGAAGGGAGGTAATTCACAAATGTCTCATATAATAGATTTCATCATAATTATTAATGATTTTTTTCCCTTTGGTATCAAAGGGCATCAATTGACAAGAATATATCAATAAGCTGCTAATCTTAGAGCTCCAAAATCAGCCCCCTCCAAAGGATTGAGTCACTCTACTCAACTGGGATTTGAATTGTTGAAAGTGTTGAGGTCACTGTTAAATGACAGATGTTTTCCTGCAAATCCCTTGTATCCCTTCTGCTGATATAAAGTTCAGTGTCTGAAACAACAGGGTGGTATTCTTTAATAACTGTTAAATTTATTCTTCAGAGAGTTTACAAAAGATGTCCTATTGCTACTAGAGGACTCCCTTGACACCCTACTCTGCATTTTCTTTTTGCATAATGCTTACAATTTAGAGCCTCCAGGCTCCCTGTTGAATAGCTCCTGTATCCTTGGTTCAGTATAACCAAAATACTCATAAATCTCCTTTTCTTTCAGTAGCTTTCTGCAGCAGCTGGGGTACAACAGTGATGTCCCTGATCTATAATTTCAGACAGCCCTGGGGTGAACAGATAGACCAATGGAAAGTCACTACGTCAGATAAAGTGATGTTGTTTGCACAACTCAGTGTCCTCAGGAGGTAGTCATGTAATACTCCCAATTTGTATTCTGCATAAAACTCCTTTTACAAGTTATAAACTTCCCATAGGGAGCAAATGTATCCAGTACAGGATGCTGACCATATGACTATGTACTGTAATTTTAAACTCAAAAAGAATGGTCTAAGCCTTTTCTATACTAAAAGCTGAAAGCTATAAAAAACTCACAATTCATGTTTTAAGTATGATATTTTTCAGTTTGGAATTCTAATGAAGAAATGTTTTCCTAGACTCTAGGTTTAATATGTAATGTTAGGAATATGATGAGTAATGTATTTGAATTGTACATACCATGAAACTTAACATATGTTTTTCATAGTAATCACAAAATTTTAATTGATTATTTTATTGGTACTTAATTGACTAACAGCTTAGGCAGCTAATTAAATAATTACTGTGATCACATTAATTTCATTAGAGAAATTATTTCCTAAACAATGTATTTGTGTTTATATTTGTATGGTGCTTCATAATTCTTTCATTCTGGATTAGGAATTTTTAGTCTTGACAGACTGTTGACATTTTAGACTGGATAAATCTTTTGTAGGAGGCTGTACTGTGCATTTAGCAACATCTCCAGCCCCTACTTCATAGAGTCTAGTAGCATATAGCCAGTTGTGCCAATCAAAAATATTTCTAGACATTGCCAAATATTCCCTTGGAAGTAAAATCACTCTTACATATTAGAAATTAGGTGTGAAATTTCAGCTCTAAAAGTTTTAGGGTTTACCTGAAACAAACCAAAACCCAAAAAATGCTTAGATTCAGCTGCACTAGGAAGCTTTTGGGTTTTCTTGATCTTCACCAATAACTCCCCAAGATTTCACACCTTGATTTATCAGAGCATGCACAAAAATGCTATAGAAACTTCTTTTTTTTTTTTTTTTGTTGCACCAGGGATTGAACCCAGAACCTTGCGCTTGTGAGGCAAGCACCCTACTAACTGAGCTATATGCCCAGCCTTCTATAGAAACTTCTGTACTCTACAGTAGGTCTCTGCTTTTCAGAAAAATCATATCTTATTCTTTTTTCCAATTTGGAATTTCAATCAATCAAGCAATGTTTTCCTGAGACCCTGGGTTTGATATGTAATGTTAGGAATATGACGGATTTAATGTATTAGCACTTACCATGTACTTCTTGCACAGTGAATTTGTAGGATGAATAAATGTTATAATTATTTTTCTCTTAGATATAAATGTACAGACCTTAACGAATGTGTGTAGTCATTGTATTTTGCTTTGTAAATCCTTGTCCTTTGGAATCTTAAAGAGGCAATTACAATTTTAGGAATGACCTACATACCCAAATTTGCTGGTGTCCAAACCAGACTGCCTCTAGACACACAACACTTAGGAAAAAATGCCCCGTAGATTTTGTGGGTTTCTCTTCTGCTTCAGCTTGGGTTTCTCATGACAGCTTCAGCTGTTACGCTGGTATAATCATTAAGAAGAATGAGGAGTTGCTCTGGTTTCAATTGTTTTTTCTTCCCAACATGATACCTCCCAGGAATCTAGAGAAACAACATTCTAGGAAAGCAGAAGATTCTGAAAGAGAAAAAAAAGAAATATTGAAAGGCTTCCTTTCTTCTTCAGTTAGAAATATATCCCTAAATTTCATTAGAATCAGTAAGCTGTCTCTAAGTATTGTCTGTGAATATAGTAACAAAAATAGGTCAAATTTTCATTCTTATCTCTACCTGCTCATTAATTTACTCTCCAGTTTCTTTGAAAAGATATCACTCCACACACACTTGCTTTCCACATATACCAGGAAGTATCCCACATATGCTTATCAATATTTGCTCACAGTGAAGGTGATCACTGACAGACACTGAGGCCCCCTCACTGCATGACATCTCTAAAAACTTCCCATGAGTTTAGATTTGGTATCATGCCAGCAATATCAAATGTGATCCTACCACTGCCTTTCTAACCTCATCTCCTGCTGTGCTTCCCCTTACTCATGCCTCAGGAACACTGGCTTGCTTTCTGTTCTTCTGATACATCACATTTGCTTCTGCCTCACAGCCATTGTGTTTATTGTTTTTTTCTGCCCAGAATGTTCTTAACCTTTGCATGACTGGTTCTCTTTTATCATTCACCAATGTTAAACTGCAACTTTCTCAGGACATCTCATAATCACTCTCTGTGGCAGTACTGTATTACCACTTATCACAGTTGGAAATTTTCTTTGTTTACCATCTGCCTCCTCCACTGGAACGCCAACCCCATGAGAACAGTGTATTGCCTTCTTTTCTTTTTGGTACTGGGGATTGAACCCTGGGGTGTTTTACCATTGAGCTACATTGCCAGTACCTTTTTATTTTTTATTTTTTAAATTTTGAGACAGGGTCTCGCTAAGTTGGTAAGAGTTGCTGCATTGCTGAGGCTGGCAGTGAACTTGCAATCCTCCTGCCCCAGCCTCTTGAGTTGCTGGGAATATAGGATTGTACCACTGTGTCTGGCCAGTATATTTGCCTTTTAATTCAACACTGGATCCTTAGGGAATTATAGAGCACAAAAATGAATTAAATGTACATAAGTGCAAAATTTCATAGTGCATCTATTAAATTTTGAAATGGAATTTTCAGTCTAGAAGGAAAAGTATAGTTTGGATGAAGTGGTGTACACCTGTAATCTCAGTGACTTGAGAGGCTGAGGCAGGAGGAACACAAGTTCAAGGCCAGCCTCAGCAATTTAGCAAGGTCCTGTCTCAAAAATTAAAAAGGACTGGGGATGTAGCTCAGTGGTAAAGCATCCTTGGGTTCAATCTCCAGTGCCAAAATATACAAATAAACAAATAGAAGGAAAAGTATGATTTATGCATAAAGAAAATAAAGTCAACCCTTGGTGTCCATGGAGGATTAGTTCCAGAGAACATCAAAATTTGAGAATTAAAATGGCATAGTACTTGCATATATTCACATTTTCCCATATACTTTAAATAATTTCTAGATTGCTTATAATATCTGATACAATGTAAATAGCTATTATATTATTTAGGGAATAATGACCAAAAAGGTTGGTTACATGTTCAGTACACATGTAAATTTTTTCCAAATATTTTTGATTCATGGTAGGTTGGATATATGAATGCAGAATGCACGGATATGGATGGTACAAGTTGAAAAGTGATATAAATTAGATTATTAGGTACTTGAAGATAGGGATCCTGTTTTTATTTTATTTTTTTTTGTCCAATGTGTCTAGACCTGCTATATTCCTATACGCAACAGGAACTCAACATATGTTTACTCATTTGAAATAAAGAAAGGAACAGAGTGTGATTAGATGTTAGAGAAAGATTTATTACAATTGAAGGAATAAGGGAAGGTTTTGTGGAAGAAATGATATTTGACCTATGACTTAAAAAATGCATGTGATTTGGATAAAAAGAACAGGATAGTGGGAGTGGTGAAGCAAAAGTATTCAAGGAAGAAGTATCAGCGGAAACAGGGCTCAGAAGAAAATCACTGACTGACTCTAGGGAAGAGTGTGTACTTCATGAGGTTGCAGTTTGGGTCAGTTAGATACAGTAGTAGAACTGGTGCCAGACTGAGGGAGTTTAGATTTTATTTTGAGGCAAGAGGGAGACTGACATGTGCAGAGGTATACTTCAGGAAGACAAATCTGCCAACAATTATGAAATGCACTGGAGTGAAGACAAGCTGTATGAAGACGCAATTGTAGTTTGACGGCTAGTGTAACATTCCATCCAAATAGCAAGGGACCAGTAAAGACCTATATATATCTGGGTAACAATGGAGAGGAGACAATAAGTTTGAAAGATATAGAATAAGATGGTGCCTGAAATTTGATGCAGAAATCCAGTGAAAAGAAAAATAAAAATTCACAAATAACATTTTTTAAAATGAGTAATCAGAGATTATTAGTAACACCATTAAAATAAGTCAAGTTCCCTGAAAGCAGTGCTCATGTTGACTGGTTAATGAGGGAAACTCTGAGTTTGGTTTGGTCATTTTGAGTTTGAAGACTTTCCTGAGTAACAAGGTACAAAGCTTGGGTGATGAGAGTTGGAGATATCCTGTCCATGGGGAAGTGATGGCTGAAGTCACAGATGTATTCCTGAAAGAGCACTGATAGGAGCAGATACTGGGAGACAGATTCATAGTGCCTTCCTTCCATGTGTTGAATGAAGCCTTGGGCCCTGGTGATCGATAATAATGGCATTCAGATAGTAGAGGATATTTGAGATCTCTAAGCTAGAATAACATCAGTGGTCTTTGTTTTGGAGTGTGTGTGTGTGTGTGTGTGTTGGAGGGCAGGGTTCAGAGGATTTTACTGTAATGATTTAGTGATTTCCAGTTCCACCAAATGCAGTTCTTGTAATGGACAGCAGGGGGAAGCAGAGTCTCACTTTTCAAAGGATCAGACCAAAATTTCAGAAGAAAGACCACCCTCCCCATTCCTAGGTATCCTTTTTTTTTTTTTTTTTTTTTTTTTCTGGTTAAGGAAGCTATATTCCCCTTTTAAAGTTGAAGAAAATAATCTCTTTCCTAAGTTGCTGTCTTTGAGTACAGTGTATGGATTGAAGCTCTACTTAGAGGACCTGTGTCTCCAAGCTGATTCTGGTAATCTCTTTTAAAGAAAGGAGTTAAGAATTTTTCTACTTGTGGTAGTCTGATGCTATTTTCACTGGAGAAGGCTGGGGTGTGAACTGCAATGAGGAATTTTTAGCCTGAGGGCTAATTCCGTCCTGAAGACTCGAGTTTGTATTTAAAGGACAAAAAGTATGAGAATGGGACTGTAGCCTATAACACGCAAGGTAGCCATACAAGGCTTGATCCTCAATACCACAAAACAAAACAAAACTAAACCCATCCATTACAGTTAGACTTTAAAGATAGGTTTGCTATTTTACAGTCTTGTTGGCTATAGTCTATAGACCTTTTAGCTGCTATTGGCTAAGTTTCCTAAAATCAGGTTGACCTGGGATAGGGTGTGCAACAAAGCCACAGTAAGTTGGGCTTCTTTGGTTTCTCACCTAACCTACTACTGCAGGACCTCCAGTTCTTTGCAGTCTGTCATTTTACCTGTCTTCCCTATTGTCTAAATTGCACATGAAGCAAGTGGCATGAGGTCTCTTGTTTCTAGTGCTTCATTCTCTGTGCCAGGTGATGCGATGCCATTGCGGACCTCTGAATGGTGAGTCGTAGTGTGGCCCTTCAGTGTGCCAGTGCCATGCTGGGCCCTATGTAGGGATGAGGGGCTGGCTTTTCCCTTTTCTGGTTTGCTTTGTTAATGGAGAACAGACTATCTACCTTGTATGTTACCATATCTGTGCAATAGGTGTTTGTTAATTTTATTATTATTATTTATTTTTGGGTGTTGGCGAATAGGCATCAAAACATTTCAGCACAATGTCTTAAGAAATTCTAATTTAAATTTTTAAATTTTTAAAATTTTGTATGTAATGCTGGAGATCAAACCTAGAGCTTCATGTACACCAGGCAAGCACTCTACACTGAGCTACACCTCCACTCCTGCCTTCACATCTTTAACACTGCTCTCTCCCTGGTCACCCCACACTATCACAGGTTCTTTGATTATGCATTCCCCTTAAACTTGCTGGCCCCTGTTTGTACTATTTTTTCTATTTGAATGTTCTTTATCTTTTCTGTTTCTTGAACTTTTCTTTCTTCCCTACTTTTCTTTTTTTAAAATACCATTTATCACTTTCTAACAAGTTATGTAATTTATTTTATTTTGAATGCTCTCTAGTCTTTCCTCTTCCACCTAGAATGTAAACCCCATGACCAGGGATCTTTGTTTTGTTCACTGGATATATCAAGCACCTAGAATACTGCTGAGACCCTAACAGGTTAAGTGAACAAGTAGATTCTGGAATGCTCAACTCAAATGTCATCACCCCAGTGAGGGCTTCCATTCTGGCTTCTATTCCCAGTTCTGGATAAAATTTGTTTATTTTTCTTCTGTTTTACCATATCAATTTGTTTATATTTGCATTAGAACCTTATTCCACTATATGAGAGTTGCTTCATATTTCATACAAATGATAAATAATACAATAGAATATTAAATTGGTGATTTTGACTGAAACACTAAGTTGAATGAATACGAAATTCTAAAACAAGGTGTCAAAGATATCAATTTTCATGAGCTTCTTGACTCTTAAAAATTTCCAATCCCATGGTGGATGTTAAGAGGTCAAAAAGGGGAGATAAAGTGACTTGGGAGGCTGAGGCAGGAGGATCACGAGTTCAAAGCCAGCCTGAGTAACAGCAAGGCCCTAAGCAACTCATTGAGACTTTGTCTCTGATAAAATATAAAAAATTAATAAAATATAAAAAGTATTGGGGATGTGGCTTAGTGGTTAAGCAACCCTGGATTCAATCCCCAGTACAAAAAAAAAAAAAAAAAAAAAAAAAGGTGGGGCAGGGGAATGAGAGGTGTGATGAGGATTTCTCTTGGGACTGCTGAGCTAAGTGCTATTCCCATGAGGGGGAGTGTGGAGAGTGCCTCTGCCTTGAAGTTGTGAGAGTTTCCTAAGGGATCCTGGCTGTTGGGAGCATAGCTGCTTCCTGAATCTTGCCTGGCATTTGTAAAAGGCAAAGGGATGAATTGGTCAATTCTCTAGTGGCAGAAGCCAGGGGTTACTCCCACAGTTAGCTGGTGAGAATTTTCTTAGAGTGAATGTGAACCATGTGGGAGACTGGAGTCATTTAAAATCCTTCCCAAGACAGCTGTTGGGAGGGGAGATAGAAGACCACAGGAAAAGAAGGTGGCCAGCCAGATAAGATGCATTACTTTCTGTCAGATGAAGAGCAGTCAAATATTCCTAAGTTTTTTGGAGGGAGACTCTAAAGAACCTATAAAATTGTTAGTCATCTTTAAGTACCTATCAGGCTCCCAAAGCTAGAAGCTGGCCCAGAAGTGAATCAGTCAAAATAATAATTTTCTGTCCCCCTTTGCCCCTCCTTCCATCCCACTTTCTTTGCTTCTGGCAGAGTCATTAACTTGGTCAGCAACCACTGGGAAAGCAGACATGCCGAGGGCTGGAGTGAGAGTATGGGATAGGGAGAGGAGGAGACTCTCTTCCCCACTAAACGCTGCCGGCCTTGGGCACAACTCTCCCTAGAGACGATTTAACATTAAATCAGATTAGAAGTTAAACTTCTTATGTGGACTGGACTTTCTGATTTCTGAATTAAGACAATTTTATGGCTTAAAGTGACTTAACACTTTTCCTGGCACTATGCTGTTAATGCATTTGCTAAGTTTCTGTGCAACAATCATATTTGGGAGGAACTCTCATCCCATTTTAATGTAGGAAACGGAAGTGAAAGACATTGAATTAGTTCTCTGAAGTGTACACACCATTAGAAGTAAATTAGCATCTGAATTGAGGTAATCTTCCTGTGCTTTACTCTTTACTAGATCCACATTTCCTCAGGAATTCATGTTCATATTCCCTGAGCCGCCATAGGGCCATTTAGTCTCAACAGAATTTTAATCAATGACTAGTACATAGTGTGGTTGGTAATATTGCACAGTAACACATGCAAAATTCAGTAAATATAGCAAGAAGCAGCTTAGGCTTTGGACTGTGGGTGGCTTTGAGTTCTGGGCCCACCTCTTCATAGCTGTTCTTCAGGAAAGTCTTTAACCTGCCTGTGCCCTCGTTTCCTCATTTGTAAAATGGAATAACAGTTCTTATAGCAGCATTACAGTGAGGACCAAGTAAATTAATAAACATAAAGCATCTAATGTTACCCAGAAATTAACACATTAAATGTACTTAGCATATAGCTCAAAAATGTGATGGCATTTACTTCTTTGAATTTCGTTTTACTTTGTATTTCTGAATTAGCAGAGCAGATTTTGGTAGTGGTACACAGTTACACACAACCCTAATCCCGATTGTGAAGTTCAACTGAAGTTCTCGAGCAACCCACACATATCTCTCCCACAGTTGTCTTTTGCTGGCTGGCTGCTCCTGTTAGGTGGCTGTTCTCTATCATTCCCATGCGCATCTCCTCCATTGTGAGGTGTCTGCTTCTGGTGGGTCACTGTACTTGTTTCTAAATCTGCTTCCTTGTAATTACATAATTTAGTTAAGTATTATTTAAAAGAAGTGTAAGTGTGAAGAGATTAGAGGACTTTACAGTTAGCTCCTTACCTTGCCTTTTTTCTCCAATGGGGACTCTCTGTCCTCATGATTACTTCCCTTGTTTAGGAGAAAGAACTGACTAAAGTCCTTCACACTAAGGCATAAATGACTGCTGTCCTCCTCAGGGTCAGTTGCATTTTAATAGAATTGAATGCTCTAGCCAAAGGAAGAAGGCTCTAATTTGGGAGTTGGACAGGGTGACTGTTTCATCCTATTTGAAAGCATATCATAAATCTTCCTTGATTCCTGCATGCTCTGAAGTGTGGTATTGTTTCTGTTATAATTGTGCATAACTGTGAATATTATTAACAACATCTGGAATATAATAAGCACTCAATAAGTGTTGGAAATTCCTTTTACATTTATTAACTCATTTCATTCTCACAGCAACCCTGCAAAGGGGCTGAGGATGTAGCTCAGTGGTAAAGCATTTGTCTAGCATGTGTGAGGTCCTGGATTTCATCCCCAGCACCAAAAACACAGAGAGCTTGTTGGGTGTGGTGATGTGCACCTTTGGTCCCAGCTACTTGGGAAGCTGAGGCAGGGGAATCACCTGAGTGCAGGAGTTCAAGCCAGCTTAAGGAATGCCACATGACTAACTCTGACAGAAGCATGATGGGGCTGGAGGTATAGAGCACCTGCTTAGTATGTGCAAGGCTGGATCTCCAGTATAACAAGGAACAACAAACAAACAACAACAAAAAGAGGAAAAATATGAAAGTTATTAAATCTATGAGGACATTAAAAATTGTGACAAATCCCTAAAGACAGAGAAGACTGATGAACCCCTTTATAGGAAAGCAATGGTGGCCCAAAGCAGAAGAGGGCGGTATGTCAAGTATAGGGATTAGACAAGAAAAATTATTTTTCTTCCCATCTCCACATTTTCCTGAATAGGTCACAACCAGCACTGTCAGTTATCAGAAAAATTGTAGACCAGCCCACAACTGGTAGGAGAAGGGGAGTAACATATGGGTTATACTGAGTCAGATGCGGGGGCCACAGGCAGATAAAATCTAGAAGCCTTCACGCTGCCCTATCCCATAAAGGCTAAACAATAAGGAAGTCCAGGGTAGCAGTTCTCTGTGAGGCATAGTTTCCTGGTGCATGAAATGCCAGTGGGACATAGTCAAACCTAGATTACAATGCCAGACACTCCCCTAGAAGGCAATATCCCCCTCTTACTCTCTAAATTCATAAAAAGGGGAGTAAGTTAGGGCTGGGTTTTAGCTCTTCTCTTTCAGGTACACAGTCCTGGCCAGTATTCTCTAGACGGCTGGTTTCCTATAAGAACATGAAGAAAA
The DNA here is from genome assembly GCA_020662805.1 of Glaucomys volans. Taxonomy (NCBI): domain Eukaryota; kingdom Metazoa; phylum Chordata; class Mammalia; order Rodentia; family Sciuridae; genus Glaucomys; species Glaucomys volans. The sequence continues at coordinate 855,933 of JAJEJO010000139.1, forward strand.
TAGAAGAGAGCAGAATATTACACTGTGATAGAAAATAAACTGAAAAGTATATACCAGGTAAAGCAGAATAATGAAACTAGCAGAACAAGAACTTAAAATATGCATAATAAGTATCCTTAAATAGATAGGATTATACTGGAGCCATGAAGTAGTAAGAAGAACATAGTGCAAACACTGGTTATAAAATTATAATTGCCAAAATAAGAATTAATAAATTAAGTAGTAGAATGAATATAGCCAAAGAATGAATTAGTGAATTTTATAATTAGTACAAGAAATTCTTTCGGAAGGCATTAAGAAGGATAAAGAGAAAGTACAAAAAATGTTAAGAGATATGGAAGACTGGCAAAGAAATTTCTGTACCAGTCAGTTCCCCACAGGGGACAGGAGACACATTAAGTTGTAATTTGAAGAGAACTTAGTGAAAACACTGTTTAAGTGATTGAATTTAAGGTGAAAAAATGTAAAAAGAATTGAAGAGGGACATTGCATACTGATAAAAAGAACAATAAATCAAGAAGATATAAAAATAAAAAAACTTTGACACACTATGGAGAAAAATGGGAGAAATCAAAAATTATAATTGTAAAAGGAGAAAATTATAGATCCTTTTTACTTAGGAATATGATTTAAAACTATGAAGAAAATTCTAACTGAAAAATGAGCTAACAAAACCTGACAAACTATGAAATGATACTCTAAAACCAAGTAGAGATTATCTTTGAAATGCTAAGATTTAGTATCTGAAAATCTATCAGAATGAATTACTATGTTAAGAGACTAAAGGAGAAAAATCACATAACTTCCTTACAGAAAAAAATTTGATGCAGCTTAATATATATTTATCCTAACCTCCCTCTGATCTTTAAAGAGGAAAGTTTTAAATTTTTTTTAAGGGCTACAAAAAGATCAGAAGAAATGGAGCAATGGGATTACCTATTAAAAAATATCAAATTCTTGCTCTATTTGTTTATATGGTTTATGCAATTCCAAAAAAATTTCATAGGATTTTTTTTCAAAAGCTCAATAAGTCTTCAAATGAGTTTACATGGAAATTACCATGAAGATTCACCTTTTTTGGAAATAGAATAACAAACAAGGAACATATAGAAAGCTGTTTTATAGTAAACCATATGGTACACCTATGAGATCAAAGAGAAAAAAGAAACAATGTGTACAGATCCATGAATTTATGGTGACAAAATTATTTTTAGCCAAGAAGAATATCAGCTTACTAGTAAATCATACCAAATTAAATTATTTTCTTTTAATGAAAAGGGTTATTATATCAGTTCCTTAGAAGAAAATCATAATATACTAGTGCTATGAAAAACCTTTGATTTAGTTTCTCAAATATTATTCCCTTTTCCTGTATCCATTTTTTCCATACATGTCATTCAACTACTCTTTCCACTACCTTTAACGAATCCTTCATTGCATTTAAAATTACATTCAAATACATCAGCTTTGCAATATAAGCCTCTGAAATGTGAATGCTGTCTTTTAATGTGTCTTACGTATATAACAGCATTACCCTCAGTCAGTTTTCTTTTTTCCCTCAACTTGAGAAAATTAGTTTCATTTTACTGTGGTCATGCTTTTTGTTTTTGACTGAGAATATCTTTGCTGCTATTTCACCAAACCTTTTAATGAAAAACTTTTTCTTCCTTAAAATAGCTCACGAGACGCCATACATTTGTACCCTGATGTCTAGCACAGTATCAAACTCACGGGGCTCAACAAATGTTAGTTGAAAGAATGAATAATAAAACTTAAAAATATTTTCAAGACAATCCTGAATAGGTGTTAATAAAATTGTTAGTTTTGAAATGGATTACCAAATAATTGGGGGAAAAAATTGCTTCCATCAATTTTTAAGCCCAGATTACATTTAAAACTACATTTTTATCATTGAAAACAGCTAGAATTTTGACAGAAATATCAGAAATGTCTTATTAGTATAAAGTGTAAAACATTGCTTTTTTGTGTGGCAAGATAAGTCTGTAGTAAGGGTACTGAAAAACAGATTGACATTTGGTCATTATTTCTTATCAAGGGTGTTTTACTTGTAATGCTATTTGACAGCTATATTCTAGGTCTGACAGCATTGAACCAGCTTAATTCCCACTGAACTGCTCTAAATAGGCAGTATTGCAATCAGTTTAACAACCCCTGGAGGCAATAAAATCTCTCCTTTGAACGAATACTCAAGGGTAAGAAATCTAAGATTTATAAAGGGCAGCAAGTATTCAAGAAAGGGGCAAAGTTTATGTGTGAGCCTATAATTGATGTTTCCTTTGTTGGAAAAGAAAGCTTGAGGATGCTTTAAGAATTAATCTTTAACAAGTTCTAATTTGCACTAACAAGTGTATTCAAGATGAGCGAAAGAGATATGTGATTCTGAGAGTTGTGTTGCTTCCAGCCAACTAAGAAAATTTGGAGGGGTTATAAAGTATGAGAAAGAAACTTTAAAATGAAACTGGAAGACTTTAGCCATGCCTTTTTGATGTCTATGCCAGAGGGTCACCGTCACTACAGATGGTGCTGATTAGGCTTCATGATGGGCTAGTGGTTTGTACTTGCTTAATATGTATGTACCTGTGTGAAGAAAATTTCAGTCAAATACCATATCATCTTCTTTCTAAATGAATGTGGTAGTTCTATTTCTGTTGGCAGTAATTTAAACACAGTTTAATCAGGGTTTAAATTAATAGTCCTAGGTTTATGCTGTTCCTACTTCTACTACCTGTGTATCCTTGGGGATTTTACACTATCATTCAGGTTTCTCATCTGTAGAATGGGGATGATAGTTTCTTACTAATAAGGGAAGTTTGAAAGTATGAGGCTTAAGAAGAATGTTTAATTCAATTTGGGCTGAAGAGTGATAGGTGAATTTAATCAAGATCTTATTGTGTGCTAAACAGCTGTTTAGCTAAGAGCTTCAAGATTGATGCTCACAGCACCCATAGAGCATAGGTACAAGAGTGCATAGAGAGAATGCTCTGAGGGTGGGAATGTTAGGAGAATAGGTCAGGATACATAATCAATCTGCCACTTCTCTCTTTTGGACCCGGTTGCTAGAAAGTAACTTTGTCCCTTTAAATGGACTCCAAGGAGCTTGATCCTGAATCTTTAGAATTCTTTAGCACATCAGGGTGTTATTTTCTTTACAGAGTAGTTCAGGCAGGCACTGCCATTAAACTCCAGGGATATATATTTGTACCTCTCCATTTTTTGCACATGTACATGTATGTATATGTATACATGTATACGAATGTGTGTGTATGTATGTATGTATATATGTATATATATACATATATTTGTGTTTTTTTGGTTTTTTTTTTTTTGCAGTGCTGGGTATTGAACTCTGGGACTTGGTCTTGTTAGCAAGTGCTATACTGTTGAGCTACATCTCCAGCCCCTGAGATATGTTAATATATATCTTCGCTTACACATATGTGTGTAGGTTTGCATGTTTGTGTATGTATGTAGACTTACTACTGATTCTTAGAGCTCTCAGGCCTTATTTTACTATTTATTTACTGTTTTACTTTTATTTCACTTTTGTTTGACACATAATGACTGTTCATATTTTGGGAGTATTTGCCTCACCCTTTTATACCCCTGTTGCTGGTTGTCAACTTGATATACCAATGGGAACCAGGTGGGGTAAATTTCCCATGTTCTTAAACTTCCCCTCTGATGAGGACTCTCACCTTTAAGCATCTATTTAATTTTTTGAATTCTACGCATCTTTTGGGTCTTAGATTAGACCCAAAGCCCTCCTTGACTCCCCTCCTACGTGCTTTGATGATGCTCTGCCACAATGTCATCCTGTCTGTCTTCCTGCAGTGTCACTGTGCTGGGCATTGTCACTGTGTAGGTGGATCTGTTTCTTTGCTTCTGAACATATAGGAGGACTGAGCCTTCTTACCTTCCTGAATGTAGGTGTGGTCACATGGTTTGATTTAGCTGATGACATTGAGCAGAATTGATGTACATTATTTCTGTACTCAAATCCCTCTCTCTCTTCCTCTGCCTTGGCAGCTCTGGAATTGTGTGTGGGCACAGAGGTGCAACCATAATCATCACATGGGGGCAGCTGCCATGAAGAGTTACCAAACTGTGCAACAGACTTTGTCTGTGTGAGATGTACACCTTTGTTGCTGTTTAACCAACAGGGTTGTTGGTTACTGCAACGTATCCTGACTGATACTGTTGCTGAGCCTTCGTCTTGCTTTTTCACCTGTCTGTAGGTCTGACTGAAGGAAGCAATTGTTTTGTTTGTCATTCTCCCCAGAGCCTTGTTATAGGACTGCATGACATATGGACAGCAACTAATAAATCATTCATGGAATGAAATAATAATTCTGTATCAGAGAAGGATCTATATAAAGATTTAATTTCTATAGTAACCAAACCTTTGGTGTGGTTCTTTTATTTTATTTTATTTTTTATTTTTTTATTATTCATTTAATTTTGATCCATTGAACACAAATGGAGTACAGCTATTGTTTCTCTGGTTGTGCACAAAGTAGAGTCACACCATCTGTGCATTCATACATGTACACAGGACAATGAGGATATAGCTCAGTGGGTAGAGTGCTTGCCTCAGAAGCACAAGGCCCTGAGTTCAATCCCCAGCACCGCCAAAAAAAAAAAAAAAATCTTAAAGCTGAATAATAACTTGGTGTGGTTCTGATGTAAAGAAAAGTAATACTATCTGATGGGAAAACAGTGATCATGGATTCATATCTAAAGTTTTAGAAAAGAATTTCTTTAGAAAAAAGAGAAAAATGTTTTGTCATTGAAAGAGAATTATGTGTAGACAAGAAATATAATGCATACTTTTGCTTGTTTATGGACAAATAGCAGCAGTGAAATATTCTAGGAATTGAAGAAAAAACCTTGTAATACGAAGTCTCATTCGAAGAGTTATTATGAAGCATTCATTCACTCAACGTTGTGTGCTCACTGACCTGAGTGTGCTGCGGTGGGTGGGAAGAGTAAGCTGACACTTATCCCTGAACTGCTCACGGTCAAGTAGAGAGAAACAGAGACCAAGATAATTAGAATACAGTGAAATAAGGGCAATGGAAGTGGTGGTCTTGGGAAGGAGCATAGAAGGCTGAAGTACTTCTGAGATGATAAAGTCACAGAAGTGACATTTTAATTGGGCCCCTCCACACATACAAACTAACCCTTTATTTCCAATGACAGTCACCTGTATTCAGCTTCTACTGTGGCCATATCATGGCCTTTGGAGTTATCCAGACTACCAACTGAGTAGTCCAGAGTACCAACTTCATGATACAATGAAGTCCATGACTTCACTCTGACCAAACCCACTAGTCTCTCCAGTTTGTTTGTTCAGTTACGGCAGCTACGGTGGGTCCTGCAAACTTATTCAGACTTTCCCTCTCAGACGCCTCCCCTTCACACTTGTCTCAGTGTAGACCTCCATGCGTCAATACTCTGGCTCATCTCTTTATTCCTTTACTTCTTTGTTGTCCTTTTGAGGGTTCATTTGGAAAATCCTACCTTGGATGAAACCATTTGTGGCCTTTCAGGCTTATATTTAGACTGCTAAAGGCAATAACAGGCACATGGGGATATTTAAAAACCATCATTCCCAACTTTAATTAGGACCTCAGCACTTCCCAGGATTCTTTTTATTGTTCCCTATTTGATACTCTTTCCAATCCTCTGTGATGACTAGTTAAAAACTTCTCTTTCCTAATATTTTGAACTCTACCATCTTCTATCACAAGTTCAGTAGGTGACCTTGCCTGTTACTTTTTTGAGGAAAAATAAGCCATAAGACTGGTGTTTCTCTCTCTCTCTCTCCCCGCACCTCTCTCTCCTTCTCTCCCCCCGCCCCAAGGATGGATTCCAGGGGCATTTTACCACCGAGCCACACTCGCAGCCCTTCATATTTTTTTGTTTTGAGACAGAGTCTCAGTAAGTTGCTGAGGCTGACCTCAAACTTGAGATCTTCCTGCTGCAGCCTCCTGCATCGCTGGAATTACACTTGTATGCCACCATATGGGCCTGGTACTCTTAGCTTTCTACTATGAAACTTAAAAAAATAAATATTGACAGTCATAATCATCCAATTTTTCTATCCTGCTAAAATGAAAGAATTGACCTTCTGTCTATCCTAGAGAAATAACTTGGGTATGGATTAAAAATACCAGGTTGGAGGAAGGAGAATGGATATATTTGAACAAACAGGACTTAAAAAGAATTCTGGAGAATAGCACTAGAGAATGGGGAGGTAAAGTAAAGGAAGTGTGAAATTAAGGGAGACAAAGGAACAGCACATTTCAGCAAGAGGGAGAATTGACATTTCCAGTCTGTAGAACCTGGGAGAAGTCAGGTAAGATAAAAGTCAAGATATATCTTTTAGAGTTAGCAAAAAATAGTCTGCTAAGGACCTTGATGAGAGGAGTGCTTCAGCAGAGAGAGAGGAACAGGTGAAGAAGTGAATGGTGAATGAGGAAATTGAGATTCAAAATATGTAGATTTTTAACATTTTCAGCTTTGAAGGGAAGGAGGTAAACAAGACTGCAACTGGGGAAAATTATGGAGTATACAAAAGTTACTTATGATATTTTTATCCAATTACCTCTTTATTTATTTTTTATTATTTTGATTCATTGTACACAAATGAAGTACAACTATCGTTTCTCTGGTTGCACATGAAGTAGAGTCACACCATTTGCATAATCATACATGTACATAGGGTAATGATGTTTGTCTCATTCTATTATTTTTCCTTCCCCAACCCTCTCCACCCCTCATTTTTCTCTATACAGTCCATCCTTCCTCCATTCTTGCCTCCCTCTCACCCCTCTGCCTCCCTCCCACCCCCTGTTACTTATGTTTTTGATGATAGAGACTTAGTTTATTTAAATGCCCAAGGAAAAGAATAAGTAAAACAAACAAACAAACAAAAAACAGAGATTAAAGAAGCAAGTAAGAGAGGGTAGGATATTTGATGGAATAAGGTCCAAGTGAAAGCAGGAAAGAGTAGAATCCAAAGCCTTTTGCAGTCTCATCTTTTTCTACCTGTTCTAGACTCTTCTTTTTACTTTATATAACCCTTTTGTGCTTTCAAGTATTATCTACATGATAATGACTTCCAAATCTGTAGCTTTATGCAAAATCAGTCTCTTGAGCTCCAGGTCCTTTTATCCAGGTGCCTATTGGACAGCTCTGCCTGGTTATCCCCAGGCACCTTAGGCTCATCACATTCAAAACAGAATTTATTATTGCTTCTTTCAAACATGCATTCTTTTCAATGTTTCTTATACCAGGAAAATGAACTATTATTCAACCCAAATCCTAGTGGACACCTTTGACTTTCCTTTATCTTCTTGTCATCTCCTCCCACTTTTTTTCCTTGGTTAATTCCAATGCTTGACTCAGTTTTCCTTTTCACTCAGAGACCCTCTGTAGGCCCCATAGGTTAGGGCTAGGTGTTTTCCCCACGTCCATTGCATAATGTACCCTCTGTTTTAACATTTACCATTTATTCTGTAATTGCCCTTTTACTAGACTCTAAACTCTATGCCAATAGGCAGGGACCTTGTCTACTTCCCGTCTGCATATCCAATGCCTTGAACACAGTGAGTGTTGAATATGTATCAGTGGATTGAATGCATAATTATAATTGCTGATATTTGTATACCACTTTCAGGCATTTATACAATATGTTATATTATTTAATCTTCACACACAACTATGAGAAGCAGGTGTTATTTTCCCGATTTTGCCAGTAAAGAGAAATGGGGCTTAGCAAATTTAGGTAACTATACCCAAGATTATCCACTTCTAAGTGGCAGTTTTTAAATTTTATCCCTGAGGACATTGTCTCCTGAAAGTAAGGAGGTCTGATTTGAATTAACACTGATTTGAGGCTGCAAGTTCTCTATGTGGAATGCTAGATACTTTTTGATTTTACTCCTGTTGGTACTTATGATTCCAAGTTCTCTGGGAGTTCCTAGTGTAATGGTATATAGAGGAATGCTGTATCATGCTGCATGTTTGGGAACCCTGGGTGCTACCTCTTGTGGTACTGACCAAGTGTTGCAGTTTCTCCAAGGCTCAGTATTCTTTTTTTTTTAAAATTTATTTAATTTTGATTCATTGAACACAAATGGAGTACAGCTATTGTTTCTCTGGTTGTATACAAAGTAGAGTCACACCATCTGTGCATTCATACGTGTACACAGGGAAATGATGTCTGTCACACATTCTGTTATTATTATCCCCCCACCCTGACCCCACCCCTCACTTCCCTCTGTGCTATCTACCCTTCCTCCATTCTTGCCACCCTTCCACCCTGCATTATGCATCATCATTCACTTATCAGACAGACCATTTGGCCTTTGGATTTTTGGGACTGGCTAATCTCACTTAGCATAAGAGTCTCCAACATCATCCATTTACCTGCAAATACCATAATTTTATTCTTCTTTATGGCTGAGTAATATTCCATTGTGTATATATACCACAGTTTCTTTATCCATTCATCTATTGAAGGACATCGAGGTTGGTTCCACAATCTAGCTATTGTGAATTGGGCAGCTATGAACATTGATGTGGCTGCATCACTGTAGTAATCTGATTTTAAGTCCTTTGGGTATAGGCCAAGGAGTGGGATAGCTGGGTCAAATGGTGGATCCATTTCAAGTTTTCTAAGGAATCTCCACACTGCTTTCCAGAGTGGCTGCACCAACTTGCACTCCCACCAGCAATGTATGAGTGTACCCTTTTCCCCACATCCTCGCCAACACCTGTTGTTGCCTGTGTTCTTAATAAAAGACATTCTAATTGGGGTAAGATGAAATCTTAAGGTACTTTTGATTTGCATTTCTCTTATAACTAGGGATGTTGAATATTTTTTCATAAATCTGTTGATTGTTTGAAGATCTTCCTCTGTAAAGTGTCTGTTCATTTCTTTGGCCCATTTATTGATTAGGTTATTAGTGTTCTTGGTGTAAAGATATTTGAGTACTTGGTAGATTCTGGAGATTAGTGCTCTATCTGAAGTGTGTGTGGCAAAGATTTTCTCCCACTCTGAAGGCCCTCTCTTCACATTGCTGATTGTTTCCTTTGCTGAGAAAAAGCTTTTTAGTTTGACTCTATCCCAATCATTGATTCCTGCTTTTATTTCTTGTGCTTTGGGAGTCATGTTAAGGAAATCTGGTCCTAGGTCAACATGATGAAGATTTGGACCTATTTTCTCTTCTATTAGGTGCAGGGTCTCTGGTCTAATTCCTAGATCCTTGATCCATTTTGAGTTGAGTTTTGTACAAGGTGAGAGATATGGGTTTAGTTTCATTTTGCTGCACATGGATTTCCAGTTTTCCCAGCACCAGTTGAAGAGGCTATCTTTTCTCCATTGTATGTTTTTGGCTCCTTTGTCAAGTATGAGATTCCTGTTTTTATGTGGGTTTGTCTCTGTGTCCTTTATTCTGTACCATTGATCTACCTGTCTATTTTGGTGCCAATACCATGCTGTTTTTGTTACTATTGCTCTGTAATATAGTTGAAGGTCTGGTATTGTGATAGCCCTTGCTTCGCTCTTCTTGCTAAGAATTGTTTTAGCTATTCTGGGTCTCTTATTCCTCCAAATGAATTTCATGATGGCTTGCTCTAATTCTGTGAGGTCCGTCATTGGGATTTTAATTGGAAATGCATTGAATTTGTATAGCGCTTTTGGTAGTATGGCCATTTTGACTATATTAATTCTGCCTATCCAAGAACATGGGAGATCTTTCCATCTTCTCAGACTTTCTTTAATTTCTTTCTTTAGTGTTCTGTAGTTCTCATCGGAGAGGTCTTTCACCTCTTTTGTTAGATTGATTCCCAAGTATTTTATTTTTCTAGAGGCTATTGTGAATGGTATAGTTTTCCTAATTTCTCTCTCAGAGGACGCATCACTTACGAATAAAAATGCATTAGATTTATGAGCATTAATTTTATATCCTGCTATTTTACTGAATTCATTTATGAGTTCCAGAAGTTTTCTGGTGGGATTTTTAGGGTCTTCTAAATAGAGAATCATGTTGTCAGCAAATAGGGATAGTTTGACAGGCTCAGTATTCTTAAAGGTAAATGGGAAGAGTAGTACCTATCTCCTAGGTCTTCTGAAGGAAACCTTAACAGAGAGCTTGACCCAGTTTTGGGGATAAGTCAGTGGTATTTGTTATTATCACAACCACACTTGTGTTGTGCAGGCAAGGTGGCAGACTCAGGAATTCCTGTTTCCTAGGGACAAGTAAAGAATGTCACTTGCCCTCAGCCCATGCAGTTTGGTTAACTTGTGCAGACTGATCTTGTGTTCCAGACCACTCAAGTTCTCTCATGCAGAATGGCACTCTGAGGAGGAATCTAGACTCACAGGCATCCCATTGCACTGGGGAAGCTCTAGGGAGGACAGACTGGGCTGGATTGGAGCCTGCCAGCTGGAGGTACAGTCCAGAACCTGAAGATGTACTCTTGGGGGAGGGTTGGAAGGAAATATATTTTGCTTAGAAGAGAAAACAAAGGTAGAGTTTTCCAGAGGAAATGAGAAGTTAGATCTGAGTATAGCCAGAAAACATTTTAGAAAGGTAACTGTTATTGATTACATGGTGTGTATCTGGTACTTAAATCTATTAACTTATTTAATTCTTATAACAAGCTAGTCAATTATGATAGTATCCCATTTTGAAGTTGAGGAAACCAAGGCTCAGAAAGGCTAAATAACTTGCCCAAGATCCTGCAGATAGAATCAAAAGAAGAGGCCCTCAGGAGAGTGTGGCTAGCGTTGCAGCTGGAGGTGATAAGGGTATGTGACATGGTACTCTGGTCTGTGCCCACCAGCAAGCTACGTGTGTTTCTGTGTGATGAGAAATGTTGTGTGATGAGCTTTCTGTGCCTTCTCCCACTCAGGTTACCCCTGAAAGAATCTGACAAACTTGGTGTTCCCCTGGGTGATGGTTATATCTGCAGATTCTCCGGTCACCCTCCCAAAGGTGCACACTCAGGTCTCAGGAGATCCAGAAAGTCCTTGTCTCTGATGACCTCTCCAGAAAATTCAGAAATACCTGCTACCTGGAAGATATTTAGAAACCACTACTTTAAAGTCATTGGCCCCAGCTGGAGGTGGTATATGGTCTTCATGCAGACCTGTCTCCTAGGAGTTAGTCATGGTGACTTTAGCTGGAGTGTATTGATGACTAAGCTCTGTCTGGAGAAGGGTTGGAACTATGCCAAGAAATTCCCTTGGCTCCTGAATTCCAGGCTTTATAAGGAAACCTGGATTCAAAGACTGCACATGTAGAATACAACATGGCAGTTATTTGGGCGGTGACATGTGTTTTTGTTAAACCAACTTTATTTTTCATAGTGGCTGCTGGTCTATTAGGTTAGCTTACAATTCTGCATATCAGATTTGAGTTTCACAACAATCATGTGTGTTCTACATGAGTAAAGAAGCAATAAGTATTTTGTCTGCAGCAAGCTAAATCATCCTGAGGGAGCAGTTTACATCATTAGGATGTAATGAAATAAGTTGTCACCAGCAGCTGCCAACAATATTTCTGGTGACTTAGAAAAAGGTTATGTTTAGCAGATATTTTCTGAGTCATATTTACTTTTGTTCATGGATGAAGCAGAGTAGGCTGGAAGAGTGATTCTCTTCCTAATTTCATGTACTTATTGTAATAATGGCTTGTCTAGGTAAATATAGGCGAATCTAGTAAAGTACTTGAAATGCTCTACGTCAAGGCAATAATTTAATGCTTCAGTAGGAGACTTTCAAGAGAATGGCCTTCTCAAAGAAGAAGAAGTGAGTAGCATGCTAAGTGCTACTCATCACCAAAAATTTCTTTTCCTATTGTTAAACATAGCAGTGAAACTTATGACTAGAAGAGCCAATGCCTCTCAAGTCTACATTTCCTTCACCTCCTAGGTCACCACCCTGGCCCAAGTCCTCACCTGGATTACAGTAATACATTCCTAACTGGTCTCCTCTCCCTTCTTGCTTCTCTATACTCAGTTCTCCACTCAGTAGCCAGACAAACTGTACATATGTGTGTATGTGTGTGTATTATATATATATATGTAAATATATATAATATATATAAAACCATAGTTAGTTGTTATTTCTCCAGCATTGAGAACAGTCTTTGGCATGTAATAGATGCTCAATAATTATTTGTTTAAATGAATGAATAACTGTTACTCTACTGCTAAAACTTTTCAGGTTTTCCCATTGCCTTTAGGATATAGACCAAACTTCTTACCAGGGGCTATGAGGCCTCTAACTACTCACCATCCCTTGCATACTGTGCTCTACTCTAGACTAGTGTCCTCCAGTTACCATCTCTTGTTTCTCAGCCTCCATACCTGCTATTCTGTCTGCTCAAAAATTATGCCTTCCCTCCACCCTGCCTGATTTCTTTTAACTGAGTAATTCATTTTTGTTCTTTGGATCTCAGCTTAAATGTCACCTCTTCCAACAAGTTTTCTCTGATCCTGCTATGACTGAACAATTTGGACCTTTTTTAAAAAAATATTTTTTAGATGTTGATAGACCTTTATTTATTCATTTATTTATATGTGGTGCTGAGAATCGAACCCAGTGTCTCACACATGCTAGGCAAGCACTCTACCACTGAGCACAACCTCAGCTTCCAACTCGGACCTTATTTGTGATCCTTTAGCTCCTGAGCTTCCCACTTCTAGGTATCATTGCACTGTGCTTCTGACTTGCTTGTCTGTGTATTCCATGAGGCTATGAGCTTCTGACTGCAGTGATAGGGCTTCTTATATGACTCTGTACAGGTCCTACCACCGAGCACAGGTCTTGGTACCTAGTACAAATTCAATAAATATTATTGTCTGATGTTGTGTGGATGAGTCAGATTGATAATAACAGCCTTGAGTGATGAAGGCACATTCTTTTTTAAAATTTTTTTATTTGTTCTAATTGGTTATACCAAAGGCACATCCTTTATTTTCCCCCTCAGCTTGAGTTGGTTAGAAGGTCCTACAGATAAATTCATAGGCTCTCAGTGGACTGTTTGTTTCAACTCCCTTATTTGACATTGGGTCACCATCCTGACCCAAGCTATTACTCATGGCCTGGGTTATAACTTTAGACCTCAAACTGATTTCCCTTTCCCTCTCATTGCCCTTGCACAGGTCTCCACTTAGCAGGCAGAGAAATTGAAACCCAGAGTGTTTAATAGACTTGTTCAAGGTCTTACAAGGGCGTAGCAGCATAACAGAATGAGGAACCATGCTTTAGGAATGACTTTCTTCTTCCAGATATGCTACAGGTCCATCCACCACCCAAGGAAATCTAATTTGATTTGGACTCACCCCATTCTAATTTCTGTTGCATTTTTCTTGAGGCTTTTGCAGAAATTTAAAAAAATTAATTTTTAAAATTATTTTATTGAATTATTTTCTTAATTCAGGGAATATCTACTTTTCTTCATAAGCAACATTTTCCCCTTTGTCTAGTAACAATTCTCAGAGACACAGAGAGAGATTTCATATGCAGAAAAATATATAATAACCCTTAAATCTTGAGAGTACATATCAAGGATTAATGCCTCAAAAAGTCTTCATTCTCAATGAACATATTTATGTGTGTATAATATACATATATAGGCTATATATGAATGTTATTTTTGTAATTTTTCTTTAAATCTGAATTATTTCAAAATAAAACAAAATAAAAAGTGCATCTCTCTCGCTCTCTATATATACATGTGTATAGGTGTGTGTGTGTGTGTGTGTGTGTGTGTGTGTATATATATATATATAAAATGAACCCAGTATCTGAAGACACAAGTGGGAAAGAAGGGGCTGAGGATTGTTCAATTCCCAAAGTCTGTACTATCTCTTATAATTTGTTCTGTAGTGTTTGTTTTGCTGAACATTCAGGGATCCCAGTGTCAAAACTTTTCCTCTCTCTCTTTCTTTATTTTTTCATTCATTTTCTTAGCTACTCCGTACAGATGCCATCTTGTTTTCTTTGTGGCAGTTTTCTTTCCCCAACCTGCAATTGCTGTGATAGGGCACATTATAAAATGTGATGGGTTTTTGTAAGGGAGAGTAATTTTTGGTCTGAAAGACCAAAAGACTCAACGGAAAAATTTCCCCTCTTCTTCTCTCTAGCAGTGACTCTGAGGTCTTCGATCTATGATCACTTGCAGTTTTGAACCACCCCATTTACCTTCTCCCCAGGGGTAGTACCTGGGGTTTGCAACGTGCCACTGCTATCACAAGGTGTACTGTACAGACCTCTAACCAAGTCCTCTTTGAAGAAGGTGTGAAGTTATGTCTAGGTCTCAGGTCCTGTGGGCAGGAGCACAGGTGGGAGGCAGAGAGGAAGATGGCTTGAGGAATCATGCAGCTTGACTGCCTTCAAATAAATAGTTGGCAACATAAAGCAGGAGAATCTAACTGAAAAGGCCTGTGTATAGCTAGCTAAGCATGCACATATCAAGGCTTCTTCCCAGCGTATTTAATTCCTAGCCCATGAACTTTCTCTTTTCTTTTTTAATTTTGAAGTAATTTCAGATGTACAGAAAATTGCAAAAATAGTACATCCTTAAGTCTTTCCTTTAGATTCCTCAAATGTTGACGTTTTTACCAATGCCTTAATATTCTCTTTCCAGATACATATATACACATATAAAAATGTATTTTTTTCTGAGTCATTGATGATAAGTCACAGACATGAAACCTTACTCCTGTATTCAGTGTATATTTCCTAAAAACAATGACCCTATCTTCCACAACTACGTGTAACAATCATAGTCAGGAAATTAATATGGATACAGTGTTTTTTTGTTGTCGTTGTGTCTCTGTGTGTGTGTCTATGCTAGGTGAACCCTCTACTGAACTACACCCCCAACTTGGATACAGTGTTAGTTATTAGTTAATTTACAAACCTTACTTTGCCAATTATTGTCAATGTCCTTTAGGGCAAAAGGAAAAAAAAATCCTGTTTAAGATCCAATCTACAATGCCTCTGGATTACATTTAGTTGTTATGTCTTTTAGTCTTCTTTAATCTGGGGCAGTCCCTTAGTTTTTCTTTGTCTGTCATGACCTTGACATCTTTGAAGAATATAGGCTAGTCATTTTAGAAAGTCCCTCAGATTGCATTTGTCTAATACTTCCTCATGATTAGATTCAGACTGTTCATTTTGGCAGAGAAATCACAGAAGTGATGTTGTGTCCCACTCAGTGCCTCACATCAGGAGGCATGTGATGTCAGTATGTCTTCTTAATGGTCATGTAGGCTTTGATCACTTGGGCAATATGGTACATGGCATATTTCTCCACTATAATGTCACCTTTGGTAATTAATAAGTATTTCAGAGACACATGCAAATATCTTATTTCTCATCAAGGTATATATCCATAATGATTCTAGTCTCAAACAGTTATTACTATGGTGATTGTCAAATGGTGATTTTGAATTTCATGATTGATTTTGCTTTATTAGTTGGTATTTTACTTTAAGGAAAAGCTAGATTTCTTTTCTCTCTCCCTTCTTTCTTTTCTCTTTCCTGCCTCTTTTCCTTTTCTTTCTCACTGTATAGGTTCACAGAATTTTATCATATTAGAGTTGTAATTTGTTACTATGATTTATACTCAGAATGACCCAAATTTTTCTAGTGGGGAGTTCTTTGAAGTTAGCTTCTGTCTGACATGTTTCCATCAGTCTTTGAATCCTTCCTTCTTCTGTGGTATAGTAAGATGTTCTAGAGTCATTTTGTACATATCCCACCACAGCCCTGGAACCAGTCATTTCATTTTGGAATCCTAATTCCCTCTAGTGGAGAATGGCATTTAGAAGCCAAGATCTGAATGCTAGGTGTGCTTATCAGTACCAAGATATCATTACTTCTAGTCTTTCTTAGCAGATGCAGCTAGAGAACACACACATACCTGCATACATGAATACTCACATGTCTATATGTAATTATGGCAATAGGAAATAAATTTTTACTTTGTGTTTGGGTAGTACTTTAAAAAAATTTTATGTCTCATATTTTCATCAAGTTTAAAATGGCTCATCATTTTCTTCCCAATTTTGGGACACATTTCCTTCTTCTCTTTTAAAATTGCAAACTCTAACACATGTTTTACACACACACACCCACACACGCACACAGGCACAGGCACAAGTATAGACCAATGCAAATGGGCAGAAACAATAGAAGGAAAGCCTTACTGATTTTCAATGCCGTCTGCAGAAAGTTATGAAGGTATGTCTATGTCTCTGCTAGGGCATATGAACTGATTTGTCCAATGAGGCAGGTAAAATCAGAAAAGTTTATTTATTTGGACTGATGTAATCAACGATGCTCTAGGAAAAACAAGAGAATGTTGGCTAATATTAGCTGGTATTCAATGAGTTATTCTTTAATGAGATATGTAGAACATTTAATATGCTAATGGTTTTTAAGACTCTTCAAAAAGAGCATGTAGTATAACATTTCCCAACATTTCTTGTCCATAGAAACCCCTTCTTATGGAGCTTCTAGATGAATTTATGTTCCCTGAAACTTACTCTGAGAAATGCTGTTACACACACATTCACATACGATAAATGGCCTAGAGTCATACTATCATAAAGGCTCTGAGCCCTAGATTCTGCTGGATGAAGTCCTGATGGAGCTTTCTCTCTGCCTATTTTGTCTGTTCAGCTTTTTATGTGTCCCTCATCAAATGTATGATTTTCATATTCATTTATCAAGGAGATCTTGGAGATGTCTAAAAATTAGCAAGTGTGTTAATCAGTTTGAGTGTTTATTTCTGATAGATACATCTCTAATGTGCCCTCATTCCCTCCTAGTTCCTGTCCCATCTTCTACCAAAGTCTGTCATGATCCTGCCCCCTGAAGTGAATTTTGAACACTTTGGAAAGGGCATATGTGTGAGAGGGGTGACTCCATGTAAGTATATGTCAAATGCCTCCTATATATCTTAAATTTCCATTAGTATTCCTTTTTAAAAAAAACAGGAATATTAATATATATTTTTTAGTTGTAGATGAACCTAATGCCTTTATTTTATGTATTTATTTTCATGTGGTGCTGAGGATCAAACCTAGTGCCTCACATGTGCCAGGCAAGTGCTCTATCACTGAGCTATAACCCCAGTCCCTCCATCTATATAACTTTTAAAAAATCTTATTTATTACAGGTAATAAAGAATTGATCCCTTCAAGTTTTATTTTTCATCAATTTCATATTTCTACAGAATCACAGAAAATGCAAGTTTAACTAAAATTTTCCCAAATAGATTACACTATACAAATATTTTAGTATTCTATACATCTAGAATAATGTAATTGACTATCAAATCCTTTTTATACTCATGTTTTTCACTGATTGATAGATATTTACTAATGCTACTAAATACATTCCTCCAATATTTAAAAAAAATCATGGACAAAACATTTTGGCTCCCAGAATGGGCTTTAGATCTGTAAATCAATCCCATGGATCATTTTAAATTACTAATCATAAGCAAATAGATAAGCAAAAATGACTATAAATTGGGTTAATTACTGTAGCTCAAGTTTTAGCTCATAATTTTGACTTTCAAAGGCTACACAAACCAATTTTGTACTCTTAGATTATAATGAGCAGTCTTTATTCTTTAATCAGCTCGCCCCGTATCTAGCTGTCTAATGTAGCATTCCTTTGAAGTCTAGAAAGATCTAACATAATTGAAGAAATGTCGAACTACTTGACTCTTTTTTTTAATATAAAGGAATTAAACATTAATCAGGTTTGTGCATCTCAATTAAGCCAATTAAAATTATCACAGAACGTAGTGCATACTGCGAGAGGTAGCTTTAATGCTTGAATACATTATCAACTTTCCTCTAATATTCCCATTTTCATTATGTTTATTACATAAAAAGTAAATACAGACCTGACGTCCATATTAGAACACCCACCAGTTAATATGGTCTGGCTAAGCCCTGGTGAAAGCAGCACTTATTGTTGATGATGTTTATTCGATGACTGCAGCTAGTGCTGGAACCTACCTTAAATCTTCCTGCCAAAGAAGGAATTCTGTAATTACAGTGATGACTGGAGCCTTCATCCAAATAGCCCATTAACTATTCAATTTGCTTCCCTAACAACTGGGAAATGCAGTTTTGGTCTTGCAGGCTATAGAATATACACAAAGTCCATATAATTACTAATAATTTGTAACAAGTGTTAATTGATAAACAGCTCCCTCTGGTAGCTTAATTAAAGCTGTAGGATAGCTAGGCGATTTACAACTGGGATTGATCTCAATTAGTCAACAAAATCTGTGTAGTCTGTTCAAAGAAGAGTAAGGAAATTTAGCCTAGTGAGGCTTTGGGGATTTTGTCTTGTCTTCTGTTTCTTTTTCCTTCAAGGAGAGAAATACAATCAGAAGAGCTCCCTCGCTTTGTCAGGAGCGATCTACCCAGCTTATTCAGTGCATTACTTGCAGACTCTTTAGCATTTGTTCTTCCATTTGTTTATTCTCTGTCAGGTCACTGAAAAATATTCAAGCATTTGCTTTTATTGCACCCAGTGGTACACATTGCTGAATACCAACCCAGAGGGACCTAAAAGTAGAAGAGAAAAACAATTTTTAAAACGTCAGGTTTTCATCTTGCAGATCTGTTTGCAAACTGGCATTTTGGGGCCATAATTAAAAGGAAGCCCAAGAAAGGTGGCATGGGGGAATCACCAGAGACTTGGTGGCCTGGGGATCTTGTAAAGCCATCTTGGCTGCTTCAGGACTCAACTTATTTTATCATGTGGGCTAATAGAATAAAAACCTAATCTGAGCATTGCTGAAACTGCCCCTGTGGAATAGAAGAAGAAAAAGTGTCATCTGTGCTCTGTGAGATCACAGACTGGCTGCAAACAGCTGCTGAAACATTAATTAATCTGTTTGCAAATAAATTGTGGATCTGTGCTAGCTGAAATTGCTGTTATAAACAAGCTAGGATGCTGTATTTCCCAGGTTTGCCTGTATTTTAAGTTTTTTTTCAGTGCTGTAAAATCACCAGGGCCCTGATCTTGTGTATTTTTACTTCTGGAAGCTCTGAGTGCATATACCCCGCTTGCAGGCAGTCTGAACCAGTTGTCATACTTTTGAAGGTTGTACAATACTGCATGAAAGGGTCCAGCACCTCATTTAAGTCAAATGTGTTAATCAAAGAGAATGAAATATTCTAGAGTAAATGGTTGTGGATTTAATAATTTTGTAGTTTTTAAACATTTCATAAGTGTCACAGTTGCTTAATTTGTTCTAACTAGGCCATGGAAAATTCTTGTTGCTGTGACAGAAGATTAATGTTGATTTCCAGGTTTACTCATTTTTACAAAAGTGACAGTATCTGTAGCTAGAACAGGAAATCTGAAAGAGCTTGTCTTGCCAAAGTTGGAAGTTCTGATGCCCTCTATTACCTGTTTTTTTGTTCATTTTTCTTAAAGATCATTTTAATCCAATGAACACTCATGTGTTTTCATTTATTCAACATACATTTATTGAATGCCTGGTATGACCAATTACTCTGCTATGTGCTAGGAACTCTTATTCTTAAGGGTTTTATGGTCTAGCTCATGGCTTAACAAACTTTTCCTTAAAGGATCAGATAGTAAATATGGACCCCTTTGAGACCCAGAGAGCCTGTTACAACTACTGGATTCTGTTGTACCTTAAAAGAGCCAGTAACAATATGTAAGTGAATGATCATATGTATATTCCAAAAAAACTGTATTTACAAAAAACTGATATCTGTCTGGATTTAGCACTTGAGCTATAGTTTGCCAATCCCTGGTCTAGTGGGAAAGAGTCAAGTAAAAAGCCAAACTTCAATACAGTGTGACCATGATCTCTAATGGCTAGAAGATTAATTGGGCCGGGTGTGGTAGTGCATGCCTGTAATCCCAGAGGCTTGGGAGGCTGAAGCAGGAGAATCACAAGTTCAAAGCCAGCCTCAGCAACAGTGAGGCGCTAAGCAACTCAGTGAGACCCTGTGTCTAAGTAAAATACAAAATAGGACTGGGGATGTGTCTTAGTGGTTGAATGCCCCTGAGTTCAATCTCTGGTACCTCCCCCCACAAGAAAAGATTAATTGGGATATATTGAGAGGAACCTTATGCAGATTTGCTAGTGATGGTGACTATAGGCTAGGGTAGACATATCTTTAGAGGAGCTCTGACTGGGAGGAAGCTATTCAAATGAAGGAACAATGTGGATAGAGTTTCCTGAGCAGAGGTGACAAATGGATTGATGTCCATGGTGAAATATAGCATGGTGCATATGATGTTGAAAACATATTAAGATGTTCATCATTCTCATTTTTCTTCTTTCAACTGCACTGTAGGATTATACTTTTTCATTCTGTCCTAAAAGTAAGCATGGCCTTGTGACTTGTTTGGGCAATGTAATGTGATGGGAAGTGTCATCTTCCTCTGGGTGGAAGATTTAAGAGGTAGTGTTCAATTCTCCACATTCCCATCTTTTGCTCAAGGGATCAAAGAAGCTCATATTGAGATAGAAGCTCCATTGGCCTAGTTCCTGAGAGATTATGGTGGCCCCTCTGTCCCCTGTATCTTCCACTGGACATTTAGTGTGAGATTCTGATGAACCTTTGTTGAGTAAAACCCCTGAATTTTTTTTTTAATTCCAAAATAGCCTAGTCTTTTCTGTTGCAATGTTCCTGAGACAAAAACGGTTTGTGGAAAGCCTTGTCACAGTACTGGGGTAAAGACAAAGACTTCAAGGAGTTTACAATCTCCTGGCACTCAATTATGACACCAGGGCAAAATGTAGTAGGACCTTTGAAAGAAGTAAAAAATACCAGAATTTGGTAGAAAGAAGGCCCATCCTAGAATCTATTGAAAAGTATTCATTAAAAATCTGTCATTGGAGCTGGGTGCAATGGTGCAGGCTTATAATCCCAGCAACTTGGGAGGCTAAGGCAGGAGGATCATGAGTTCAAAGCCATCCTCAGCAATTTAGCAAGGCCCTAAGCAAATTAGTGAGACCCTGTCTCAAAATAAAACATAAAAGTTCTAGGGATGGGGCTCAGTTAAGTGCCCCTGGGTTCAATCACTGGTACAAAAACAAAAAACAAAAAACAAAAAAAACCTGTTGTTTGAATTGAGTTATAAGGATCAGATAGTTTTATTGGGCGATTATATGCAATAAGGAAGAAAAGGAATACAGGTGGTGAGAAGAGAATGACACATGATGTGGAAGCCAAAAATTACAACTTATTATTTAGTTTGTCAGTCAGAAAAGACAATTGAGGTCAATCAATGGGGACCCTGACATGCCATACCAAGGAGTCTGAGCTTAGCTATAATGGGAAGAACGATTGATGGAGAATCAGAAGATCTGGTTTCTGATTCTATTTGTACTAATGACCAGCTATGAAGCAAAAGGTTGTCTTTCTCCATTTTCTCCTGCATTATAGCCAAGAGGCTACTAACTGGGCTTATGCTGAAATGCTTCTCTCAGGCTGATGTACTTCAGAACAAAGTCAGATCTGGGGTGGTGGGAGGAACATCTGCCCATGAGAGCAAAGGAATTGCTATGTACATCTCATCTTGGTTCATGGTGCTCAGAATGAAGTTATAAATAAAAATTTTTAATTCCCACAGACTTAAGTCTTTGCCTCTATTACTATCCATTTATGGGATTGAACTTTTTTGTTGTTATTTTGTTTTTGTGGTGCTGGGAAACAAACTCAGGGCCTCACACATACTAGGCAAGGGCTCCACCACTGGGCTATATCCCCAGCCCCTGTAATTCTTGATATTTTGCAAATATTTTCAGAAACCTATTTATAGTTATGTCATCCCTGTTTATATTTAGTGCCAATACAATATTCTAGGAGCAATGAATTTTTAATAGTTTTACCAATGGCTATCTGTTTCAGAGGGTAAAAGGTATGGAATGCCAAAGCAGGTGTCAGACAACATGGGTCTAGTCTGGGTTACAAAACTTGTCAACTTGAATACTTTTGTAAAGACTCAAAGTTTTTTAGAATTTTCTCATCTGGTTCCTTGAAAGGGCTTAAGAAACTACAGTCAAATATTTGTAAATAAAAGGTATTATTTTGGGGGCTGTCAATTTTAAGATGTGTTTTTAAGTTCAACTTGGAAGAGATGCCTCTCTGGGATGCTGGTATTGCCTGTTTAGGATGGGGGGCCTGGGCCATTTCCCTTCTCTTGGGAAGTCTCCTATCTTCTTCAGTGTAAAGACCACTACATTCTTTGTGCCACCACAAGATCTTATTCTTACTTTTTCATTGGGACCTGTTACATATTTGTTTTTATCTGCCATCTCTGAGAGCTTCTTAAGAAGTATGTCTCACTAATCTTTGGGACTTCACAGAGTGAAGTCATACCTATCTAGATGTATGCAGTTGGGAAAGAAAGGGAAAGAGGGAGAAAGATTTGACTAGAGCAAGGAAATGATGCCAGTGCCTAAGGCATTTTATAGGCCCCTGGCCCTGAATCAGCAGAGAGATCAAAGTCCGTCCTCCCTCTTCTCACACAGACCTAGTTTCCTGGTCCTCTTGTGTTGTGAGAATATTGATGTGCTGACTCTGATTCTCATGTTAAAGATACATATTTTTCCTACAACATGGCTGTTAAACTTGGCTGATGACTTCATCTATGTTCTACTGAAACAGCTGCAATCTGTGGCAGTGCTGGGACAAAAATTTCTCTGTTGGAAATAATAAAAAATGGAGTGTTAGTCTCTGATGTAACCCCTTCTCGAGAGATTTTCATGAGTAATTTTGACTATGCCAGGTGACCGTCTCACCTCTGTCTTCAAATATGGACTTATAGGCCTCTTTCCCTCACCTTGGCCATAGCTCAGATATATCCCATAGCATTTCCAGTCAGTCATCTTTGGCTTTACAGCTGTCTCATTTTTAGTACCAAAATTCTCCTTTTAGTGCAAATTGCAACTTCCTTCTCTCATCCAGTTCCAAACCTCTGCCCTCTTCCAGTTGCCACGAAGCTTGGTCTCTATTTAAAAAACCTGTAAACCACAGGGAAAGGGATATGGTGTTCTATTCTTTTACCTTTAGCCAGCCTTGTTTTTCTACTCTTTCGACCCCTTTCTTTATGCTTCTAAGCCTCTCTTCTGCTAGGACAAGAAGGAAGAGATAAGAGGTAAGGTGGCAGTGCCAAACTTGAAAGGTGGCCATAAAATCTAGCTGTGGCACCTACCATACATTAGGGAGTTGAAATTCAGCTCTTTGATTCTAGAAAATGCCTGTGGATTCCTTGGATACCCTTGTGGGACCTACCTTTGACATGATGCTGACCTCAGTATTGGAGATCTGTTTTTTAGGTAAGCTCTTAGAACTCTTGGACCCTGGGATAGGGTATAAACTGTAGGCCCTTTTCTGCTGGTGTTATCTTGTGCTGGCAGGTAGCCCTCATGGGTGGAGAAGTTTCAAGATAGCTTATTGGAGAAACCCTTAGTTTAAGGGAAAATTTAATATCCTTTCCCCCTGCTCTGCCCCAAGCTCTGGAAGGATAAGCCACTCATATGCCTGTCTTTCCTTCTCTTGTCACTTTTGTCAACATAAGTTTTCATCTTTACACATAACACCAGCACCCCAGGGCATAGCCAACATCCCCAAAGGATTGTCCCAGACACATCTCTGACTCAAGGACGCTAGAGAGCCTTTGTGGCTCAGCATCTTGGCTGGAGTCTAATGTACCAGATTTCTATTCTGGAAGACAATCTCTATTCTCTAAAAGGGATTTTCTTATTGCTCTTCCCTCACTTGGCTTAAGAAGGGTCACCCCTGAGGAATATTAAGGAAGTGCTGCAGTACTGCTCACTCTGTTGACAGTTTCAAACTTCAATGACTTTCTGAATCTTCCTTCAAAATAGTATGAGTTTTCTTGTAAGCTTGGAGTGGGTCACAGTAGCAGTTTTTCTATCCTGTGGTAAGTCTTTCCAGGATGTATACATTGATTTTGCATTAGATGTATAAATATGTGTTATGTTCCTCTTTTGGACTTTAGTTTAAAGACAACCAGAAAGTCCTTTTCAATATTTGATCCAGTAACATGTTGGATTTTCTTTTTGCCTTGCACAGTAATTTTAAGAAACAATTTTCTATGCCTATAATTTCACCATATATATGGGTGTTCAATGCATATTTGAAAAATAAATTAAGTCCATATTCATTCTTGGGGTCATGCTGAGGGAAGTCATGTGGTCTCAGAAAATCCTTCACTGGTTTGAGATTGACTTTTAAAACAAGAATTAACCCCTTTGCTAGTTTTTAGAAAAGATTGCAAGCGTAACAGTAATTCTAATATGTTAACATAAAAAGAAAAAAAATGCATAAACTTTTCTAATAGATTAAATACATCCTCCTAAGTAAAATATGGCAAATGAATCCAAAGTAACAACAGAATACAACTGAATAAATTTTAAGAATGCAAGAATAGTTTTTTATTGGGTAATCTTTTGACATAACTTGTCAAATAAAAGAGAAAAGATTCTCAGGAAATAGTGAAAGAAAATTTGAAAAATTAAGCATCTATGCCTGAATCAAACTATTTTTATGGTAAAAATAGATGGATCCTCCCCTAACATGATAAAAAGATCTTTAAATTTAAAATCTAGTATTATTTCCTGTATTAAAATGCTAGACTCATTCCTATTAAAGTCTGGAACAAGTTTCCAATAATCATTATTATTGCTCAACATTGTTTAAAAAGCACTAGCCCACGCAATAAGAAAAGAAAAAATTAATAAATATAAACAGGAAAAATCATTATTTCTTTGTGATATAATTATATATCAGGAAAATCCAAGAAAAGCAACTGGGGGGAAAAATCTTTAGAGACAACAAGAGAATCCAGTAGATGGCTGGAATATAATTTAAAATAATAAAAAAATTAATACAGATTTATAACAAGTTAGAAAATAAGATGGGATAAGACATTCCATTTGCCAAAGATACAAATGTGATTACTTAGAAATAAATTTGACAAATAAGATACAGGATAAATATGAGGAGAACTTCAGGTAAGCCTTCTTGAGGGAGAACATGACACTAGTTTGTTACAATGGAGAATTACTCTTAACTCTCAACCTCTGAAGTACAAAACCACAATTTAGCCAAAAAAACTTTGTTGATGGACACAAAACAAGACTAACAAATGGCAAAATATATTTTGATCTTGAATAGGGAGAATGAATATTATAAGCATGCCAGTTCTCCCTAAATTAACCTAAAGGTTCAAGTAATTCTCAATATATCAACCTTATTTCAAACTTTTTTTAGGGGTGAGAGTACTAGGGATTGAACCTAGGGGTGCGTACCCCCTGAGCCACATCCTCAGACCTTTTTTGTATTTTATTGAGAGACAGGGTCTCATAGAGTTGCTTAGGGCCTCACTAAGTTGCTAAAACTGGCTTTGAACTGACAATTCTCCCAAAACGCTGGGATTACAGGCATGTGTTGCCACACCTTGCTCTTCATTTTAATCTTGACAGAGTGATAGAATAATTTTTTGGAAGAATAAACATGAAACAATTCAAGAGACTAAAGAGAGAGGACAACCCTTGCCAGATAATAAACTGTATTACAAATCTATAATGTTTGAAGCAGAATAGGTAATTCAGAAATAGAATTAAATCCATATGGGAATTTATTATTGATTAAAAAAAGATATTTCAAATAAATGTTGGAAAACTTGAGTACTTATTAAAAGATCTGGTTGGAGGCAGGTGAGTTACCATTTGGAAAAATATTCTGGCCAAATATCTACTTCATATCTTAAACTAAAGACTAGATATGTTGAAGACCTAAAATAAGCAATCATACTATAAATACTCTATAAAAAATTAAAAAAATTGAATACTTCTGAATAAAGAGAATTCTAAGGATGATATAAACTACAGAAATCATTAAAAATTGGTAAATTTTATAACATAGATGTTGAATACTTTTACAGAGCAGAGAAAAAGTTATAAACACAATAAAAGACAATATACAAATTGAGACAGCATTTGCTTATAATGAGTGCATTTGAAATATAACAAATTATTTCTGGCATACAGTTGCATTAGAAAGTTGGATATGAAGACACAAAGAAACATGGCTGAATAACATCACTGATAATAACACACACACACACACACACACACAAGACAATGATATACCATTTGAACCTATTAATTTGCCTAAGATTAAGGACTGACTATTTCCAGTGCTGGCTAAGTTATATGAAAATAGGTTGTTACACTTGTGCACTGTTGGTAGAAATGGAGCAGTGTAGTTTAGAAATTACTTTTGGCATAACTAATCAAATTTAAACGTGTGTGTATTCTATGAATATTTCTACTTGTAGAATTATATGTATTTCCTACATATATATACATATATATATATATATATATATATATATATATATATATATATAATGTTCAAAGTTGTCTGCGTGTCCTATATCTATGTTGTAGATAATGTTGCAGCATTGTGTGTCACAACAAAAAGGTTGGAAAAATACTTAAATGTTACAAGTGGTAATAGATTATAGGAATTATGATATATTCCAACTAATATCCTTTAAAGAGTTTGAGACAAATATACAAGTATTGATATGTGAAGATGTCCATGATATATTATGTAAAATAAGAAAGCATTAGAAAATTATGTCAATTATGACTTCATTTGTGTGGCAGTAAAAGGATGTCCAAGCAATGTATTGAGCAAATCTGACCAGGACCATTTTGTGCAGATATTACCCAGTGTAAGCATCTACAAACCAATGAAAGGAGTTTTGGTTCGTGGGAAATCAAGACATCCTTGGTTTTATATATAGAGTCAGAAGAAACTAAAAAGTGATTAGTTCTGAGTAATAAAAATTTGTGCTTTTCTATACTGTTTACATTTGTAGTTGTTTTACTTGTGTAGTATTACTTTAATAACTTAAAAACTAGTTAGAAAGTTTCAAAAAATTAGTAGGGCTATGGTGAAGGCTGTTAGTCAATCCCCATCCCTCTTTGCCCACTTCAGTGCATGGTGCCTGGCTTCCAACTTTCAGCATCACATTTTTTTCTGAAGACTTTCTGTGGCTCCTGAAGTCCTCTGTCTGCACATACAATAGGCTGGAAATGCCAAGGAATTAATATCCCTTAGGACCAACCTCAATCAGTGACCTTTAGGAGAGTTGTGTGAATACTTCCCTCCCTAACTCCTTGAGGGGGATGTCTTAAGGCTTGTGTTCTATTATGGATCTGGATATCCCCAGTGGGATTAAGTTCCACATACTATAGGTGATAAGCTTGATAAATGCACCTTTACTGAATGCCTTTTTCTTCCCTCTGACTTACTCTCTCTCTTTTTTTTTTTTTTTTTTTTTTTGTGGTGTTGGGGATTGAACCCAGGGCCTTGTGCTTGCGAGGTAAACACTCTACCAACTGAGCTATATCCCCAGCCCTGTCTTATTCTCTTATCAATGTTTTCTTCTTCTTCCAAATATACTACTAGCACCACATCATTGTTTTAGGTCTGCTTCTGCAGGAACCCAGACCAGGACATCGCCTCACTGTTGTTAGGTGCAGAGAGAGATGTACTCAATTATGAAACTCAAAGGTTGAGCAGATCTGACCAGGACCATTTTGTGCAGATATTACCCAGTGTAAGCATCTACAAACCAATGAAAGGAGTTTTGGTTCGTGGGAAATCAAGACATCCTTCATTCACTAAACCCACAAATACTCAGACTGCCATGCTGGTGGGCAAGACTGGGCTCCTTTGGTTTCTCCCAAGTCTTTTGGGAAGCAGTGGGGAGCTCAGGGACTGAATAATCAGACTGAAGGCTTCAGAGAGCTCATCTATAAGGCTTGTTGGCATCTCCCATTTCCCTGAGCAAATGTATTTGCTCCACAAAGGATGGTTGGAAGTGTGTTGTGTGTGTGGGGGGGTCTGGTTGCACAATCTGGGCAACTTTTCCACAGCCTGTCGTAGAGGTGTTTGTCCCAGGCCCTCAGTGTCCCAGTCACAATTCGGTTTTACCCACACTTGTGTTCCACCAGGATTTATAGAGCTGTCATCTTATAATTGGACTGAAGGGCTGAGTTCAGTTATGGAAACAATTTTTTTCTGATTCTTATGTTTTGAACAGTTGAGCATTTTACAGCTGGGTTGGTGAAAGGTTTTTATGCTACTAGTGTCATGAAACATTTTATAGGGAAGGATAATTGAGTTTTTATTTTTACTAGAAAATAATGCTATCAGGCTGGCTTTGGGGACCAAAATAGGGAAAAGCTCAATTAAGGACCAGAATTCAGGGAGGCCCAGTAATTATGAAAACTACATAGAGACAAATGCAGGAAAACAACAAGACCAGGAGAGGTGCAAACTAATTTTGATTCATCTGTGAGATTCTGACCAGAACAATGAAACAGTCAAGGACACTATAAATCCATTCATTTATTTCAAAATTTGCAAAACAAATCCCTTCTTACACATAGTATTTGTACAACATGAAATTATTATTCAATAAGTTGACATTTTAAACCTATTACTGCCTAAACCCATCTATTACTGAGCTATTCAGAGCACTAAGTTAACATTTACCAGAACATTCATCCTCACATCATGGGGAGATCAAGCTGAAATCCTTTATTTCATATTCAGATCTTGCTAGGTCAGGATTGAAATCGGCTACCTTTCTGATACTTTACTGAAAAGCCACTGTGAAATCCACAAAAGAATTATTATCAAGTTACTGCAGTTATTCAGCTAGATGTTGACTTTGATATGTCAAATCTCTGATCTTTAATAGAAAATTGATGGTCGTGCCCTGAGGGTCAGTCATATGCATGACCAGGATAGGCCAAGGTTTGCATTAAATTACATCCAGTCTTGTGGTCTCATTCCCTGGCAGCCAAGTCAAACAAAGCAAATGGATCCCTTGCTAGTTGGGTCTCTTCATTGTTTTGTGTTGGCATATGGATTTAATTCTGTAATGGGGGACTGCTGGGCACAATCTGCCTTATTGATTTTTTGGAGAGAGTTTTTTCTTAGAGCACCCGGAAGTGCAATAAAAGAAAAGCAACTGGTGCAATTTTTCTTTTTCTCTGCCTTGGACAGTTGTGCTAGCAGCAGATTGATTCTGCCACTAGAAATCTTATGAAGATATTAAATTATATCATCAATCAATTTGTTTTTAGAGGTTTGGCTTTCTCTGTGTTAGCGGGTTAGAGAAAAGGAAACAGTAATTCCCTTACGTCTGAATAGTGGGGCAAGTTATTTGGCCATTGTGTTCCCTGAATTTGAGCTGTGCTAAAATGGACTCTTTCAGTAATGATAATGGCTGACATGCTCCCATTGCCACTGCTGGAGGTGGGAAGGCCGGAAGAAATTGGAGAGGAAGAATATTCTCGAAGGTTTGCAGTTTTCACAGAGATCAGAATGTCAGCAGAGGGATGGTGGTGGACAGCTCAGCCCTCTTGGCAGGAATCATAGACTATAATGCCAGAGTGGAACACCACTATCCCCACCAAAGATGTGGATAAGAACTTTAAGACCCAGAAAATTTGAGGGATATTGAGTCTCAGAGAGCCTGAGTGTTCTTGTCTAGTCCAGTAGGTTACTAAATGGCAATAATTTCATTTTTCTTATTTTATATCTCAAGTTTTTAATCTGTAAATTATAGAGTCATTTTGAGGAGTACATGACAGGGCCTGGTTAAATGATTAAATTTCAGCAACTGGTGTTTGGTAGTTTCTCCTGGGATGAAGCCCCCTGGAGATGGACCCTTGGCAGAGGAGGACTGTGGCCTTTGTGGGATGGGCTCGGGTTTGGGTCTTATCTTCTTTTTGCCTGCTCAGAAGCAGTGGTCTTTATGCTGTACCAAACTGAACTGTGAGGAAATGGGCACAGCATTGTAAATGCTATTTAAC
Organism: Glaucomys volans; assembly: GCA_020662805.1. Lineage (NCBI taxonomy): Eukaryota > Metazoa > Chordata > Mammalia > Rodentia > Sciuridae > Glaucomys > Glaucomys volans. The sequence goes on from JAJEJO010000139.1 coordinate 885,926, forward strand.
TGGTTTATCATTTGCCAGGTTAAAATAGGCAAGCCCCATTTTGTCTGTACCCTTGGTTTATCAAACCCAGGTCAGCATTGCTGATAATGAAGAGAAGAAAGGCTTACCTCTAATCAGAGAACAATTACATGGGCTGGGAACAACAGCATATTGTCAGACCAGAGGAGGCCAGAAAGCTACAACACATCATTATGGGGACTAAATTTCAAATTGTGTCAATGACTATATATTTCTAAGATTCCCTTCTGATGCCTCTATGTCTGAAAATGTTTTGGAGGCAATACTAATCATAGCTATATCACTAACAACAATAGTTATTTTTTTTTTGGAAAGTTTGACTGTTTGCCAGACACTGTGCTAGACACTTTTCATGGATTTTCTTATGCTAGAGAGGGAGTTCTTTTTAAATATCCATTCTGCAGATGGGGAAAATAAAGCTTAGGAAAGGCAAATAAGTCACCCAGAGGCCTATGGTAAGTGGCTAAGTAGCCTTCATTTCCAAGTGTATCTGGTTCCAAAGTACCAGCTCTCTTCAATTACGCCTGGCCATGCTGTTTGCTAGTATAGGAGGCAAGTGTGGAGTAGACACAGCCTTTTGCTTTCTTTATGCAGAATTTCTCTGAAACTTTGGATGAAACTACAGAAAATAAATTGGTATCCATCCTCATTTCCTGGGGTCATTCATTCACTCAACAAATATTTGTGAAGACTTTCCTTTATGTTGCAAACCCTGTCCTTGTGGCTGGGAGACAAAGATGAAATCTTATTTCCTGTCTACTTAATTTACAAAGTACAGGATTGTTCACATGGCCTGATATGGCTGTGGATGGGGTAAAAAGCTGATATTTTGCCAAAGAAGAGAATATGAAGAAAATTGGAAAATTGGGTTGGGTTCCGTAGGGGCTCCTTTTTCCCTTTCATTCCTGATCATTAATGTTCTTCAAGACAAATATTCAGCCACTACCTTTGGGGAAAGAAAAGACTATGAGGATCTTAAAAACGTACTTTATAGGAAGGTCTTCTTCCAGGTTTGTGGTGGTGAGCCCTGGAAATGACATTCATCTGTGTCCAAGTAAATACTCATTATTTCAAAATAAGCCATGGGAGGCTCTTTTAAATCCAGGGTCAACTGAAGCCACCCAAATTTATACCTGACGTTATCCCTCCCAGGCCGCCCCCCCCCCCCCCAACCCGGAGTGTGTTTTAATGAAAGAGGAACACTAAATGTTTTCGCTGCATTTGAAGGCATGGAACTCTGAGGCAGCGAGTTCTGCCTCACAGCCAGAGCTGGCCCGTCCTCACCCTGCCCCTTTCATCTCCCTTTGTTCCGTGTCTACGCCGAGGCTGAGATTTCCCCACCTCTCCCTGTCTTACTGTGGCTCTGAAAGATGATTGCCTTCTGGTGAAGCCCTTTCCCCTTCTTCTGTACCCAAGCTCCGTGTTCAATGAACATCAAAAAGCCTTATCATACCCTGATGGTTTAAATCTTTAAACAGAGCGTAACAGCCGGAGTACATCCAGACCGCTCACATCCCAGAGCCTTGTCACTCTGCGTTCCTGCAACAATTACCAGGAGAGGGAGGCTGCGGAGTGAATCAAGTAGCGCGTGTTGTCTCCCTGGACTCCATGCTGATGCTCTGATCAGGACTTCAGCAAAATTCTGTTTGAAATGAGAATAGACTAATTTTCATCCGACTCTTCTCAGAGGAATCCCATGTGGTCCAACACGCCAAGGGTCATCATTAGAAAACCGCCTTCAAAAGAGCGGAGGCTTCTTGTGGCAAAGCTCTCTCCCTTTGTTAAATTTATAAACATTTATGTAAAAATGTATACATTAATTGTTCAGGCTCTTCTTAGCCTGGAAAGCTATGCCCAGGAATGTACTTGGGGGAAATAAACTCATAAAAATACCCCAAGTCAGAATGAAAATGGCCTCGTTTTGACTGAAAATTCAGAAGAATTCAGTGATCAAAGGCAATTCTTACTCCCAGCTGTTCAAAGGGACTTATATTAAAAAAAAATCAGATGTGACCAAGAATAGAAAAGAACTCATTAAGAGCTTAATGAGACGGTGACAGGTGAAGTCATCAGTTTGCTTAAACACTGTAATATTTTTTTTCCATAGGCGTAAGTTACTCATTTGTTTTGCTGGATTCAATTTAGATTTTCTATAAATCATTATAAAACACAGAAGAGTTCATCAAAGGAGGAACATCTTTCAGTCTTGAGTCACTGGCCATCTATGTAATTAAGATGTCATCTGCCCCACTTGCCCTGGACCTCCATGGAGATGTTTGCAAACACATCCAGGGAAACAAAATATTGAATACTACTACTTTCCCTTCTTCACTGGTTTCCTAGGGAGGGAGAACCCATAGGAGTGAGCAAGTATGCCAGAAAAGGCCTGATTTGAGGAAGTTTAACAATAAGCCCCGTAACCTAAAAGAGAAGGTAAGTTTTTGGTTTCCTCAGAAAGAAAAAAAAAAAAAAAAAAAAAACTCTAGAGATTTATGACTTTTTTTTTTTTAACCAGTTTTGTTTTGCTACTCTGGTGTTTATAAAATATCCAAACCAAGTAAAAATTTTTCTTTCAATTTTTTTTCCTTCTAATTCTCCTAAGCAGCTTAAATCCCTTTTCACTTTCCCCAGGCAAGACCGGATTCTCTTGCACGTTTCCAGGCTCTGACCTTCCTGATGTTGGTCTCCCCACACTAGTAGCCAGTTTTTTTTTATTCTTTAAGTGCTAGAGGAATCATGAAAAATTCAGACACTGGGTTTCCCTGAGACCAATCTGGTGGCTTTTTCTTTGTGCTAACTGCTGCTTTCTATGCATCATTCAAAAGGTACATACCAAGTCGTCAGCCCCTGAACTGCTACTTGGTGTTAAACATGAATATTTGTAGCTTAGCAAGGGACTAAATTTAAAAAAAATTAATATTTGACAAGCCCAAAGAAAGGCATAACAGGTCCAGAAGTATCCATTTGAAAGGTTTTTTATTTGTAAAAAGTCAAAACTTTTTGTACAACTGGAGTGATTCTGAGCCACGAAAGATTCACTTTGAAAAAGCACTGATTACTAGACTTCTTCCAGGAATATCGATTATCATTACACCATTGCAAATACACAGCAAAGTTTTTTTTTTTTTTTGTAGATAATTGAAGGAATATTCATTCCATGCATATGCCACTAATCTCATATGACCAGGAAGCTGAGCTGGATGATCTAAGACTTATTCCAGTTGCACATCAACTATACCTACAATGGCAAAATTGCCTTTTCCCACATTTCTTAATTAGAATTAGAATCAGCTTAGAACTAATAGAATCTCTTATTAGTAACAAAAAGAATGGCTGGCTCTCCAGTTCAAGTGGCATATCTGCATAACTTATAGCCTTAAGAGCTTACAGTCCCTGGTACTCTTGGCTGACTGCCTTTAACTCTCTCATATTAATGAGTTGTTCTAAATTTAGTCTGCTGTGACAAACTAATATTAATACAGTATTTTATGGCCTAGAGCATTGTTAATACATAGGAATGAAAGCCAGAGTCAAAGGAAGGGGGAGAGAGAGTGAGATTACTTTGTGTGATTGTCAAGATATAAGATAATCCAAGTATGTAGATATTAAGACTTAAATATAATACACTGCTTATGGATTTATATTATGTGAAACATTTTCTATTATTTTAAATCCTAGCGGCATTAGTTTCCTATTTTCAGGGGTTTATAACTTGGCCATACAAATTCACTCTGGGCTGAAACTTGGAATGCAGGGTCTTAACCTGGGGACAGTTTATTTATTTATTTATTTATTTATTTTTTGCTTAACCAAATTAAAAGTCAGTTTGGCCATTTTTAACCCAGGCATGTAGCAAAGGAGGAGCTCAGGTTTAGAATACAATTTTGTACACAGAGCTCTAGTCTGTTGCAAAAAAATGGAGATCAGAAAAGAAAACAATAAGTGAGGGATGAGGTGAATTTTCTAAAAAGGAAAATGAAACCTATGAATGCAGCCAATAAACACGACCAAGGGATTTCTTTCCTTAAGTGCAGATTGTACTTTTAAAGCACGTTCTTTGAGTAGCAGTTGATGTATGGGTGTTGGTTTGGGTTGCCACCCATGGGTAGACAGCAAATTCATAGAATTTGCAGAGGGTGTAGGTGTGTGTGTGTGTGTGTGTGTGTGTAAATATAAGGAGTAATAGAAACAGTGTGGGAGTGGGATCAACCCACTCGCTAGCAAGATGCAGTGCTTTCTTTCTAATGAATCCACAACTTCAGAAGAAGAAAAGGGAGTGTCACAGTTATTATCATAGGCAGCTCCCGGTTGCCAGCCGCATCAGTGGGGGAAATGGTGAGGTCCATGTGAGGAAGCACTGGGGTGGGAGCTCCTGGCAAAGGTTAGTTGTGAAACTTGTTCTTAAAGTCCTAAAGGAGAAGGAAAACAGTCCAAATGAAGCAGTGTTTTCATCCCAACTAAAAACACTAAAAGCTAACAGCAAAGCCAGCTCCATAGATACCTCTCATGATGCGTGGGTGTCTGTTTGGCAGGTGTTTTAAAGAAGTCTCTTCATATCTTTTAAAGGGGAGCCTGTGTGGGAAACTGTCCTTGTATTTCCAGGATCTTATATCTTCTTGTTTGTAGAAAAATGTTCATTGATTATAAATTGAGACTTTTCCTTTTTCCTGTCTTCTTTTTCTTTTACATATATTTAATTCTATGACACTGAGGCCAGTTGTTAAAATGTTTTGCTCTTCCTGTAAGTGTCCATTCTGTCAGGTCAATGTGATTAATCCATAGAGCATTCCCTTTCTGCATCAAGCTTCCCAGGGAATCTCTGGAGAAGATCTTTTTTGGTTTTTTTTTTTGGTTTTTTTTTTTTTTTTTTTTTTTGCCTGGAATTTCAGTAAAAAAATTGTGTCATAAGGGAAATGGAAACTGACTGCTCTTCAGAGCATAAGAAAAACCCAAATGCTCCGACCCAGCAAGAGATTGTCAAGTGGCTTCCAGAGTAGAAGTAGCTGAGCAGCTCCTGTGTAGAGAGGATGGAGGCCCTCTGGAACGAAGAAGCTGCACTCATAATCATTGGATCTCCTGTAGGGGACCATGATATATTGATGGGTAGCAACGAATCTGAAGAAACTGAAAATTGCAACAATAAAAAAGGCAGAATAATTAGACATTTCAAAGCTATTGATTCTTTTCTTTAAAAGTGTAGTCAAATGTCACTGAAAGCCAGAAATATTAGTTTGAGGTTTCCAGCTTAAGGTGTCTTCTTGTACAATTTTAATGTCATAGTACTCTTCCTGCTAATGGGTTAAAATAAAGCTTAAACCAATAATCAGATGCAAATTAGCAGTAAATATCTGCTAGGGTGAGCAGCTTCTCTCAGGGCTGCTTATGATCACATTTCAATCCCTGCTGCTTCATGACACCCAGTTATAAGGCTTATGCTTTGAATATGCTGGATTTCACCTACTTGAGATGTATGGCTCATGTTGTTTAGATTTAACTGTTGGTTCTACATTACAGAGGTTGATATGTTTTTGAGCTAAGGAGATGAATTTTTGCCTTGTCAAAAGGGAAAATAAATTCTGTTGTTTTATATTATGCCTGCTGAATTTCACAAATTGAGACCCAGGTAGAAAAAGAAACCATGGGATTTTTAAGCTTTGTTACAAATTTGAATGGGAGCTTCATTTAGCAGAGTTTGGCCCAGCATATTAAATTGGGCACAGTTTTAAGAAAATGTGGGTTGATTTTGATATGGAGAATTCAGGTGAGATACATTGTCAGAACTGACAAAATCATTCTGTGCTTGGAGGAATCTTTTCCTCCTGTATCTTCCTTGGGATGTAATTCCTCTTTCCATGTCTTTTAGTTATTTTTTAATTTGTTCTAATTGTTTATGCATGACAGTAGAATGCATTTTGACACATTGTACACAAATGGAGCAATACTTCTCATTTCTCTGGCTGTGCATGGTACTGAGTCACACCAGTAGAGTAATCACACATGTATAACAGGATAATAATGTCTATCTCATTCTACTGTCCTTCCTATCTTCACCCCCACAACCCCATGTCTTTTTCTTTCTTTCTTTTTAAAAAATTTTTTTGGAGGGGGAGTGGTGACAGGGTGGTTCCTCTTTACATTTACCAAAACCACCTGTTAAAAAGTGAACATCTTTCAAAGGTCTCCCAACATTGTAACTAAAATTGTGTAGTGATTTAAATTTTAATTTAATTTTCAAAAGGAAGTAGCACAGTCACAGTTTCAAAATTCAAAATGCAGTATACAGGAGAAATCTACCTTTCCATGCTATTCTCCAGATACGCTGCCCTGTTTTCTTCAGAATCACTGCAACTATAATTTTCTAGTCACTCTTTTCAGAAATATCTGATGTCCATATTACCCTTTCCTTCCATATAAATCATAGTGTTCTCCCACACTGCTCTGCACATTGGTTCTTTCTCTTAATAATTGACTTTGAAGATTTTCCATCTCAAATCAAAGAGCGTTTCCTCATCCTTTTTTGGAAGGGCAGCACTATATTCCATTTTATCATTGTATTATAATTAGGTAACCTTCAATGAATGGAAATTTAAGGTATTTCCAATATTTCACAATTAAAAGCCTGTATCAAGAATAGCCTTATACATGTCATTTGCAAAAATATCCATAGGATAAATTCCTAGAAATGTAATTACTGATCAAAGGGAACATGTTTGTAATTATCTTGCATAAGGGTTATTATCAATTTACATTTCCTTCAATATTGGATGAGGGTGCTTGATTTCCTATACCCTGATCATCCAGTAAGTGGCCTTTTCAAACGTAATTATCTTTATTAATTTGATAGGTTACAAAAGAAGATACTTTAGTACAATTTAAAAATTTTTCTTCATAGGTTCTTCTTAGAAGACAATAGGATTCATTTAGACATAGTTATAAAAGCATGGAATATAATTTGTTCTAATTCAGTCTCCAGTCTTCCCCTTTCTCTCCCCTCCTCCCTCCCTCTCTGTCCCTTCCCTTTACTAACCTTTCTGCTATTTACTTATGGTTTTTTAAAAAATTCGTGTCTTGTGGATGTACATGATGGTGAGACTCACTGTGGCATATTTGTATATGTACATAGGAAAGTTAGGTAAGATTCATTTCACTGTCTTTCCCTATCCCATCCTTCCTTCCTTCCCTTTATTCCCCTTTGTCTTCAGTATAATTTTAAATTGCATTTTTCCTATTATGAATTGGGGTAAGTTAAATATATTCAAAAATATATTTAACAATCGTTTCCTTTTCGGTTTCTGTGAACAACTTGCTTCTTTTTTTTTTTTTTTGGTACTAGGGATTGAACTCAGGGGCACTTGGCCACTGAGCCACATCCCCAGCTCTATTTTTGTATTTTATTTAGAGACAGGGTCTCACTGAGTTGCTTAGGGCCTCGCTAAGTTGCTGAGGTTGGCTTTGAACTCGCAATCCTCCTGCCTCAGCCTCCCGAGTTGCTGGGATTACAGGCGTGCCCCACTGTGCCCGGCCAACTTGCTTCTATTTTAAATTACTTCTATTAAATAAATCAAATCTCACATTTTCCTGCTTGATTTTGAAGGAGCATGAATCTGGAATTTGAAGTGATGGATTTGTTTATTTCTTAAATATTTGGACAGGAGTCCTGGGAAAAACATCTTGGGCTGATAACAACATGAACAGGGATTTGACTGTATCCCTCCTCTTTAAAGAGTATGAAAGTTTTAATATAACTTGAAGATTTTAAGATAGATCAGGAAGGAATCTTTGGTGTTAAATTTTAAAAAATGCTCAGGTTGTTTGGAATAAAATTAGACACTAAGAAAATTTTGATTCAGTAGAATGCATCTCTGTATTTACACTCCATGATCTGTTTATGTAGATATTTGTGTTCATCTTTTGTTCAATATAGACTGATCCTGTAGTCACATGATCGCATATGTTAACCAGAAGGTAAAAATCATAAAAGAAAGATTGGAAGGAGCTAGTCATTGCACCCACCCTGTTTTTTTAATTTAAAAAGTTAAAAAAATGAAATCTAAAAGTTTTCTTAAAAAAGAAATTCCCAATGATGAGGGGAGTACACCCACATCCCCATTACTCACAACAAATGGTTAACTCTTTGTCATAACTCATTTCCAATCTTAAAATTACACAATTAGCTGAAATCCCCTTTAATCTTGAGTTTCATTTCTTTCCTTCCACTAAGGGACAATCACTGCCCATTTAAAAAAAATTTCATACACAAGCCAGGCATGGTGGTGCATGCCTGTAATCCAGCGGCCTGGGAGGCTGAGGCAGGAGGATTGTGAGTTCAAGCCAGCCTGAGCAAAGGCAAGACCCTAAGCAATGTAGTGAGACCCTGTCTCGAAATAAAATACAAAATAGGGACAACAAATGGTTCAAGTGGTCAATCAACCCCCGATTAAAACTCCACCACCAAAAAAAAAAAAAAAAAGAAAAGAAAAGAAAAGAAAAGTCATACATGTGAAATTTATGTATACTATATATAATACATATCACATATGTAACATATATTATATGTAGCATATATTATATATATATATGCAATCCTTAAGCAACATTTAGTATTATTTTGGGTACTTTAAAAAATGTAAGTGGTTCAATAACAGTATCATCCTGTATCTTGTATTTTTTATTGTACATTATAGTTTTTTTTTGAGATTTATCCATGTTTATATATACACATATATGTATAATAGAATATATATTTCTATCTCCAGGCTCTTATTTTTATTTTTATGAGGTATTTCATTATATTAGAGTCTCAGATTCTGTTTGTCTTCTCTATTGATAGGTATTTAGGTTGTTGCCAATTTAATGTAATTGTCAATGTTCATTCCTAAAAATCAGCTTATGGGATCTGTATATAAACTCAGGACACATGTGAGTCAGGAAAAATGAGGGAATTCAAACACAGAGAGGCTTAGTGACTCAGCTAAGTTTTGTTAACGCTCTCAAATAGAAACCAGTTTTCCTGATTCTTCACATTAGGATCTTGGAGTGACTTTGTACAACTTTTCACTCCTTAAAGCTTGGGGTGACATTTAAAAAGTTGTAACTGAGCCTAATTACACAGCTTGGGTTGGGAATAGCTTGTATTTCCATCCTGTTTTAAAATTCTGTTTTACACTCAAATTGATTTCAACACATTTGTCAAGAAATAACTATCCATGAAATGGATGTTTTAATAGACAACAAAATCCCAACAAATTTTTCCTCATGCATGTTTAAATTTAGGGAAAATGTTAAAAGGAACAAAAACTCTTTCACATAGCAATTTTCCCCAACTAATTTTCCTTACAGAAATACATTCTTAAAATATTGCTGACATTTTTATACAGAACCAGGACTTTAGTAGATCTCCCCTGCAACTTCAATTTCCATTTCCTTTTTCAATGACTAAAATTTTGATGAGAAAGGATAAGATTAAATCTTTTGCAAGCAGGAATTTTTCTCCTACATACTATGAAGGTGATTAGAGGCTGAGAAGTTGAAAGTTGTCGAATAGTTACCAATGAATGTAATACTTTAGAAAGAAGGGTACATTTTATGTATGGTGCTGCTCATAGACTTACAGAACATTCCAGCCGAAAGGATCTTATACCATAAATGCATGATTTGCTCAATATCATATAGGGTGCTAGCAGTTATGAGCACATGAGGACCGTGTAATTACAAACTAATGTAATTTTAGCTTTCTTCTATTTCTCAGAAAAAGAGGGGGCATGATGTTCTGTAGATGTGTTTAAAATTCAGAAAAGGGAACAAAAGTTTCTGTTAATATACTAAAATAGGAATATTTTACTTTATAGAGTTTAAAGTATTTGTGTGGTTGGTGCTGCATTTGGAACCTCCATCACTGAGTATCTAATTGCAAATGATATACTGATGAATGCACAATGTCATAGTCTTGGTGGAATTACTTCTGTGGAAGAAATTGGTCCTTCTGACTAGGATCACCTTCGCAGGGTTTCAGCAGATGTAGGACCCTGGGGAAGCTCCAACTCTACTCTCTTGGGGATCCAAGTGTGCTTGCCCTCCCAATATTGGATCAGGTGTCCCTCTTATGTTATCTTAGAGAGCCCAATATTTATCCCCCTCTTGTCCATTTGTGACAATATTTCATAATTCCCTGATTGCTTGCTCTGTCTTCTTCACTTGTCAGTCCCTGCTGTAGGGTACATATATTTGGAACTGGATCCATGTTTTTCACCATTACATCCCATGTGACTAGCAGAGTATGGAGTTAGAGTAGGCAGTCTTTAGGGTTCATTAAAAGTTGTAAAATATGAATAAATGTTCTAATTGGAAGATTGGCTTGGGAAGAAATGTGCACCATCAGGATTTACAAAGTTTAGCATACAATTTAAAAAATGCTAAATACTCATCACTGTGTTTTTTTTTTTGGGGGGGGGGTGGGTACTGGGAATTGAATTCAGGGGCACTGGACCACTGAGCCACATCCCCAGCCCGATTTTTATTTTATTTAGAGACAGGGTCTCACTGAATTGCTTAGCACCTCGCTTTTGCTGAGGCTGGCTTTGAACCTGTGATCCTTCTGCTTCAGCCTCCCAACCACTGGAATTACAGGCAAGTGCCACTGCACCTGACCCTGTCACTATTAAATGAGTAAAATGAATTAAAATTCTGTGAAGAGGTTTGAAAGTACAGGCCTTCCCTTTTTACCTCTGCTAAGAAGTGACTAGTTATGTTTTCTCTTTCTTTTTTTATACTCTTGTAGTAAGAACATTATCATTCTTGATTTTTACAGCAAAGTAAATCTCTAGAAGTAAATTGTTGCTTATTATCATAAACATTCTGTGGACTATCCACCACTTCATCTGTTTTTTTAGTTTACGGAGTGGAGATCCACATCATTGCCTGTAATGGTTTAGTTATGAAGGGTCCTCCGAAAACTCAAGTGTGTGACGATGCAGAAATGTTCAGAGGTGAAATGATTAGGCTCCAAGAACTGTAATTTAATCAGTGAGTTAATCCATTTGATGGACTAATAATTTGAAAGTACTTGGTGGTGACTACAGGCAGTAGGGTGTGGCTAGAGGAAGTGGGTTGGGGTTTATATTTAACTGTATCACTAGCCAAAAGAAATAAACATGTCAAACTTCAATATTAATTAATATTGTTAGATTATCAAATGTAAGAGTCTAAAAATATCCAAATGTTCCATGAGTAAATATTACACAATATTTTACCTGTTATAACAAAATTTTAGAAAGAAAATATAGGCATTATCAACAAGGTAAAAATGAAATGAATATCTTTATCTGAAACAACTGTGGTTTCTAGTTGCAGGTTCTACCTGATTATCTCCAGGTGTCTTTTCTTTGAAGCCCATGAATATTGAGGTAATCCCAGGGCCTGCAGTAGCCTTTTAGAGTTTTCTCACTAGAGGGCAGCATTTGACCAAATGTCCAAATAGGTTTCCAGGCAAACTGGGAATATCCATGCAGATCACTTTAATAACTCAGTTAGCAGCCTTACATGGATTTCTAATTCGATTTGTTGGGCTGGGACCCAATTTAGTTTGATAAGCCTTTAGAAAAGAATTTTAGGGATTTATTCCACTAATAAATATGAATTGTTTTTAGATAGGTTTCATATCAGGTTTGTGAAAGTCATGCTTACCCTAGACCTTCCATTGTGTAGGCTTTTAAATGCACATAAATTATTATGCTAAATTATTTATTATTATAACCGAATAAAACATGAGTGGTGTTACTGCTTTAGCAGCCCTCTGTTTTTTTAACCTTTCTGATGGCATCTATTTCCCTGTTAGTCTTGTCAATGTTGTTTCACTTGGAATTCTGATTTTTCAGCATGGGCTGCAGAAATGTTGTTGATGCCTGCAAGAACAGCTGATGGAGGGTCACCCTCGAGGAAGATGCTCTTCTCTGATCTGGGCCTTGAGAATAACAATACCTCCCATCTCCTGGAGAGCGTGCTCAGATGCTGGCCCATGGAGTGAGATTTAGGACATCAAAAGATAGACTCATCCTTGATTTGGGGGGACAAGAAGAGTAATTTCTTGGTACTCATCATTATTTTGATGGTGTTGTTGGGGGATAAAACCTCTTCTTTTATTTTCTAGTACAAAGTTGAATGTATAGTGGAGCTATCTGTTGTGTTAATCAGTTTTATGTTACTGTTACAAATACCTGGGGTAATAAACCTATAAAGAGATAAGTTTTATTTTGACTCATGGTTTTGGAGGTTCCAGTCCATGATTGGTGGACACATTGCTTTTAGGCCTCCCCTTGACCATCAGCACATTGTGGAGGGAGCATGTACCAGAGCAAAACCATTCACCTCATGGCTGGGAAGTGAAAGAGAGAGAGAGAGAGAGAGAGAGAGAGAGAGAGAGAGAGAGAGAAAGGAAGGGGCTGGGGTCCCAATATCTCTTTCAAGGGCATGCCTCCAAAGATTGAAAGATCTCCCATCTCTTAAGTATCTACCTCCTGAGAGCACCAAGATGGGGACCAAGTCTTTAATGCATGCACCTATGGGGGATATTTAAAATCCAAAAGATAGTATCTGGGATATCCAATTCTTTATGGAAACTGTATATGACAGCTAATTACCAACTACATCCCATCATTTGCTAATAGGAACATTGATACAGAAGCCAATGTTGGAGAAAAATAGCATTATCTTAAAATAACCATTTAAATAGTCTTTTTTGCACTATGACTTATTGCTCAAAGAAACTGTTCAAATAGTCTCAGCAGAAATTTGTATCTGCAATACATACATATATAGGTTCATGTTCACTTGTGCATATATTGTGCCATTGATTTGTATTTTTGAGTCTTGGTATGAATTTATTCTAGTGGTAACTTGTTTTCTAGGTGTAAGTGATAGTCATATTTGGCCCCCTACAGCATTGAAAAGAGACATTTTTACTATTCTATTTTATATAAATATAAAATGAATTATCAATGAAATATCAAAAAGTAGCTTTAAAAAGACTTGAGGTATTAAACTGGGCTTCTAATGACTGTGTATGCAGAACTAAATTTCTTGAACATTGTGATTGTTAGATAAGGCAATTTAGGAACAAATATTTTTCTCAGAAAGGTCAGAGAAAATATGAAAGCAGAAATGCTACTGCATGAGGTGCTTGAGCAGAATTTTTTCATTTTTATGTTCTTCAACCTTCCTGCCCATATTCAATAATAACTACCAGAGCCCGCCCAATTTCTTCTTCACGTTAGGAGATCGATTCGGGAGATTTTGACCACTTCCATTTCATTTATATGTTTCCAAAGGCTTGACTAATTAGCATACTTTTGCAAAAAATCTATAATTTAAACAGTTTATCCAGTTGCTTCAGGGCCAATCCCATTTTATTCGGTATTCAGAACATATTTGAGGTTAATATTTACATTTTTTTAGAATTAGAATGAAATCCTCTAACTTGTAAAGAACATTGTCTCTCTTTTATAAAAGATCAACTGGAAATAATCTAACCAATTAGATTTGGTGAATAATAACTCTTAGACATAGGTAACTGACCAAATGCTAACTTTCCATTCAGATTTACATACTTCTAATGAATGTTTTTTGGCACTCTCAGAGAATTCAAGGAACTGGTAAACCCAAATGATCCATTTCCATACCATTTCCTCTCTGAGTACTGTATGTCTGTGGATGAAGTGAGAGAAACAGAAGTTGGAAGGCAGATAGAGACTTTCCAAACCTTTGTTTGTTCATGGAATAAACGTATATAGAGTCCTGCTCCATGACAGACACAGTGCCAGCTACTAGAGATACAGCAATGATTAGGAGACAGTTGCTGCTCATATTCAAGTACAGTAACAAAGAAAGTGACCAATTATTGTGCCCAGTGTGACAAAAATTGCCTGTATATTATAAGAAGCATGGTGAATGGTCTTCTAATCTCTAAGGATCAGGGAAGAACTACTTGATAAAAGAATGCATGAAAGAACTGATAGGAGTTAGAAGGAAGAGGGAGAAAATGAGGGGGGCAGAGAAGAAAGTTTCAGACAGAGAAGCATGTGTGATCCAATAGAAGCAGGAGACGGGATTTTAGGATTGGGAATATTGAGCCATCACATTAAAAAAAAAAAAAGAAAAAAGTAGTTACATTTGTTTGGAGCAAAGGTATTTTGTGGAATTTTAGACAGTGAAGAGTTAGGCAGGAGCTGCATCATGAAGGACTTTGCTGAAGACTTTAACACTCTTTTTCTTCTCTACAACTACCCTTGTTATCACCATGTGGGGGTAGTTATTTGGACTTCCAACATATCACTTGGGGGAAAGACTGTTGGAACCATAATTTTTTCCTAAGAGATCAAAGAGAAAAGTCAGCAATGGGGATGGGGAAGACTAATACTTGGAGTAGTGACTAAAAGTATGAAATTTGCCTAGGTTCAAATCTTAGCTGTCACTAACTGGCTGTGTCACCCTGGGAAAGTTGTTTAGCCTCTCTATAATCAAGTTTCCTTGTCTGTAAAATGGGGCTAAAAATGATGCCCACCTTCATTATTATGAGTATCAAATGAACTTTTGGTTGTAAAGTTATTAGAACCATCACTTATTAGTGTATTCATAATACACTAATATGAGTGCTTCCTGTGAACCTGGCTTTTGCATGTCACTTCATTTTGGTCTTTAGCTCTGTGAGTAACTATTATTAACATATGTCATGGATTTAAACAACTCAAGTTGAAAAAGAGTTGGTAAATGGCTGAAGAGCACATGAAGGTAAACTGGGTCAGAGCCCATGCTGTCACGGTCCTTTTCTGTGGAAAGAAACAGGTAACTGTTATGTCAAACGCAGCTGCCCTGGTCCACATGGGAGGCATGTGGCGCCACAGAAGGCAGCTCAGGATTTGGTCAGACTCCTTGGAGAGCTGAAGCCCACACCTTGGGGGGAAGAAGACGCCAGGATTCTGAATTAACTCTCACTCCTCTTGGTCCTGTGGAGTCTTCACCTCAAGAGACCTGGGCCCTCATTTCAGAGAACAGCTGCCCTTGAGTGTGGGCTCACAAACCCCTTAGACAGAAATGTGCTACATTTCTGGGTGAAGCCTCCTTTAGGAAACACCATGGAAAATCTAAAATGTTCCTTGCTATTGAGCCAGTCCTGGAGTTAGAAGCTTTTGTTTGCTTTGTGTTTTTCAGGTCTATGCTCGATTGGCATCACAGAGCTGGAGTTAGGAATGTGGACTTTAGAGTGAGTCTATGATACTTAATACTATTATTAACACCCAGCACCAGCCAAGTATGTAGTGAATGCAATACCAGATACTAGGCAAAGCCCTGCGCACCACTTGCCCTGGTTAATCCTCACTGCAATTCTAACAGGTACTGTTGTCATCTCTGCTTCCTAGGTGAAGAAGCCAAGGCTCAACTGAGTTAAGTTGTTGTCCATAGCCAATAGCATGGTAGCCTTGGGTGCTGGCTGCAGTGTCAGGTTGCCCAAAGATGAATCGTGAAATATCTTACAGTCTGCATAAACTAGGGGGGTGGGCAACAGAACCTCTCGAAGCTTGAGTTTCCTTATCTATAAATCAAAAAACAAAAAGTTTTTTCTAAGGTTGCTAGGACATAAATGAAAGAGCATATATGTCATAGCTGTCACAGTGCTGGTGTGCAGTGGGTGGGGTAAATAGAGGTGAGCTGCTGGCTGACTGTCTCCCTGGGCCCTGCTCATGGTCAGGAGCACTCATCTTGGTGTCTGCTTAGATCAGTGTCTCATGTGCTTGCTTTCTCCTCATGAACTTCATCATTGCTCAGTGAGCTCCTACTAGGTGCTGGGCAGAGTTGGGGAAACAAGAGGAACTGTGTATGGAGCTGGTAATGTGCTACAGAAAGTTAGAGAGCAATTGCACCATCCTGGAATGGAGTAGGCTGGGAACACTTTAGGGAAGGCAAAAGTAAAGGTTAACACTTATGTGGCACTTCCTATTTGCCAGATGTGGCTTGCATGCCTATTTTATATCTGAGATCATTGAGGCACAGCTATACAGAATAACTTGCCTAAGGTCATACAATTTACAAGAGAGAGAATAACCCAAGATTGAAAACTGGGCAGTCAACTCCTGTATCTCTTTGCTTGTGAGCTGGCCTTGAATGACAATAATGATGACATCAACAACAGTAGTAACAGTGACTTATTACTTTTGAATAATTACCATGTGCCAGGTAATTCACTTCAGTATATTATCATTTTAATTCTTACAATAACGCTGTGTAGCAGGATCATAACTCAGGCTTTGAAGATGAGCAAAGAAAAACTTAGAATTGCCATCTAAGATATGATGGAAACACTTGCCCAAGGACTTGCAATTAGTAAGTCGAGGTTGAATTGCCTCTAGAAATGAGACAACTGCTCTTTTACCTTGCCATTCTTGTCTCACATAAATGAATACAAGTGAGGAAGGAGACCATTCTAGGTACTGTGGAGATTGGGCTGCACATGGAGTTGCAGCTGCCAGTATGGACAATGGTTTGGCTGGAGGTGTGTGTGTGTGTGTGTGTGTGGGTGTGTGTGTATGTGTGTGTGTGTATGTGTGTATGGAGAATGGAAGAAAAAACTTGAGAGATGCTACTGGCATTTAAAACAAGACTCAATGATTAATGCCTTCCAACAATCCAAGACACTTCAGGTGCAGGTAAGAGGGTGTTTTCAGATGAGGGGTGATTTCTTCAAGCCACCCTGATTGTATTTCTGTTGACTGTCCTATACTCAGTTCAAATCTCCTCAATTTACCTTCTTGTCTCTTATTTTCAGCTTGATCCAAGAACAGTTTTAGCAGATAAAAGTCCAGATTTAGCAAATAAAAACACAGGATATCAGCTAAATTAGAATTTAGATAAGCAACACATAATTTTTTGGTATGTCTCACGTAATTATATAAATGCAACCACATCTAGGAGGTCCATGGAAAGTCACATTTCTCAGCTATGGAGCTTGGACAGCCCTGGTGACAGCTTAATAAACTACCACCTACATATTTCAGAGAGGGCTCCCCCCTAAATGGTGCTATCTTCTCCTGTGTGTGGTCACCCAGAAGAAGTCCTGTCAACTAGGCTTCACCTCCTCTACATTCAAAACACCATATCTGGTGACCAATTAGAAAAGGGGATTCAGAATAAAAACTGGGCTTAAAGAGACTGTGCCAATAATTGCCAGTAGATGTGCTGCCTTGTTATATAGCCATGTGTTCCTCATTTGGCTTTGTTAGCTACCAGGAGGTCTTCTTGCAAATAGGCATCCTAGCATTCGCTGGGCTTACTCTTGAAACCCCTCCTTGGTTGCTGTCCATGCCCCCACCCCCCATTTGATCATGGCACACCACCTTCAATGCGGGCACACTGCCAGCAGAGCAGATGGCTGTGAACCTTGGCATGCCAGGAAACCATTAGGTTCATCAGTGTGAGCAACAGGGGGCAAGATTCTATCTGCAAATGTGAAACTACCAGCCCTGTAGGGCAAGGGGCAGAAGCCCTCTTGATCTAGGGGGCTGACCTTTCAGTCCCAGGTACTGTCTCTGCAGAACTACAAGTTTAGAGCGCGGCAGGAAGGAATGGCCTCGGGAGAGACTGAGCAAGAGAGGAGGAGGCTGCTGAAATCGACAAAAAGCTCCATTTCTACTTGGCTAGAGGGCACTGAGGGCCCGGGCGCTTCTGGGTGACAGCGAGTGGATTCAGCAGGAGGCTGCTTCCCATTTCTGGTGAGTAATCCCCTGTAGAGAAGCAGAAGTCCGCCAAAGGACAGGTTGTGCTCTAGTTTCTTACACTTGTGTGTGTGGGGGGGTCATAGTGTTTCCCCTAAACCCGAGATTCTTCTCATTTACTGGTCAAACAGACACAGAGGTTAAAGTAAAAAAAGCTGCCCTTAAACTGGAGCTGAAGATTGAGGAAAGCAGCAGAGAAAGGGCAAACAATTATTAGAAAGGTAGGTAGGTATACACTTTGTTTTCTTTTAATCAATTTTTTTTCTGTTTAAAAATGCTTAACCATCAGAAAAATCTCAAATACTATAAAAATCTACAAAAAAAAGGATATGTCTTCTAACTCATGGGCCTAAAAGATACTTAGTATTAATTATTTGTTGTATATTCATGCAAATATTTTTCCTTGAATAGCAGGTGCCCACTCTGAAATCAGTTTTCTTTTGATGAAACAATCTAGTTTTCTCCCTCTTCATTGAAATATTCTTGTTGAGGTGTAAGTTAATAAAAGACATATACTTGATGTTAATGCTGCCAGACCCAAATCATTTATTTATTCCTAATGTTAAAGAAAGTGCTGAGCTCTCTTATTTCCAGTTCTGATGGTTACATTGTCAATTTCATGCCATTCAGACTAAATGAATCCTCATTTACAAATATTAATGTGGTTGATGTATCATTCAATTTTCTTGTGTAAGTAGTCTCCTTGGACCCTCCTCTTCTTGAACCATTGATCTTGCTCATATTTTCTCTTGGCCCAGTGCTCTAGAACCAATTTCTTTTCTGATTTCTGACCCATTTATTCAAGTGCATGTGGACATTAATACTTGGATATTTTACATGCACCTAAATTCTGTACCTCCCCAGTTGGTGCCCATCCATTAACATTAAATGTATCATCATTCATCAGATCATCAATATCAGAAATTGGGTCTTTATTCTTTTTCTCTTCATAGTCTATATTCAATCAAATGACAAAAGATTTTATTACCTAAATGTTCCCCAATTCTTTGTTTTCAAAGACATCCATACTGCCTAAACTCACTCCCTGAAAATAGACCCCAGTTACTTCTTGCCAAAATGCAATTACAGTAAAAACATTTTGCTGTAGTCAAAAGAAACAAACGCTGCCCAAGTACCCCGTTCTCTGTGACCCGGCTTAACCCAGTAGTAGAATTTAGAGATCCTGGAGAGATGGATCAACTCTTTCCTCCAGGAAAGGCTTCCAAATGTCATTCCTTTCAGCTGAGGATTCGCTAAGATGTACTCCCTGAAAAGTATCTGCAGCACAGCTGGTATATGGTGCCACGTAAATAGTTATGTCTCTTTTAACAGACAATTAAGCAAGGGCTAAGGTTGAGATTCCCTGTGGAAGTTGAACAAGGAAGGCTGCCTGGAGAAAAGGACTGTCTGTGCTTTAGATGAGCAGCCAAGAAAGTATCTGTAGGTAGGTCAAGATTTCAACTCAGAAAAGAGTTTTTATTCTTTTAATGTGAAAACAAATGTGTGATCAAGGGTCCAAAGTTGTGCTCCAAATAATAATGCTAATCTGGAAAAATGGTAAAATAGATTTAGCTAGATTCCCGACTTTATTGTAAAACAAAAACCAAACCTCAAACAGCTATAGCACGCTCAGCTTCAGCAATCCTGAGTCCTGGTGTATCATAACCTCCAAGGTGAACTGTGATGAAATGTGAACCAAGGTAAATGAATGCAGCTGCTTGGTGCTTGCGATTATTATTTATGAATCAGTTAAGAGCTGGTCTGTGCTACAAAATGTAATAGCTGTAGGTTTAGAATACCCTTTCTGACAACCCAGGACCAATTATCTAAGACAACATCTAAGTTGAAAAAAAAATTGCTTCTCTTTCATTGCTCTAAATACCAGCAGGCAGAGATGCTAGGGGCAGCAGGGCAAGTCTCTGTTCCTTCAGTTTAAGTGCCCCATCTTGTTTTTTTCCATCCGAAAAGCAGCTGTTGTAAAAGAACACTGTTTCCAATGGTTATCAAAGAATTGGAAAGTGGATTGATGGTAAGCTATCGTGGTAACAGATTTTTTTTTCGGTACTGGGGATTGAATCCAAGGTCTTGAGCATGCCCGGCAAGTACTTTGCCATTGAGCTGCAGCCCCAACCCTAAAATTAGTCTTTTGGAAAGAGTCAAGATCAGAACCATCTAATGGCCTCAGATGGATAATAATCTTATTATTCTCCAGAGTGTCTACATTTGGTTTTGAGTAGATTCTGGTCTTAAAAACCACATGATCTGGAATGGTAATCCTGGAGAGGGATGGGTGGTGAATGGCCATGCTTGAGAAGAATAAACGTCACTGAGCGTGCTAGGATCATCATCCACTGAATCCTGAGGCCAGCAAAGCCTACCTAGCCTCCTTGTTGCATCTTTCTACTGCCTTTGGTTTTCCAGGTTTTAAGAATAGTTGTGTGATGGTGATTAACAGGCCTGCACTGGAAACACTCACTGTGTAAGTCACCTGACACACAGGGTCAAGAAGATGGGAGAGTGGTGTTCCTTTTGAGGATACTGTTCAGCACCCACATTATGACTGTACATTTGTAACCTAGGAAGTCACCTCATCTTCTTGGGGTTTAGGATTAGACTTTGGCTTATTATTTATCTTTGTGTTCATCATAATATTGACATAGAGCTGATATTCCATAAGCTTTGGGAGAATGGATGGTGGAAATGAGGGCTTGCTCTTGTAATCCCCAAGGTGGTGTTAAATGCACAGCTTTAAGCACAGCAGCAAAGGGACTGAGGTTTCTCTGAGATGCTCACATGTATTAAGGAAGCTCTCTTACCCAAAGAAGGAAAGAAGAGAGACAGTAAAGAACCAGGTGTGGCTAAATAAGAGTTACTGCACCACCTCAGCTTTACAGTTAGCACCAGGGAGGAAATCGTAGATCAACAGGTGGACTCTATCATCACTGTGATGAGAAATAAGCAAATTAGTATAAAAATTCAAATTCCCATTTAAAATAAAAAAGCTAATGCAGATAACAATCAATTTGCCTTACATTAGCTCTGTATCAAATTCTACCAAGGTTCTACGTGTGCTTTCAAAATAGGACGTGTTATCTTAGGTTAGCCAGAGTCGTTAAGCAGAGAGGCTGGCTGCATTCCCACCCTCTTGGCTTTCCCAAGAGAGGGGAAGTACCGAATTGTCCAAGACCAAAGCAAAAAAATTTGCAATATTTAATTATATCAGCTTCTTTAATGTGAAAATGTAATGTTCACGATTTTTCAACTTTCCTTAAGTTGTATGTATTTGTGAGTTGTCCTAAGGACAACTTTCCTTTTTTTTTTATTATACTTCTAAGAAAACCAAGTAATTTGCACTTACACGAAGAGTTCTTTCATGTGTTTGACAAGAGTTGGAGACCAGAATAGACCCAACTTCAAAAAGGAAGTTGGAAGGAAACCTCAGACTCTGACACGGAACAGGAAATCTGGGGGATTGTAACCTCTCTGCCATGAAGTGGTGTGAAGTACTGCTTTCACTCTGCACGTGGGGCGATGAAGTGATGTTACTGTGGAACATCGTATTTGCCAGCCCCACCATACTTAAGCGGACTGAATCCATCACATATATGCCAGCATCATTTTGCTTTTGTTCTTTCAGATCAAAACTGCCTTTTCTTAAGCCTGGTATTTCAGGTGGTAAAATGCGAAATGGATTTTTGAAGGAAAAATATTTATTTGGTTTATCATTTGTTTATGTCCTTGAACTTTCTCACAAAGCAGAGTCAGAATATATACAAACCATCAGCTGGATTTCTGGCTTGGAAGAGTATAGCAAATAAATCTTTTGTTTTGCTGCATCATAAAAATTCTCCTTATTTGGCATGATTAATCACTGCAGCAAGTGTTCACTACCTTTCATTAAAAGTGTAACTATAAAACAAAACTTTTATTTTTATCTCTTTTTAAATGTTTGTTTTGTACTCCAAAGAATCCTTGCCAATAGTCAGTGATCCATTTGTAATGAAATTTCATACTATATTTTAAATGGATTTGTGTGTGTGTGTGTGTGTGTGTGTGTGGTGCTGGGGATTGAACCCAGGGCCTTCTGCTTGTGAGGCCAGCATTCTACCAACTGAGCTGTATCCCCAGTCCATTAATACTGTATTTTTTAAAAAAAAAAAACCTTATCAAGAACTTGGTCATCTAACTTGCAATGATAATAACACCAGGCCCAGAATTATTTGGGTGCAGAGTGAATGCCAAGCAGATTTTATAGAATAAAGAATGTGCTTTCATTCTTTGAGGTTTGATCTAAGTGGTGATTAACACTAACCAATGTTTTCTGGGGTTGCTTCTGGGATTAATGCTTTCTTAAAGACATACACATTTTATACAAAGAAAACAGTGCCTCCTAAATTCTTTCTTAAACCCCAGCTAAACTTCACCTGTTTGCTTTTGTCATGAGGGAAGAACAAATCCAGACTAAACTTTAGCTTTAGCAAGACAAAATCTGGTTAGAGACAATGAAGAAGGCCCCAGTAAAATTTATTAAATCCTGGACTCAGTGGTGATGGTGATGAACCTCAGGTGTAGAAAGCATCTGAAAAAATTACCAAAATTTCTTCTCTGGATTGTATCAATCAGATCTTGACTGCAGGCAGGGATGAAAATAAATGGCTAAGAAGACCACCTGTACCTCCCTGAGACTGTGTCTGTTCATTTCTTTGTGGAAATCTGGTCATTCATTGGAGGGGCATCAGTGCTGGACCATAAGTTGGGTGCTGGGCATTGGGTGTAGGTTATCTCCACACCATTCTGTGCTAGCTTCTTAGTCCAGTGTCCACCTCTCTCAGGCAGCTCAGCACTCTGGCTCTTCTCCTGTCCCTGAGATCTCAGGGGAGGAAGCGTTTCCTGTTGCCAGTGTGTTGCTGCGTAAAGATTTCCCAGGATTTAAG
Organism: Glaucomys volans; assembly: GCA_020662805.1. NCBI lineage: Eukaryota > Metazoa > Chordata > Mammalia > Rodentia > Sciuridae > Glaucomys > Glaucomys volans. The sequence continues at coordinate 908,637 of JAJEJO010000139.1, forward strand.
TGTAATCCCCAAGGTGGTGTTAAACACACAGCATTAAGTGCAGCAGCGGAGGGAGGCAGAAGGATTGAGGTTTCCTCTGAGACGTTCACTTTTATTAAAGGAGCTCTCTTACCCAAAGAAGGAAAGAAGAGAGACAGTAAAGAACCAACTGTGGTTAAATAAGAGTTACGGCACAGCTGTTTGCCTAGAAGAGTTAGAGAAATACCAGGAAATAACACTGGGCACAAGGGGAGCAGGTCAAATAATTAACAGCTCAGGTTTGTGATGCCACATTTAATATGGTCCTTTGGGGCCACTTTTCTCTAGAACTCTTGGATTGAATTCTCTACATGATATGTCATTTCTGAAACACAAGCAGATTAAAATGTCCTGATACACCATTAGACTTATAACAAGCAATATCTAGCAACTAACCTGGAGTAGCAGAGTTGTGGGTGCTGTGCTTGGTGTGGAGAGATGTTCATATTTCATTAAATAAGTGTCTGGATGCTAGGGTAGATGGAGTAAGCCTAAATTCGTCTGAATGATCCTGAAACGGGGTGAGAAAATTAGTATACACAAAAAGATTAACATTCTACAGTTTGAAGGAGGAGGACTGACATGAATTCATCAACGAATCCTGAAAAAATAGGACTAGTTGACCCATTCCTTGAAATAGAATTAAAATAAATTTCAGTTGAATGAGAAGTTAAAACATTGAATTTTCAATTCCAGGATGTGAAAATAAGAGATAACTTCTTAAATATGTAAAAGATAAATTCATGAATACCAGGTTCATGAATGCTAATTAAAGGAAATATTGATGTTGTGAAATTATTCTTAAACCTCAGGGTGATGCTGAGAAGATCATCCTCATCTTTCTGAACTAGACCTTCATTGCCATAGTTTGAGTTGTTTTTTTTTTTTAAATCAAGAATGGTTTTACTTTTCACTCTGGCTGATGAACTCCTATTCACACTTCACAACCCATCTCAGTTTGCCTTTGTGAAACCATTTGAGTCTCCCTATTCATCCTTCCTTTTCTCAAAAACATTTTAGGTACAAACCTCAGTGATGGCAAACACAGTGCATTCTGACATATATATATATGTGTGTGTGTGTGTATATATATATTTTTAACCTCTTTCCTCTCTCCCATACTTGACTATGGGGCTCCATATGCTGTCAGCACTGAGCATGTTCTTGAAAAGAAGCCCAGTGTTTATAACATTTTTAAAGCCAAGGGCTAAAATTCTCTTTCAAATTTCAAATTATTCAACCATATTTGATCCAACATAGCACTTTCATTTTGAGAGAAATTAATACCTAAAAAATCATTTGTTTTCCTTCTGATTAGAGAAAATACATAAAACCTAATGGACTTATTGATTTAGACCTTCTGCAAAACATTCCAAATAATCCCTCTAGTAGACCCTCTCTCTTCAATATCCTTGAAAATATTCTTTCAGAACCTGGGTAGAATTATGTCACCCATTTCCCCAAACATCATGGGCTCCCCATTATCAGTAAAGTCAAACTTTTCAGCATGATATGCAATATCCATAGGGCATGACCCCATTGTACCCTTTTCATGCTTATTTCCCACTGTATCTTCTGCTCTCACTGTTCCTTTGTCAGAGCTCTCAAAATACCCCTTTACTCTCTTGCCTTTGTTTTTCCTTATTGTCTGCCTGGTCTTCCTTCTCCCACTTTCCCTTATAACTAAGTGCAGGTACCTCTCTATTGGTCCCCACATCCTTCTGCCCCAGTGGTGATTGTATCCCTACTTAGCACTTATTTCTTAAATAACTTTTGTGTCTTTTTCCTCAACAGACTAAGTTCACTGAGCCTTTGAAATCCTGAGCACAAAATCTAGCACCAGGTTTGACAAACAATGCATTAGTAGTTGTTTTCATCTCCTGCCCTTGAGATATTTTTCAAAGTTGTGGGACCAAGAGTTCCAAATACTGAGAGGAAGAGGTTAAAAACATTAGGCTGAAAACTGACTGAATATCTTTCTATTTCATTTTCCCTCAAGAGTGAAGGTGAAACAGATGGAAATGTCTGTATTTAAAGGATGTTTCCATAAATTACTCTGTGTAAAAGACACCTAGGAGCCCACTCAGTCATGAGAACTCAGGCCATTCAGCCTTTGTTTTCATTGATTTTTCAGTTATCTTGTCACAGCCAGGCACAAAATAATGCTAATTGGATGAGGCTTATCTAAGGACACCTTATTAAGAAACTAAAAAAGGATCTGGGAAGGTATAAAGGTGATACCAAAGCTTCAGGAAAGGGAGAGATAAAGTATTATATGTTTGTCAGAAGAGAGAGTCGAACCAGTTCTTAAGCACCTGAAAAGAAAACACAGGGCAATATTTATCTTCCAAGATGGCACAACCTCTGGGCTCTACTTCCTGCTATCAATATTGAAGTCACTTTCAGTAAGGAAGGATACAAAGCTTCCCTTGTGCTTACCACCCTACCAGGGGCTGGGGAAGCCAGCATCATCTTTATCTCCAGGGCCTGTGTGTCCAGCAGAGGAGACAGATGTGTAAAGTTACAATACCAGAGTGAATTCAGTAATTTGAGAGAAGCAGAGTGAAAGAGGGCAGCCCACCTCTGGGTGAGTGGGGCCAAGAGAGCTTCATGCACACACTTGAGTTGTGTCTTGGAGGATGACATACAGAGGAATGAAACCTCAAGATTGCTTGCATCAGGTACAACAATTTTCCAGAGCTAAAACTTTGTGATTTGGTCCCTTTCACTGGGGAATTACTGGGTTGGAAGTGACCATGGATCTAATTGTATCTTAATATCTGTGGAAACAGCTAAGCTGCTTTTTACCCCTCCTTTTGGAGGGGTTGCCCCCTCCTCATCAATGTTTGAGCTTTCTTAGATGTTCCCACTCTCAAGTATGAATCAGCATTCTTGTAGGCAGAAAGGGCTGCCAAATAATGGGCTGATTTGCTCACTGATCATCCTCTCTGATGCTCCCTGGGCAATCCCAGTCACTGGGAAATGTCACAGAGGTAGTGAGGTGGGAATGCTATAGCTATGTGTAGTCCGTCTGCTTGAGAGCCCTTCTGGACCTGTCCAAGGAAGTTTTGTTAACTGTTTTCATTCTGTAGGTGCTTGTCCAGATCACTAGCTCTGCATACTTGGGGGATATCCTGGGAGACTTTTGATTGTGCTGGGGACTTTAATCCTGCTGTTCAGCTGTGATTCTATCAAACTATGTTCCTTTGAATAGGGAGAGTTGGCATTAGAGAATTACAATTTTTCACTGAGTCCAAACAGAGCTAGGAAAGAGATGCAAGAGAAAAAGGGGAATGGACTCTAAAGGTTACTGTATATTTTCTCATTGCTGTGTCTCATTTTTTCTTTTCTTCTTAACATTCCTTTTACAAATCAGTACCAGTCAGTTAATTATGAAAAGCCAAAAGGGCATTTTGTCTTGTTCTTTCCATGTTGGTTTAAGATGTCTTTTTTTATGGCTATATAGTATCATTTCACATGGATCTAGCAACAATAATCTGTCATATCTGGAAGTAACTTTGACTCATGGCGAAGTACCCTAATAAATTTGCTGATGAAATGTTCCTGATATTTTGAGCTCTTTGTGGGCTGGTTGCATGTGTGCTCGTTGACTGCTGCTATGAATTCTGTAACCAGCACAGTCTGCACATCTCGCTTAATCTATAAAATAAGCAGGGAACCAGATTTTCAGATCAGCAGGGCTAGAAATGACAAGGCCACTGCATATGATCTTGCAGTGGCACTGCAAGACTCTAGGGGGAGCCATTCACACATGTTATGATGTCAGTGGTGCCCACTAGGGTTAATTAAGTTGCAATTTTCTGAGTCTAAGAGTTCTTGGACCACCTTTTGAATCACATCTTCCCTGGCTTTTATTTTTTCCATTCTTCTTCCATTCCTGAGGCCAGTTGGGGGTTTTACGTGTTTGTACTTGGTTGTTGGCATTATATAGTATTGTATTCATCAGGATGGGCTAGGTTGTGCGGCATTAACCAAGCTCCTCAGAATCTCAGAGGTGCAAATAACAAAATTTATTTCCTTCTCACTCTCCAGATCCATTATTAGGACTGTGGGCTGTACTCTAAGTCATCCTCAGGTCCAGACTGAGAATGACACCCATTATTCCACATATGGGACCAGGGAACCACAGTTTCTTTTAAAGCTTCAGTTTGCATTTTATTGGTTAAGCAAGTTTACATGACTGTGCTCACTTAAGGGAGGGCAAGGAAACCAAACCTTATCATGTGCCCCAAAAGATGAGCCCCAGATCACTGTGAGCAGCTCTCATGACTACCACAGGTGTTATGGAGAAGAAGGGTGGGATTATGGATTTCGAGCTCAGTGAGACAGAGGTTCAAATTCTACCTTGACTTATTAGGTGCGTAATAACTCACCAGCATGTCATACACTTTCTCTGTGCCCCAGTTTCATACTACCTTTTTTTTTTTTTGGTGGATGATGATTATAGATTGTCAGATATGTGCTAGGAGACCCAACAAATTTCTTTTGTCTTATGTCCCCCCATCTCCCTTCTCCCCACAGTGCCAAGACTGTGTCAGTCTGTTGACTAAGGGGAGGAATTGGCCTTGTCTCCCAGCCAACAAACAAGAAAGCCCTGGTGACATTTGCCAAAGCTCATGAAAATAACTATTAGGAAGGCAAACTGTGCTTAGAAAAATATTAATTGGACTTTAAGCTCATTAGGAATTAAAAACAGCAACAAAATTTTCACCTTTAGCATAAGGGAAAAAGCTCCTTGAGAGCCACATAGCTTCTCCCTAAAATGCATAGGTGCTGACCCTCTATAAATGCCCAGAGGATTCTCTCTGCCTGGCTACAGAGGTTCAGGATAACCTAGCAGATGCGAGTGACTTCAGGATACCTTTCATGCTTGGCAGGCGTCCCCATTTTATTTATGATATCAAAGCTGCAATGCTGTGTTCTCTTCTGCCTAAGACATAAAAGAGATTCAGAAGTCATCCAAATCATCTTGTAATTAATGTTACCACGCACGCCCAGGACATTAAAATGTTAACAGTGTTAGAATCGTGTGCTTTGGAATACCGAGTGAGGGCTTTATTAGAGAGAAATGCTCAGCAGATGTCATCCACCCTAATTGAGGACATCAGGGTGCCTGCTGCTTGTTCTTATCAGTGGTGCAGAGTGTTTTTTTTTTTTTAATTTATTCATTTTCTTTACTGCTAGAATCTGCTCTCATTATTAGACTATCTTGTCACTCATTTGCATTTCAAGTGCTGGGACTGGGTGGGGGGGTAGCAGCTATCTGCCTTAGAAGAACACTTCAAGGGTTACTCTATCAAATAGCAGCACAGTAGCACAGTGAATCTGACATCTGGGTTATCTTATTCCCAGATGCTCTGTGGTGTCATTAGCAGGATTAATCTTAGCTTTAATTTCATAATGATTCTTATTCTAATATATGTGAATGAACACAAAGTCTCTTGACTCATTATCACCAATTTACCCAAGATATGTAATCAGGCTCTTACATTCACCAACATTTATTTTTGCTAATACATTTAAAATTGTAGATTAAGCAAATACAGTTAGTTCCAGCTGAGTGAATGCCTACCGAGGTAGCACTGTAGTATTTATGTTTTAATTAAGTACATTAATGGTGTTGTTTTAAAGTATGTACTGACCAAAAATGTGTTTGCGGGGAATAGTGAAGTCATTGTTTGAGCAGCGTCCAGCTGTAAAATTAGTCACAGCAGCATTACATTAGAAGCCATCACCCACTTCTTCTGCAAATTATTGAAATTCCCTCTGCTAATTATGTTTTTAACCTTTATAAGCAAGATGGAGGTACATAGCTTCAATTCCAAACAGCTCTGCTCCCCTAAGGAAACAGAACAGCAAGTCCTTAATGGTGAGCATAATTGTAATAAGCCTTGTTGTTTTCATTTCCATTCAAGGTTAACATGTCACATCAAATATTGTCACTTGGAGTTTATGATCCAGAGTAGGCAACAGACCATTTCCCCTCTCATTTGACACTAAGTTTAGTAATATACCGGTCGGGGAGGAGGGGACAAGAGGAGGTGATGCAATCATACATTCCAAATCCCTCTTCACTAACTTCCACACTGGACTAACTTCTTTCATTTACCAGATGTTGTCACCCAGCAGCATGTAGTGCTTTATTATTGATGGATAAAATGTTCAAACATTTAAAGAAATGAAAGTCAGCTTTGCATTTTTAATTAATTAATTAAAAGTACTGTAAATGCCAGCTTGTTAATTGCTTTGCACCTGCAAGCCAACACAGGTTTTGTGCACTCTTTCTTTGAATATTAAATTTTTTCTTGCATGTCTTTATAATGCTTGGGAAGTCTCTCCAGCAAACATATTAGTAAAGAGTAAATATTGAATCTTAGACAAAACTCATGGCTTCATCTTTCACTGTACCCAGAATAGGATTTAAAGGAGGATTTAGATTTCCAAGGCTTCTAATTAAGTAGTGATAATCAGGCTTTCTGCTGAGGGTCACTTCCTGGGAGTAATTTGAGTTATTAAAATGCATGTTTTTGTTTGTTCTGCTTTGCGAGCTAAAACTGATCCCTTTTAATATAGCAGCAAATATGCAAATTGGTGTTTCATTATATTGTGCAATTTATGGCAATCTTCTCTAATTTACTGAAAGGTCAGGAGCCTGACCTTGTCATTCAATTTTTTTTCCTCGTAAAGCTAAACTAATTATGTGGATTTTTTTTTAATTTTATGAAACTCTGAAAGTGTGCAGCATGGTGAAGAATGTGACAAATTTAACTTTCATTTAGCTCTTATATTCATCAAGATAGCCCGCAGTTTTGCATGGATCTCAGTATCAAAGAGCAGGTGATTTCAACTGTGATTTAGGAGTCAGTTGGTTTTAAGTACTGCATAGAAAAAAATAGAATGTAAAAAAAATTCTACCTCAGATAAATGTGACAACTGAACTAGCCTCACTTTACTGAAATGATTAGCATGTGCATACTTTAAACTGTCATTGGCCAGAAAATGTTAAAAAGAATCATCACAGCTTAAGTAGCAAGTTTTTTGCTCAGAAGACTTACCAAATCTTTTTAATATTATTTTTGTTCTTTAAGGATGCCAAATATGCTTTCTTAATATTTTTCATTGCTTTATAGGGTTTTCAACTGTTATGGTTTAGATCTAAAAATGTCTACCAAAGAGCTCCTATGTTAGGCAATGTAGCAATGTTCACAGGTATAACGTTGGATTATGAGATCTGTAACTTCATCAGTGAACTAATTCATTTGGTGGATGAATAATTCGAACAAATTACTAGGTAGTGACAATAGGCAGGTGGGGTGTTCCTGAAGGAAATAGGCCACTGGGGGCACACCCTTGGGGACTATATCTTGTCCCTGGATCCTCTTTTTCTTTTTTTTTTCCCAGTTGCCATGAGCTGAGCAGCTTTCCTCTGCTACAACTTCTGCCATTATATTCTGTCTCACCTCAGGTCCGTAACAGTGAAGTTGGCCAAACATGACCTTTGAAACTGTGAGACCAAAATAAATGTTTTCTCTTCTAATTTTTTTTATTAGATCTTTTGGTGACAGAAATGAAGAGTTAACACATCAACTTTGACCAGGAGAATTTCCATCTCAAATATTTAAAAACCCATCAGAAACACAAGTAGGTACCAATGAGCTATTTACTCTTCAATTTTAGGCAGTGGTTCTGACACTTTAGCCTGCTAAATATTGTCTGAATTTTTTTTGCTGATAATTAGATTCTGGGGTTCCTTGTCCTCAAAACTGTGATTTTCCTGGCCTGAGATTGTCTTCTAGTAGTCTGTGTTTTTATTCATGTTGTCTGTTCTCTATCCTTTTGAAAGAATTCAAAGAAATTTGCCTCACTTATGTCCGACATATTCATTTGCCTACTCATTCATAGAAACTGTGGAGTATTTTTTTGATAAGTAAATACATATTATGTATTGTGAATAATTGCTGCTCTTAAGGAGACACATATCAAAGAGGTGTATAAATAGAACAGTATTGGTATAGGTATATAAACAGCATAGGAAAATATTAAAGGTATATAAACAAAGTTATGAACAAAATGCTGTGGGGAACATAAAGAAGGTAAAAATCAATTCTAATTGGGGAACAATTTCTACCATGCAGGAAAGGTAGAGGAAAAACATTGATGGTCAGAGTGGAACTTGGACAAACTTCAGAGATGAGAACAATGCATAGTGTTTTCAGGGCAGTGTGGGGAACCTAATGTGACCATAGCATATGTTATATCATGGATTGGTAGTGGGTGCAAGGCTAGAAAAATATACTGAAGTTGGACTGTATCAATGCTGAGAAGCTGAGATTTTATTCTGTGGGTGGTGGTATGCCATTGTAAATTTTAACATGAGATATTGACCTGAGTAAGTCTGTGTCTGGTGACAGTTGTGAGGGACAAAATTGCAAGGAAATAAGATGAGTTAGGAGGCTACTGATAGCTCACAGAAAGACACTAAACTCCTTAGCTAAGATAATGGGAATGGAGATGCTATACTGGATTCAAAAGACAAATATGACACAGCCATGAGTTGTACTGGAGGGGAGGAGAGAGGAATAGTGAGGGAAAAGGAATTTGAGGCCAAAGTTTCTGGGTGAGTTACTGGGTGGATAATGATGATATCATTAGCCAAGACAGAACATTTAGGAAAAGAACCATAATTAGTAGAAATAAAGATTTTTGTCTTAGGGAATTATTCCTGAGTGCATTTGATACCACCAGTATCAGCAGCTCCAGGAAGCTTGTGAAAAATGCAGACTTTCTTGAAACATGGTACTTCATAAATAGGCAGGTTTTATGCACCTATTAAAAAGTCAATTTACAGTAACTTTTAAAATTAGTCTTAATTTAAATAAAAAATGAAGAATCTTAGAACGCCATCCCAGACTTGCTGAATGAGAATTCTAATTTTTACACCATCCCCAGATGATTCATAAGCACGTGAAAATCAGAAGCATGGGTGCAGAACATACAAAGGCTGTTGTTGGCAATCTTTTGAGGGGCTCTAGGCAGAGAGTGTTTTGTGGTCAGATAAGTTTGAGAAAAACTCCAAACAATAACTCCTAAGGGAGTTTCAAAGTATTATGCAAACTGGTTTATTAAAGGCTCTCGGAAGTTCTGTAGTAATAAAACTTCCTGGTTTGGCTTTAACCAACATTTCCAAAATGTATTTTGTCACAGTGTAGTTGGTTAGTTTGTTCTCCTAAAAGATACATTCAAAATCTGGGCCACTTACCTGTGAATGTGACCTTATTTGGAAATAGAGTGTAGATATAATCAAACTGAGACAAAGTCATGCTGGATTAGGGTAGTCCTATATCCAATGAAATGTGTATCCATAAGAGAAGGAAGAAGGAGATTAATACTGAGAGAAGGTTATGTTATGAGAGAGGCAGAGATTAGAGTGATACAGCTACAAGCCCAGGAATACCAAATGTTATTGGCAACCATCAAAAGCTAGGAAGAAGCATACGAAGTGAGATGCCTCTGGTTTATGCAGGTGGAGGTATCAAACAGACTGGAAATGTAGTATAAATTTCAGAAGAGAAGATGAGAATAGAGGAGAAGCATTTGAGAATAAAGCACGCAGTGCATAGTTTGAGACTTGAGAATGCATGGAGAGAATTTAAAGAAAAGGAAAAATTGTGGGAGAATTGTTCATGGAGACTTGTGGAATCCTTAGAATTTTTCATCATATAAGATCATCTACAAACAATTTTACTTCCTGCTTTCCAATTTGGATGTCTTTTCTTCTCCTCCCATCTTTTTTTCCTTTTCATTTCTTTTTCTTTTCTTGCCTAATTGCTCTGGCTAGGACTTCTAGTACTACGTTGAATAGTAGTGGTGAAAGTAGCTGTACTTGCATTGTTTCTGAAAAAAACTCTCAGAAACACAGGGTAAAAACTTCACAACATTAGCCGGACGTGGTGGCGCACGCCTGTAATCCAAGCGACTTGGGAGGCTGAGTCAGGAGGATCACGAGTTCAAAGCCAGCCTCAGCAATTTAGCGAGGCCCTAAGTAACTCAGTGAGACCCTGTCTCTAAATAAAATACAAAATAGGGTTGGGGATGTGACTCAGTGGCCGAGTGTCCCTGAGTTCAATCCCCGGTTCCAAAAAAACAAAAACAAAAACAAAAAACTTCACAACATTGGATTGGCAATGACTTCTTGAACAGGACACCAAAGGCACAGGTAACAATAAGAAAGAAAAAAATAAATAACAGACATCATGAAAGTTTAAACCTTTTATACATCAAATGACACTATCAATAGAGTAAAAACATGGGAAAATATTTTCAAATCAGATGTCTGCTAAAGCTTTTATTATTCTCTTAATATACAGAGAACTCTAAAACTCACCCCAAAATATAGCAACTCAATTAAGAAAATGGGCAAAGGACTTGAATAGACATTTCTTCAGAGAAGATATACAAATGACCAATAAGCACATGAAAAGGTGTCTAACATCACTAATCATTAGGGAAGTACAAAGCATTAAGTTATGACATCATACCCATTAGGATAGAAACTATGAAAAAAAAAAACCCTCAGAAAATGAGGATTGGTGAGGATATAGAAAACTTAGTACATGTGTAGACTATTAGCGGGAATGTAAATGGTACAGCTGCTGTGGGAAAACAATATGGCAGTTCCTAAAAATAATAAAAATAGAATTGTCATATGATCCAGCAATTCCAATTCCGGGTATAAAACTAAAATAATTAAGAGCAGTGTCTTGAAGAAATGTTTGTGTATATATTCTTATCAGCTTTATTCACAGTAGCTAAAATAGAAGTAGTCCAAATATCTATCAATGTGGCATGTACATATAATAAAATATTAATCAGTCATAAAAGGAAGGACATTCTGACACATGCTGCAACCTAGATGAAACTTTAGGATGTACGGGCCATGAAGGAGGTGTGAAAATCAAGATTTAACCACTAAGGCATTTTTAATAAACAGAAAGTCACAAATGAGGTCAGTTGAGCTTGGTTGAACTCCTTACATTGTTCTTGGAGGCAGGAAGGGGAAGTTCTTTTTCTACCTACATCCCTATAGGATTATATCTTATAGTCTCTATGAATAAGACTTGACAAATCTGTAGAATAGTATAAGATAAAGAAGTCAGACAAAAAAGGACAGGTATTCTATGATTGTACTTACATGATATAGAGTGGTTAAAATTATAGACACAGAATGTAGAGTGGTGATTTCCAAGTACCAGGAAGCAATGGGGAAACTGGGAGAAAGTGGAGAATTATTGATTAGTAGGTATAGAGTTGTTTTAGTACCAGATGAAAAAAATTACAGAAATGAATGATGGTGATGTTTGCCCAACCTTGTGATATATGTAATATCACTGAAATAAATGGTTAAGATGGTAAATTAATGTTATGTATATTTTGCCACATTAAAAAAATTGAAAAAAAAGAAGAAAAGGTGACAGAAGAATGACAGATAGGAACATATTTATGCAATTAATGTTTTTGAAGGATAGAATATGACCAATGAAACCATGAAAAGTTTATAGATAATAGTTGAAACTTTTCTGACATAAAGTCTTGACTAGGAGGATAGCAAGATCACACTGTATTCCAGAAAAAGTCCATCACAATCAAGCCATGCTCCCAGACATTATGCAGACTGGTTGAGTCTCATCAATAAAGATAGAATCCTGTGGGCATGCAGGTAGAAAAAGAATGGCAGAAAGGGAAAGTTCCCACTTCCAAAAACAGTGTCAGAAGTGCAGACAAGTTCAACTGACCTAATTTGTGAGTTTCCTTTTACTGAAGATGACTTGATCGCTGAAATCTAGTTTTTCACAATTCCTTCATGGCCAGTGGAATATGAGAGGAAGCAAAGGCAGAGAAAAGGGAAGGAACTGGGACAATCCCTAGTCTGAGGGAAAAAAGAATTAAGAAAAACTGCCGGGTTTTTTTTTAAACAAAGAATTTTTGGGGTGTGTGTGCTGGGGATTGAATTCAGGGCCTCACACATGCTAGGCAAGTAATCTACCACTGAGGTACATCCCTAGTCCTAACAAAGGCATTTGCGGGTGGGGTAGAGGGAAAGAATTGATTGTAGATTTTGAATCTATTTTTATGATATTTTAATCCCCCTGGGGGTCAGTCACAAATACTACCTCTCACACAAAAATAATGCTACTCTCTAAGACTTTGAAAAATTATTAGTGAATTACTTGATATTCCTTCCTGATTTATATATTAATCTTTATAGAAGTGGGAACATGCTAATCCACAAATTGACCCATTTATTTTGCAATTTCTTTTTTTTTTTTTTTTGAAAATTGGGGGGTTTTATTTTTCTTGTAATGGGTCCATTTCAACTATGTGTTTAATTTTATTGATACACAAAGTTGCTCCTAACATCTTTAAAAGTCTAATCAACATTAAACACTTAAGCATATTCAGAATTAACATTTGATTGTGATAATGTTGACTTCGTTAATCTTTAGGAAATCTATCCATCATAGTATTTAATAAGAAAATAAATTCATCCTCCTAAGTTTTTAAGTTTTAGTTTTTAATTTTAACATTTCTGCTATTTTCACTCTTGATTATCTGTAGCTGTCTTACATTTAATACTCTAAAATACATTTCTTCCTTAAAGGAGGGTGAAGCCCTGGACCCCCTTTTATGTGCCTGTACTAAAGTATTTCCCATTTTGCCCAGAAGTTGTGCCTCAATAGTATTCTATTTATTAGTAAGAGGGAGCTGGCATTTTGATCAATGCTGGAGATGTAATCAATTCTTTCATCCTTTTTCAGTTCTCTTTTAGGTATGGGATTATTCTTTTGCAATGTCTTTATCCTTTCAGAGTTTCCCTTAGTAGTTTTCATAACCAGATTTTCCTTGGCATGAGCATATTTGGGATGTAAGTTAGAGAAGAACATATGGCCAATGACTCAAACTTGTTTGAGTTTTCACTAGAGCTATGTGGAGAATAAGATAGGAGTCTGCATCCTGGGGAATACAGTATGAATGGCATCTGCCCCTGATCTATTTTAACCCTTTTAATGGTAACCTCATAGTCTCCCATAAACTGATGACCTTCAGATGGCACTTTGCTCTGCAACACTCTGCTCTGCAGAGGTGAGTCTGTCTTTGAACCATTGTCCTTAAGTTAATGACTTTGAGCTTAACTGGCTGGAAGAGTCTTTGACAATACATTTTAATGGAGAAGCCAGTTTGCCAGGGGACAGACATTATGTTCATCTCTTTGTGCTCTTTCCCAGGAAAGTCAGTTTCCTCTCCCCACTGGATGGGTATCCCTGCTTTGGGTTTTCTTTGAAGAACTTGATGTCAGAGGACAGTGCGATGTATTCAACATAATCCACTAAATAGTGCAACTTATGTCCAAGGTTTGGTGCCTAAGACCTAACACCCCTGAAAAATGTGATTTAATGTTGTGTGGTTTTAAAATTCTCTTAAGCCATTAAACTTTAGTTGGTGATGGCTGCTGCATTTAACATGCTAGCTGGGATGGGAGAACCACGTGTTAACAGATGAGACAGTTCTCTACCGTCCTTTGGACTATGGGATCAACTCATGTATATTCTGGCTTTCTAACAATGCCAATGGGCACAAAACCCCTCTTTACAGCTAGTTTATTAGAAAGAAAAGGAAATAATCTTGAAGGGTCTCATGGGTACAAGAACATCACTATACATGGGTATTTCACTAGAAGGGAAGAAACTGGTGGTGATCTTTATCTCAATGAGTGGTACCACCATCCACCAAGCCAGAGATTGAGAATTTTCCTTGAATTCTCCCTTACTCTCTTCTCCATGTCATGTCCTTCTCCGTTTAAACCTCTAGCAGCTTCAAGTTCCCCTCAGAATAAGATAAATGTTCCTTACTATGATCTTCACTGCCTTGCAAAATCCAGCCCTGGCTTCCTTTCTCTGAGAACACTCCAGTACACTGGTTTCCTTTTGATGCTATGCACATACCAAACTGTCACTCCTCAGTGTGCTGTTCCTTCTCAGCACTCTCCTGGTTCCTTCTCCTGAAAACACCCTTTCCCCAGTTCTGCATGAAAGAGAACTTGTCACTTTGCAGGGCTCAACTTACTTTGCACTTGTTTAGAGAAGTCCTCCTCTCTAAAGTGATGGTATCCTACTCCTTGAATTCTCTGCTCAGCCATCCATTTCTTTCTTTCTTACACCTTAAAAATATTTATAACTATTTCATTTTGTTCATTTATTTTCTTTCTCTATTCCCACTAAAGCAGGAGAATTTCAAGAGCAAGAACTAGATCTGTCTTGTCCTGGTCACTGACATCCCCAGATTTTGCTTGCTGTTCAATATTCAATATGTGCAACAAATATTTGTTTGGATGAATGGATGAAAAATTGAATCCATTCTTGCCAACACTGTGTGAACTCAGAAGCCCTGACTGTGGCACGTGCACATATTATGCTCCCTTTTCATTTCAGATTTTTGAGGATATGTACCATATTTGGGGATGTTTTCAGAATCCTTTGTAATGAATATCAAAGGATTAGAATGTCTATTATCAAGAATACAAACAACAACAAGTGTTGGCAAGGATGTAGGGAAAAAGGTACACTCATACATTGCTGGTGGGTTTGCAAATTGGTGCAGCCACTCTGGAAAGCAGTGTGGAGATTCCTTAGAAAACTTGGAATGGATCCACCATTTGATCCAGCTATACCACTCCTTGGCCTATACCCAAAGGGCTTAAAATCAGCATACTACAGTGATGCAGCCACATCAATGTTTATAGCAGCTCAATTCACAATAGCTAGATTGTGGAACCAACCTAGATGCCCTTCAACAGATGAATGGATAAAGAAGAGGTGGTATATATACACAATGGAACATTGTTCAGCCATAAGGAATAATAAAATTCTGACATTTGGAGGTAAATGGATGGAGCTGGAGAATATTATGCTAAGTGAAATAAGCCAATCCCCACAAAACCAAGGCTGAATGATTTCTCTGATAAATAGTTGATGATAGATAACAGGGGCAGGGGAAGGTAAGGGAAGAATGGAAGAAGGATGGGTTGTGTAGATGGAAATGAGTGGCAGGGGAAGGAAAGATAATAGAATGAGACAAATATCATTACCCTATGTACATGTATGAATACGCAAATGGTATGACTCTTACTTTGTGTATAACCAGAGAAATGATAGTTGTACTCCATTTGTGTAGGGTGAATCAAAATTAAAAAAATTGGAAGTTTGTTATATGCTATGTAACTCTACAAAGTCATAGTTTGGAAGGTGCTTGGTCCTTCTATGAGTTTTCATTGCATAGAAAGTTCAGAACAGAGCAGTTACAAACCAATTCAACCACAGACTTCACCAAGGTCCTCCTCACATCTGACTCTTTATATCAGCTGTCAAAATTTAGTAAATAAATATAAAATGGATATTGATGAGGACTTTACAAGTAACAGTCATCAACAGAAAAATGACCTAGCTATGTTCATTCCTAGTCAAGAATACAATAAGGTAGATCTACTTTAAATATTTTTTTTTCCTCTGGGGGAGAGACCATTATGGGAGGAGAACAGGAATGAAAAATATTAACCAGGTGATGAAAATGTATTTAAAGATGGCTTTGGAAGAGTACACTGCCTTTAGGTATATTCAGAAGGTTTTTATCTTGTCCTCTGTACATACTTCTTTCTACCACTTTTCATTATTCCTGGTAGGAAAGGCCCAGACTAAGGGATGCAGAATCAGGATTGCACTAGAACACTAGGGAAAGGTAGAAGGTCAGAAAAGGGAAAAGGAGGAGGAATCAAAGGAAGAAGGGAGCATCCATTCAAGGCTGATTTTGTATGAACTGGAAGGTGCCCCTATCCAATCAATAAAGACAGTTCCTAGGCATCTTTCAGATTCCAGGGGCTTTTGAATCAGCTCACACTGGGATATTTTCTTTCTGGCAGTGGACTGCCTGCACTGCCTGCCATTGCACATAATTTTTTTGGTGTGTTATGTGGCAGGGCGGGTTTGGGGGAGGGAGCAGTTAAACTTACATAGGAGTTTTATCTAGAATCTCATTATTAGGAAATTTACCTTTGCCTAAAATATGCTCAAAACAAATATGCTTTGAAAACTGAAGGCTGTGGCTGTTTTCTCTGGGGTCATAGAAGGACTCTCCCCCACCAGGTATATGGGTGATACCATTTCATTCTTCTGCTTTCCATCCTTTTAAAGCAAATTAAGGTCTTTTTTATGTTTAGTGCAAAAATACAAGGATTCTGGCAGGATGTAGCGAGGCATAACATAGATAATAAGTCTACTATTTAATTGTAGCTGGTAATGCAAAATTTGATAATGGTGTCTACCTTGGTACAACTAGCATTTAATTACATTTTTATCATGGTGATACTGCATTTACTTCTTCTTTTGCTCTGAAGATGTCAGCAGCCTCTTTTATTCATTTAGAATTTTATGAGTTGGACACTTTGGCTTTAGAATTTCAAGGTTTTGAGGCCACGAATGCTTAGAGAAAATTATTTGCATTTCTGCAGACCACAGATGATTCCTAGTTTTTTTGGTCCTTGAGCTGTTTTGTAGAGGTCAAGGGTAAGAGCTTTGAGACTGTCTGAGCCTTCAGCACAGGTCCATTATCTGCGTAACCTTGGACAAATCATTAACCTCACTGTCCCTCAGCTTCTTCATCTATAATTGGGGATAATAATACCTGACCACTAAGAGCCTCAGATGAGAGGTGTGTGAAAGTGACTTGAAAACCCATAAACTGTTGAACAAATTACAATTGCATCACAATGCTTATTGTCATCTTTATGGTCACCATCTAAGTCAGCCCAGTGTGGAAGCTCAGATGAATTAGGGTGATCATCTGTTAGACTTGCCTTTGTTTAACACAGTTTCCTGCCACAATATTTGTTTAAGTGGAGAGCATCCCTAGGACTTTTCAATCTGGATCTTGGTCATAAAACTTCTAAGGAACACAGATGTATAAAAGAACATACTCCTGTAAGGAAACAAAAAGTGTTTCTTCTTCATCTTCGAGTGATGAGACTTTGTCTTATTGATGACCTAATTTCATTCCTGTGGGGAGGGTAGGATGGGGGATATTAAGTCTCTTTGATGGAAGAGAAAACTTAGGCCCAAGGAAGGTAAATAAAAGAATAGGATTATCCTAACAAGTTTGAGATAGAAACTTGTTTTTGTGGAAACCCAAATAAAATGGGATCTGAGGGATTGAGTTTAAAGAATCACCACGGAAGGGCAATCAGCTGGCAGGAGAGCAGGAACTTAGAGTCACCTCAGAGAGGTGAGGAGGGGGAGATGCGCTTATGTACGCAGAGCAGTCCTTTTTTGATAGCTGGACTTCCCGTCTAAGTGCTACATGATGGTAAGACTTTATTTCTTTGGGTTACCAGATTATCTAATTGGTTCATATGTACAGGTCTTAATATAATGCTGGATAAAGCAAATGGATTATTTTGTTTGAATTCTATACATGATCTTGAAAGGATTGTTGGATCACTTATGGGTCTGAATGCATAGACTTCTCTAAATGGATGAAAATCACATTCAATACACGTGATAAATACAGGGGTCAGTTGTTGCTCTGGGCAGCCTGAGGTACAGATATATATATATACATAGGTGTTGTCCACATGGCTACTGTTGCTCTTTCTGAAGCCCAAGGAAGGATATTTCTTCCTTCCACCTCCTCTATGGATAAACTCTGGTTTCTTGGGCCACTCAACTCTTTGAAACCACAGCGACCAATGTACATGTCAGACCTTTTCTGAAAATTAGGGAAAGTTCTGGGTCAACGTAGCTGACAGGTCCATGAAGTGATGGGCATAAGGTACCTTTGAGTAACTACAGAGACAATCTTCCACCAAATAGTCGCAATACTACCAAAGCTAGGTGTAATCTCTCACTCCCCTCTTCACCCAAAATCCTTTGTTCATTCATTAACTATATACCTGAACATGTCAGATCTGGATAGAATAACTCCAATTTCCTTTCTTAAGTTCCTCTACTTAGGATAGTGAGAAATCCTTCATTTTTTGGTTTGATTAAGGAGCCTCCCCTTTCTTCTCTTTCTATGGAGAATGGGAAGCAGTGCTTATATGTCCATCAATTTTACTCGTATTCTGAGAATCTGTATTCTCTATGTAAAGGCCCATACACTTTACAGAGGGAGAGAGAGAGAGGGAGAGAGAGAGAGAGAAATGGAAAAGGAGAGGAGAGAAGAGAAAAGAAGAGGTAGGGGAAAGAAATTGCTTCAAATTTCTTCTCCAATCAGACTACCTCAGGGGAGGAGTTGTCCTTGTCTTGTTTTGGGAAACCAAATTGATGGATATGAAGAATAAGTTTTTTGGTTAATGTGGAGCCTGGAGTTAGGAAAATGTGTTCCAGGGCAGATGTGAAAAATGGCTCCACCTAATGGATGGCACCTCCTTGTTGAAATTCAGAAAAAACACAAACTTAGTGTTTAGCTTAGTTTTTTTATGATAGCCACTAGACATAGCTACACTTAAGTTTGTGTCAATTATTATGTTATGCTCTTATGAATAATATGACAACATATGAGGAACTTTGTCCAGGATCACATAGTATTTGATGAAGCCACTAGAAAATAAGCATTAAGAAGTAAAATATTTCTTTATGCCAAAACCTAGAATTGGTTATATAGTAGGGACTTAATAGGTATTAACTAAAGAAAGCTGTGATTGCAATGTAGGTCTGTCAGATATATTGGCTATTGACATTAATGCAATCTTTATATTGTTCCTGGCTGAGGGGTTTTACATAGATTAACTAATTATACCACAAACCTATGACATAAGTACTATGGTTACCATTGTACAGAAGAAAAATGAAGCATAGAGAAGCTTAACTTCTCTTACCTAAGCCAGGAAGTGGTAAAACTGGGCCTTAAACCAAAGTAATCTTTCAAGAAAGACTGTTGGAAAGATTATTCATTAATAATCACTTGTGTGTAAATTTCCTTTAAATTGGAAAGGAAATTTTGGCTAAGTAAAAATTTTTGTACCAGGTTGGACACATAAAACAAAATCATTGTATTTTATGGGGGAGTTTAATGGACTTTCAAGGGCAAAGTTAGTCTTAGGAGTTAACACTAGAAGTTACCCTAAGATGACTGCTTTGTGTCCTCTAATTCCTACAACACAATGAGCTGGAAACATATCATTTAGGGCTTTTGTTTTAAATTTTATTTTTAATTGAGACATCATAATTGTACATATATATAGGGTAGAGTGTGAAGTTTCAAAACATGTAATACTAGGTCAAGGATTGTCAAGCCTTGACCTGAGGCTGTAAGGAGACCCCAGTGGGGCCAAGGGTGTGTGGCTCTTGCAGACAGCTGGCTGCCACTGGGCTCATCCCTCCTCTCTGGAGCCTGGGGGATGTGGGAGTGGCTGGCTCACTGCTCCTCCATCTTCATTGGCCCCCACCCCAACCCATTTGGTAGATGAGGTTAGGAGGGTGGCATTTGCTGACAGATGCCTCCTTTTTCTTTCTTTTGAAACTCTTGAATATCCTTTTAAATGAAAGGAAAAAGTCAACTAAGTATGCATATAATATTATTCACTTTAAACAAACTTTAGAAGCTGGTAAAACTAAGCAATAGTTAAGGGATACATCTATATATGGTAATACTACAAAGAAACAAGGACCTGTTATCATGAACATTTGGATTGTGTTTATATGTGGTTATGTAGGTAGTTATACACATGCACAATATATATGTGGTTATTATACTTTGTATGTGGTTGAAAAACAAATGTCCATTTAAATTCAGGCTAGCAATCACAGTGAATTACTATGATACTGAAAGCATTTCCTTTAAAATCTGGACCAAGACAAGGATGTCCACTCTCATCACTCCTATTCTATATAGCACTAAAAATTCTAGCCAAAGCAATTAGGCAAGAAAAGGAAATAAAAGGGATAAAAATAGGAAAGGAAGAAGTCAAGTTATCACTGTTAGCAGATGACATAATCATATACCTAAAAGATTCAAAAAAGTTCCACAAGAAGACTGCTAGAGCTAATAAATTCTACAAAGCCGTGGGTTACAAAATCAACATAGAAAAATCAATAGCTTTACCATAGACCAATAATGATCCTGCTGAGAAATAAGTAAGAAAAACTACTATTCAGGGCTGGGGCTATAGCTCAGTTGGGAGAGTGCTTGCCTTGCAAGCACAAGGTCCTGGGTTCAATCCCTGGCACCGTGAACAAACAAACAAACAACAACAGAAAAACTACTATTCACAATAGCCTCGAAAAAAAAATAATGCTGGGTGTGGTGGGGCATACCTATAATCCCAGCAGCTGGGGATGCTGAGGCAGGAGGATCATAAGCTCGAAGCCAGCTTCAGCAACTTAGTAAAGCCCTGAGCAACTTAGCAAGACCCTGTCTCAAAATTTCTTTTTTCTTTATTTATTTTTATTCATACCATTTGTGTAATTATACATGTACATAGGGTAATAACGTCTGTCCTAGTTTACTATCTTTCCTTCCCCCACCCCCTCCCACCCTATTTCCCTCTACACAATCCAAAGTTCCTCCATTCTTCTCTTCTCCTCCCAACACCCCCCATTATATATCATCATCTAGTTATCAGAGAAAACATTTGGCCTTTGGTTTTCCTGGGATTGACTTACCTTACTTAGCATGATATTCTCCAACTCCATTCATTAATCAACAAATGCCATAATTTTATTCTTCTTTATGGCTGAGTAATATTCCATTGTGTATATATACCACAGTTTCTTTATTCATACATCATCCATGCCACCCTGAATGCTCCCGATCTCGTCAGATGCCTTCTTTGAAGGAGGAGAGAAGACAGCTTGTTTTACTCCACACAGATGAATGACTTGGAGTGGGTGAGGGGTGTGCTTCATTTATTTCCAGTTTTTCTTTTATTCTTTAATTTTTTTTAACCTCATACTAACAAACTGCTGTTTTTCTACCTCAGTAGGACCCACTTAGGTTCTTTATTTCACCACTGTTTTCCTCTGTCATGCTAAGCCAGCCCCAAAATCTCATTAATCACCGATCCTTAAGTGCTTCCTCATTGATACTCTGCCCTTGCTGTGTCTCACACAGCCACCTCTCTCTCATTCCCCAGCAGTATGTCCCCATGCAAATCACTCCAGTTCCAGGGACACCCTCACTTCCGTCCTGCCTGCCACCTGTCATCCATCTTAATGGTCTTCAGTCATGTTGGCTTCCTTACTTTTTCAATTCCCCCTTTTTTTTGTCTAATGGTAGTCACAGCTTTGTCAGTGCTGGCCCTTATTCAGGATGTTTAAAAGTGTAGGTCTGTAAGACCGACTGTGACAAAATACGATCCAAATACTGAAACTGAGCCACTTTCGAGACTTTAAAACCTAGAATCAGGGAGCTGGTGGAGAAACCCTCAACTTCACTGCTGTTTGTTCCTTCCAGTGAGACTATCAGGCTTTCCACTTTGGAGAAAATCTCACCAAAGAAGCCAACAACTGGGAGCTGGGCTTCTGGGTAGCAGCATCTATGTAGAGCCCCATTCACATAATGTCTTCTTCCCTTTCTTCATGCCAACCCTAGGATGCATCAAGTACTAAGGCTAAGTGCTGGGAATACAGAATGAAGAAGTCAAATGGGGTCTCTGTACTTTTGGAGCTTACAGTCTGGTCTAGAATTATTAAATTATGATTAAAGTTGAGATCTACAAAGACAATGCAGTTTATGACAGATTATATTAAGAGGGAACACAATGGGGTGAGAGGGGGCCCATGAACTTTGTCTGAGGTCAGAAAAGACCCACCTGTGAAAGCAACCTTGCAGCTGAGACCTAGGGAAAGAGCACAAGTGACTCAGGTGGAGCCTGGAGGTGGGGAGGCAGATGGCAATAGGGAAGAGCCTATGGAAGCCCCTGAACTGCTTCAAAGGCCCCAAATGCCAGTGTGACTTGAGTTTAGTAAACAGAGAGGGAAGGATAGTGGAATTAGGCTGGAGGGCTGGCAGGAGTCAGAGTTTCCAGGATTCTTAGGCAATGCGAAAGACTTTGGATTTGGTCCTAAGAGCCATGGGAACCATGGGAAGGTTTCAGGCACAGGAGTAACATCAGATTTCTTCCTTTCCCCGTCCTCCTTCCCTTCTTTCCCTTCTCTTTCTCTGTGTCCTTTCTTCCTTTTTTTACCACTCTGAGCATCTTTCCATTTTCTGATATGTTCAGGCTTATAAAACTTTCAAATATATGTATTTTCAAAGTGTTCATCTACTATTGTCCTCTACTAGCAGGAAGGGGATTTTATTCCTTTAAAGGTTAAATATTGATGCAAGTCAGACTTTAGTCAAATAAGACAAATTGGGAATGACTAATACCAAATTCACAATACCCTAATTTAACATTCAGTAGCCATCATCCTGACTTTGAACAAGAGCTCTCACAGGCAAAGAAGCCAAAGCTTCCTGCTTGGGGCAGGGAAAGGGACTGTTTGAAAAGCCTTCAGCAGTGATCTGCATGTAGAGACCATCCGAGAAGGCTGTGATGACCTGGTCCTGTAGGGGCTACATGAAGCATTCATGTGAGGAAGACAGATTACAGTTAGAACCAGGTGCTCAGCTTCTGTAGCAGAGACTCTTCCAATTGTGGTGAAGAAGGGGCTCTCCCTCAGTCCAGCCACAATCTCACTGCAACACTGTGCTTAACCCAGAGTCCCTAACTGGGTTTGATTAATGTGTGATGAGCTTATTTTCAAGGTGATAGAGTTTTCAAGACTTCTACCGGTCTTTTAAAATGAAATGCAAGGTTCAAAGAGAATTGTTTTAATAGTGTTTGTCATGGAAAGCCTGTTAAATGATGTAAGTTCATTTTGGAGAAGCTGCTGTTACTTTCAAGGTACAAAAACTACTAATTCAGACATATTTTCAGACCAGAACATACCCTGCTGGGAACTCATTGTCTTCGGTCTCTAAAATGACAGAATTACAGACTTAATTATTTGCTTGATCTGATTTGCCAGGATTTTCTGGGCCACTCTGTCTTGGGAGCACTGAATGAACTGATCATTGTTCTTAGGCAGCTTAAGACCAGGTATAATGAACCCCTCAGCATTCCCAAGGCTTCCGGCTCAGGGATGGATGGTCTTGACTGAAGACTGAGGGGCTGTAGAGAAGGTTCAGAAGCTATATCCCTGTTAGTAAATGGGACACTACTATGGTCTTCCTGTCCTGTGTTCTAATGTTCTCTGAATGTGTCTAAAGTATATGAACAAATGAAATTAAATAATTTTCTTCTAATAAAATCTTTTATCAATTATCCTGGGTAAATAATCAGTCAATCCAACATTTACTCAGCTTTTGCTGTGTATAGGTGCTGTGAGGAACTGGGGTAAGTTCACAAAATTATACGATTTTGGCCTTAGGGAAGATAATGGTAAAATCAAGTGATAATCCAAGAACAGCTAGACAGTATCTCTAAGGAATGGGTTTCTTCAGGGAAGATATGACTTTCCTGGTCAGGGGAGGCTACCCAGGGCAGGGAAATTGAAACCAGATCTTGAAGTGTAAATAATAGCACAGGAAGATAGAGGGCTGGACAAATGGGTTGAATAAACTATGATGCCTAATTGCATGCCCTGAAAGATAATGTGGCTACCTTTCTACAGTAGTAGAAGGTTTAGATGGTCCAATGCACTTTCAGATCTGGAATGACATGAAGTGTTTATGTGGATGTATGTTAGTCATTTTTTTTTTTTTCTCGCTGACAAGAACAACTTGGAGGAGAAAAAGTTCATTTTGGTTCATGGTTTCAGGCTCATAGTTGCTTGACTCCACTGCTCTGGGCTAGAGGTGAGGTGGAGTATCATGGCAGAAGAGTATGGCAGAGGAAAGGTGCTCACTTTGTGGCAGCCAAGAAGAAAGGGTAGGGGGAGAAGAGAGAAGCGAGGGACAAAATATATAATCCTCAAGGCATGCCCCCACTGACCCACATCCTCCAGCCATGCTCCACCTGCCTATATTAACCATTCAGTTCATTCAAACTAGGATGAAATGATTAGGTCACAGTTTTCATAATCTAAGCATTTGGCCTCAACATTCTTGCATTAACACAGGAGTTTTGGGGGACACTTCATCTCCAAACAATAACAGTATGTATTCTTATTTTCTAAAAATTCATTGAATATATAGGTGAATTCAAGGTGAATTCATAATTCATCTGTGAATACTTGAGAAACCAGCAAAAAAGGGGGATTTTTCTTAAACTTTGGAAGTTAAGACTTAGGCACATGGAAAGCAGTAGAATGCGTTTTGACACATCACACATAAATGGAGTATAACTTCTCATTCTTCTGGTTGTACATGATGTAGAGTTACACAGGTCATGTAATCATATATGCACATAGGGTTATAATGTCTGATTCCTTCTACTATCATCCCTACCTCAATATCCTCTTCCCTCCCTTCACTCCCCTGTATCTAGTTCAAAGTACCTCTATTCTCCCTGCCCCTTATTGTGAATTAGCATCCTCATATCAGAAAAAAAACATTTGGCCTTTGGTTCTTTGGGATTGACTTATTTCGCTTAGCATAATATTCTCCAGTTCCATCCATTTACTGGCAAATGTCATAATTTCATTCTTCTTTAAGGCTAAGTAATATTCCATTGTGTGTATATATACCATAATTTCTTAATCCATTAATCTGTTGAAGGGCATCTAGATTGGTTCCATAGTGTAACTATTGTGAATTGAGCTGCTATAAACATTGATGTGGCTGCATCACTGTAGTATGCTGATTTAAAATCCTTTGGGTATAGGCCAAGGAGTGAGATAACTGGGTCAAATTGTGGTTCCATTCCAAATTTTCTAAGGAATCTCCATACTGTTTTCCATAGTGGTTGTACCAATTTGCAGACCCACTGACAATGTATGAGTATACCTTTTTCCCTACGTCCTCTCCAACATTCATTATTGCTTGTATTCTTGATAATTGCCATTCTGACTGGAGTAAGATAAAATCTTACAGTAGTTTTGATTTGCATCCACCATGTCGGTTTAGGGACTTACTTCCTTTTTTTTTTTTTTTCACGATGCTGGGGATTGAACTTGGGGCCTTGTGCTTGCAAGGCAAACACTCTACCAACTGAGCTACATCCCCAGCCCTGACTTTCTTAACAAGACTTCTAAAGCGCAAGAAGTAAAATCAAGAATCAATAAATGATATGTATTCAAACTAAAAAGCTTATTCATAGCAAAGGAAACAATCAATGTGAAGAGAGAGCTACAGACTGGGAGAAAATCTTTACCACATGCACCTCAGATATAGCACTAATCCCCAAGATATGTAAAGAACTTCAAAACACCAAAAAAATTAACAAATGGGCTAAGGAACTGAATAGACACCTCACAGAAGAAAAAATACAATCAATTAATGAACATATGAAAAAATGTTCAACATTCCTAGCAATGACAGTCATTCTTATGACCCATTCACCAGCATATTTGATTCCTCTCCTTTGTCTTTTACCACATGTATTCTTTTGTCAAAAACTTTAATGGGCCATCCTCCGGATTCCCTGGCGGAGAGTCTCCATTTTGACCTCGGAGCCCTCCGACCTAAGCCCACCCCTTTCCCCGGGGACACAGCGCTGCGGCTTCAGGTGAGATTTACCCGGGAGCGGAGCTGTTTGCCGGCCCCAGCGGGAATTTGGGCCCGGTCGGCGCCATCCTCCAGATTCCCTGGCGGAGGGTCTCCATTTTGACCTTGGAGCCCTCGGACCTAAGCCCACCCCTTTCCCCGGGGACACAGCGCTGCGGCTTCAGCGCTGCGGCTTCAGCGCTGGGGCTTCAGCTGAGATTTACCCGGGAGCGGAGCTGTTTGCCGGCCCCAGCGGGAATTTGGGCCTGGTTGGCGCCATCCTCCGGATTCCCTGGCGGAGAGTCTCCATTTTGACCTTGGAGCCCTCGAACCTAAGCCCACCCCTTTCCCCGGGGACACAGCGCTGTGGCTTCAGGAAAGTTGCAATCCCTCTGATTTGCACTACCAGAGGGGAGGATATATGAGCAGCATGGGAAGACACGGGAAGAAAGTGTCCCAAACAAACCTGGATGGTGCAT
The DNA here is from genome assembly GCA_020662805.1 of Glaucomys volans. Classification (NCBI taxonomy): domain Eukaryota; kingdom Metazoa; phylum Chordata; class Mammalia; order Rodentia; family Sciuridae; genus Glaucomys; species Glaucomys volans. The sequence continues at coordinate 934,829 of JAJEJO010000139.1, forward strand.
CAGGAGATCCTAAGGACAGCACGGTAGAGGGAATGACAGAAATGGAGTTCAGAATGGTCATAATTAAAATGATCCGAGAAAAGAATGAGGTGACGAGAGAGCAGATTCAGGCTATGAATAATCAACTATTAGAGCAATTTCAGGAAGCAAAAAATCATTTTAATAAAGAGATAGAAGTTCTGAGAAAAAAGCAAACAGAAATCCTTGAAGAAAACAAGGAAATGAAGGAAACAATCAACCAAGTTAAAAACTCAATAGAAAGCATAATTAATAGAATAGATCACTTGGAAGACAGAACCTCAGACAATGAAGACAAAATATTTAATCTTGAAAACAAAGTCGAACAAACAGAGAAGATGGTTAGGAATCATGAACGAA